>CAHIKZ030005398.1:1917500-2102500 GCA_903632075.3 Acanthosepion pharaonis
TCTTTTGAACACTATTATATGCTTTTAACTAAATATATTTTAACCAAATAGCTTAAAAGCCGCCTTATCGAGTGGCATTTAAGCTAGCTCCCGCGGAGGGCTTTTCATTGGGCCTCCATCACAACAGGTAGGGAGGAGTAGATGCGATAGCCAACAATAAACTATGGACTCAAAATTAACCGCTGAATTTAAGTATTGAATTAATATTTAAGCTTAGCTTTTAAAACTTCAACGATAATTCTTTTGCCTCCATATTAATTATTGGAAATCCCTAGTTTTAAAATACGTATGTGGTCTTCCTTTGAGATAGATAGATAGATAGATAGATAGATAGATAGATAGATAGATATAAATGGACATAGATAGATAGATAGATAGATAGATAGATAGATATAGACGGACATAGATATATATATATATATATATATATATATATATAGATAGATAGATAGATAGATAGATAGATAGATAGATACATGGCATCCCGCTCTCACCCCTTCACTGTCGAAACTCCTAAATATAGCCGTCTCTTCTACGCTAATAGCTTCATGTCTCGCACTTCTCGCCTTCCCTTTTCCTGTTTCCCTGTGAGCTATAATCTCCATCTATTCAAGTGTAATGTCAATCGACATCTCCAGTTGCCTTGATCTATCCACTACCCTCATCCTTTCTTCTATCACTCCTATCTGATCTTGCACTAAATTTTCTGTAACCCCTTGCGTCCTAGTGGCTTGGGGTGAAATGCTTAAAAAAAAAAAGAAAAAAAAGATAGATAGATAGATAGATAGATAGATAGATAGATAGATATAAACGGACATAGATAGATAGATAGATAGATAGATAGATAGATATGAACTGACTGAGATAGATAGATAGATAGATAGATAGATAGATAGATAGATAGATAGATATAAACGGACATAGATAGATAGATAGATAGATAGATAGATAGATAGATAGATAGATAGATATGAACTGACTGAGATAGATAGATAGATAGATAGATAGATAGATAGATATATAGATAGATAGAAACTGAATGAAGTTTAATCTAAGGACAATTATACTAAATGATAATTATTCGAAATACCTATGTTTGAAATACGTATGTGGTCTTGCTTTGTGAGAGTCAATTTATAAGGACTTTTTCTTACTAAATTGTTTTATTAACGATATTTGTATTTAGAATAATTATCATTTGTGTATTTCCTCTTTTAATTCTTAAGCTTCTATTGAAATAAAGAATTTTGCATTTCGTATAATTATCATTTAATATAATTGTTCTTTCGATTAATTTTCATTCAAACAGTTTAGAATTCGAATAATTTTCTTTTGAATAATTGTTTTCGAACAATCTTTGCAGAAGCAAGTGAACTACGATCTGTTGTTAACTGGGGCAAGAAATGGATTGTTTATTTTAGCGTTTCCAAAAAAAAAAAGAACTTCTCTATTTTAATTGACTTAGAGAGCCATATGTAGGGCTCATGTTTTCCCCAGACATTATGTGGAACGATTATATTACATTATTTGATAGATTTGCTGCTAGAACAATTGCTTCACTCTGTTGTACTAGACAATTTTTATTACATATTGAGACATTTAGACGGGAGCGGTAACATGTTTATTTTTATTAACTATTGTTGTATCAATTATGTATGACGTTCGAAAAAGAGGTTAAGTCTAGGTAGGGTAGGGGTGCATTTTTCAACGAATTTTGACTTCCGTTCAACGTATGTCGTCTGATTTTTTTTTTATTTACGACAAAAAGGTTTTCGGCATTTTTTCTGTTAAATTCATTCTTTCTAAAAAGGGACGTTATATTGAACTACAATTTTGAAATATTATTTTTACTCTTAATTACCAATGGACTATATTTCTTTTTAAATCAAATAAATGTATTGTATTACTTAAATTATTTAAAAATTATGATTACATATCAAATATAAGTATGTATATTACTGGCTCCCATTTTTTAAAAATTTTTTTTTATTTCTATTTTATTTTTAAATATTATTTAAGGAAAATTTTTGACAATGTCGGCAGAGAATAGCTATTTCATTTCTTTGATTCAGTAAATTTTTCTTCATTATAAACTTAATGTAATGGATATGTAGTTTCTCATGTATTCATAAAGGACATGGGTCATTTAATTACCTACATATTCTAGCTTTTCTTATTAATTTCGATTTATTTATGCTCTGTAAATTTACATTGAGCACTGTTTTTAAAAAATAAAAATATCCATAAGAACACTGTATTATATATCTTACTGTTCTTTCTTTTTATTATAATATATATATATATATATATATATATATATATATATATAAAGAAATGGACAAAGTCCGACATTTTATTTATTAAAGACATTTTTATGTGTAACGTTCTTTTTATAGATACAAGTATTTAAGTAAATGCTCTGTTTATAATAAACAGTATTAAATAACATTTACCGGCCTGAATGTCCGAGAAATTTTCGTAGAAAATATTCGTCCTTTGACAGGATTCAAACCTGCATCCTATACGGAAATGTCATTTACACTGACGTGCCTTAACCGACTTGCCCACAAAGGAGCGTTCGGTAGGCAAGGTCGAATTATAAACTTCAATTTTTCATGAATCTCGTACATTCATAACTGCTCTGGCGTATCAAATGTAAACAAATGACGTCATATATTAAGAAATGGACAAGGTCCGACAATTTATTTATTAAAGACATTTTTATGTTTAACGTTCGGACATTCAGGCCGGTAAATGTCAAGGACAGAGTAAGGATATAATAAAAAGGCTTATGGAATATTAGTGTTTAAGCCTTTTTTTATATATATATATATATATATATATATATATATATATATATATATATATATATATATATATATATATATATATATGTGTGTGTGTGTGTGTGTGTGTGTGTGTGTGTGTATAAAATAATATCAAGCACTTAAAATACCTTAGGTTATAAACTTTATTTCTGTTGAACAATCACGTTGGGAAGATAAACACTCAATTGTGGAACAAGCTGGGTGAATCGACACTCCACCTTGAGAATGAGACCTATTTATGGTGCCATGGAGCATCTCATTGTGCTCAAGTGGGATAGTCCATTGCTTAGGCTGTGATTGGCTGCTGGTACCTGAGTGGAAGTATACCAGCTTGATTCCAGTCGGTTTGCAGGGTTTGTATTAAGTTACAACCTGCTTTATTTTTGTCTGCCAGCTGGATGCTAGCTGGGATCCTTACGCCGGTAAGTGCCGCTTATTCTATTGTTATTCTACAATTTCATGAAAACTATAAATAGCCTTCACTCTTTAAGGCCCAGTGACTCAACAAGATTTTCATTCTGCCTCTAAATCAAAATGCAGCCTTGTAGGGTATGTCATATTAAATTGGTCAACTCAAATCTTAAAGTTTACTGAGAATAAATCCTCCAGCCCCCACGTCACCATTACATGTTCATAATTCTGAATCTTTCCTTTTCATTTCTTTCTCCCTCCCCCTCAATACAATATCTGTATCTCTTGAATTTAACCTGGAATAATTTTTTCCCTTTACAGATCTGAAAGATTAAAGACCATTTTTACAGCTTTCATGAAATAAAGATTATTACCTATGCTATTCTAAGTGTTTCATATTCATTAACTAATAATTTTGCTCTGTATTTGTCATAGAGCTCTCTCTGAAACTATATCCTCATGGAAATTCTATACAGATTATCATTTTATCATATATAATTATATATGTTATTGTGAGACCGGAACTACCTACGCAATAGACTCTTCCAGGTCTATATTAAGTATGCGACACACCACTCTAGAGTGACATAGAGAGAGACAGGGAGAGAGAGCCGCGTACGACTACCAGTATTGGACACTAACATATAGTAAGCTCCTCTTACACTATCTCTGTAACCTGTTGTTAATATATCTTTCTTACATCTAATCCGTGTTCCGTGTTTTCCTTCTGTGGTCCCAACTTTGGCCCCACAACATATATATATATATATATATATATATATATATATTATAAAACGCAGATTGTGTGTGTGTGTGTGTGTGTGTGTGTGTGTGTGTGTGTGTGTGTGTGTGTCTGTACGTTTATATATTGGATCGGATTTCCTACATTTTTCAACCGATTTCAACAAAACTTCACAGGACAACGTAAAAATTACCTTGCGGTGGTTCTGACAGCGCCAAAAATTGGAAAAAAAATCAATTGTTTTTGCATGAAATCAATTTGTAAACACGATAAAACACGATTCTGTCGCCAGAATGAAAGGGGGACAACTCATATCGAGTTATACTTATTAGAAAATCCAGGTTGTTTGTGTGTGTGCGTATGTGTGTGTGCGTGTGCGTGTGTGTGTGTGTGTGTGTGTGTGCGTGTGTGTGTGTGTGTGTGTGTCTGTGTGTGTTCGTTTATATATGGGATCGGATTTCCTACATTTTCCAACCGATTTCAACAAAACTTCACTTTTTTGGCAGGTAGTGTTTTTATTGTCTTGCACTTTTTTTTCTTTATTTTTACATTCAGAATGCTTTAAAAATTCCATTTACAAGACAATTATTTATAATAAAATTCTATTCAATCGGTAGATTCATAACGACTGAAAACAATGTTTTTGTTTGAGGTTGGGTTTGACCAATTCGTAAGAAAAAAACAAAAAAAAACAAAAGTGTCCATTTTTTCTATCCGAATTATTGGGCCGTATATTTATATATATTTTCGTAATAGGCTTCGGTAACTTTAACACGTTGTTTGATTGTTAATTTTTGCATGGTTGAAATTGTCAAAGACTCGAAGACTGTGTTAATTTTAGAAAAAGATATCAGAAACAGAAAATTAAAATATATATAGTGATTTAAGCCTAAAATAGCTGGAGATTACGATTATCTAACAATACAATAAATTAATTTATACAGTCTTTTGACCCCTAAACTATCAATTGATAAAAAAAATGAACGAGAGTAGAAAATGCAAAGTTGATAATTATAACTTTAGGTAAGCAAAAACAGAAAGCAAAAATAAGACAAATGATCTTCAGGTTAGTTGTAGAAGAACAGATAAATACTAATACAGAAAAACCCAGTAACTGGAAAAGTTAAGAGAAATAATAATAAAAACTGCATATAATGCATCAAATGTAATATACATAAGATAAATAAATGAAATAAAAGAAATAATAATTATGAATTATCTTACTTTAAAGCAATATTTACATTTTAGCAGCTAAACTTAACACTCTTGAGTTCAGAACTTTCATGCTCTTAAAATGAATTAATCAAAATTCTTTAGTTAAAACTTTCTCTTCTACATTGATTTTTTAGCATTGTTGCCTGGCTGTGCTGGTCTGTTTGGTGGGGGGATAGGAAATTGCCATTTACTGAAATTAAATGTCTATAAAGTCACTAATGCCAATTTATCATGATTACTGCCATTTTGGTTCTGCATTATGGACTAAGCTAACTGATATTTCCAATGCATAATATAATAAAAATACATAAGAAAACAGGTAATACAGTATGCTACTAAATGTCTACACTGGTGTAGAAATAACACTAGGTGCTAGTTAAATTACAACACAGACTAGGGACTGACATTTCCTGCTGTCTTGAAAATGTATGTACATGTGGAATCTTGTTTCAGAATTGTAGAAAAATGCCATAGATTACTTAAATGCAGAAATTAACTCATTTTTTGTACTTGAAGCAGCTCCAAAAATAAGTTTGTTTCTGAATTTTCTACAATTCTGAAATGGGGTTCCACATGCACATCAACATCAATGTAAGTTTCAAAAAGATATATATATATATATCCATCCTCTTCAATGAAAGTGTTAATTTGTATATTAATGCTCAATTTAGTCTTGGTACAAAATTTCATGAAAGATATCCTTGATTGTTCTAAATTTTCCTGTACATATGTAAACACTTCTTTTGTGCATGCATAAATAACACACAATATCCCGTTGATATATTAAATCTGTATATTGTTAGTAAGAATCTGCGATCTAATTTTTTTTTTTAATTTATATTACCTTTTCGTTAGTACTAAAACCTAAACTATCGATTGATGAACAAATGAACGAGAGTAGAAAATGCAAAATTGATAATTATGACTAAGAAAAAACAGTAAAAAATAAGACAAATTATCTTCAGGTTAGTTGTAGAAAAACAGATAAATACTAATACAGAAAAATTCGGTAACGGTGGAAAAAACTGAAAGAAATAAAAATACATATATAACTTGGAATAAATATAATAATAATAATAATAATAATAATAATATATATATATATATATATATATATATATATATATATATATATATATATATATATAATAAATTATAATTGCAAATTAAATTATTACATTACTGTTAAGCAATATGTGTATATATGTGTAAATATATTTGTTTTGCATGGGAACATGGTCAGTACGTTCGTTTTCTTGATATAAACCCAGCGTTTGAATTTTGTAAGGAAGGTCACTTCTTAATGCCACCGGTCTGGGAGAGGCGATCCCAGCTGGCGACACATTTGGAAAGTGCCTGAAAATCATACCACGTGTTGACTCAAGCCTTGTGAGTGTAATTGGGTAAGATGGAACGCTTTGGGAGCTGTCGAGGGTTGTGCACGAAGTCCCAAGTCATCATGACCGAGGGTCTGAGTGTGCTGGCCTTGTTAAGACCGTTGATCCAGCTAGATAACCAGCTCTCTCCCAGAAACTGTAACTAAGATCTGCTCAGTATAATTGCAGTATAAACCACAGGTGGGCTCTATGGGTATTGGACAAACAATAATGAGCCTGAGCAGGCGTCTGCAACAGGGATTAGCTAGCCGCCCTCGTTGACGGCCTTCCTAGTATACCTGCGACCAGACATATAATTTAATACTATCCCGCCACAGCATATGAGAACGTGGCCGAGTGGTTAGAGAGTTCGCTTTCTGACAATGAGATCCGTGTTCGAATCTCACCATAGTCGACTTCTCAGGAAGGGGACATTTTTATGTTATCGTTTTCCAGACCTTGTTAGTGAAATTTGGTAGAAGGAAACCTTAGGAACCTACGAGTACTCGTGACCGATGAGTGGCGAGCTGGTTGAGATAGTTGCAGTCTTGGTCACACCATTGGAAATGCTACAAAACTATACCACGGGTTGATCCAATCCTTGTAGGAAGGAACCCCTGGGAACCGACAGTGGTCCTGACCGAAGGGTTGAGAGTGGTGGGCATGTTGAACACGTGAGATAGCGCACACTCTCCCCTCGGCATAGTTGAGGTCTCGGTCACACCTTTAGAAAGTTCTAGAAACCATACCACGGGTTGGCCCAATCCCAGTAAGTGAAATTAGATTGAAGAAACCCTTGGAAACCGACGGTGGTCGTGACCTATGGTTTGAGAGTGCTAGGCTTGTTGAACACGTGAGATAGCGCGCACTGTCCACTCAACATAGTTTAGGTCTCGGTCACACATTTGAAACGTCCCTGAAAACCATACATGTAAAATTAGGTAGACGGAAACCTTGATACCGTTCTATTTCCCATAAACTCTAAGGGCCGTTCAGCAAAGTTAAAACATAAACTACAGATTGGCCCTGTGGCTGTTGAACATACATAAATGCCCAACTCTACAATGGGAATTAGCGAGCCACCCTAGTAGACGGACACTTGCAGATACGAGTGGCTTTCTAGATGATATATTTCGCCATTCGTGTTACCACTCAACTGTGGGTGCACAACAGCCTGAGGGAGGAATAACCGTAACTGCGTTGATATCCACGTCGCTTACACCTTTATTACCAACTTCATTTTCATCTCGCCTAAATGAAGCCGAAAATGATAATTTCATTTCTACTCTTAGACTAGCAATCCTTACAACTGCTACTTGCTTCTGGCCACATTACGTTGAAACACCGGCTCCTGTACGATTACAGAAGTTAAGCTACGTCGAGCCTGGTCAGTGCCAAGATGGTGACCGCTGTATATATGGGTGTGCGGATAGTATGAAGGGATTACGGCCATATCACGTTCATACACTGGTTCCCGTACAATCAACGAAGTTAAGCGACGTCGAGCCTGGTCACTGCCAAGGTGGTGACCGCTGTATACATGGATGTGCGGATAGTATAAAGGCCTTACGGCCATATCACGTTGAAACATCGGTTCCCGTACATTTAACGAAGTTAAGCAACTTCGAACCTGGCCAGTGCCAATACGGGTGACCGCTTGGGAATACCAGGTCCTGTAAGTTTGTATGTTCTGTCGGTGTGATGGATAATGTCTCGGAATTGTTAATCGGAGAGCAGAGTTCAAATTCCAGTTGGGTTCGTTATATTCATTTATGTGCAAAATAGCCTTGGGAAAGGCATGAATCCACCTTTTCACACCCTACCTATGGCTTAATTAGTAAAACTTATTTCACTAAATCATTATCATCTCCAAAAAATTTAAATAATCTCCAAATGATTGATAAATCGTAGAAAAAGAATCAGTCAATGAAATACTGATTCGCTACACCGGCATGTCTTTTAGATTTATTTAAATTGTCTGGAATAGAAATGTATAGAAACTACAGTGGCCACAAAATGAGGGATCAGTATATATATTGATTGTAATATAGAATTGGTCACCCACTTTATATCCACATTATAATTTCTTGTTTGTTGATAAGCCGTAGAAAATGAATCAGTCAATGAAACACTGATTAACTACACAGTCACATCTTTTAGATTTACTTACATTTTCTCTCATATAAATGTATAGAAACTAACATGGTCAAAAAATGAGGGATCAGTTTATATATTAATTGTAATATAGAATTCATCTCCCACTTTATATACACCTCATATTTTCTTGTTTGTTTATCAAATTCTGACTAAACATTCATCCAATCTTCTCCCTCCATCTACGGGTTAATTAGCAAAACATGTATAAGCCATTATTATTTCCAAAATAAAAAAAAAATATCTGACAATATACAAATATTTTCTGGCTTTAAAAAACCTGCAAAAGGTTGATAAACCTTAGAAAACTAATCAATCAATCAACAACTGCTATTGATTTATTGGGTCCCTCATACATAATACCTTGTGCGCAATTTAAAACGAAACATTTTGTGTGTATTTTTAGACCTTAACACCAAAAGTTTGAAGTAATTTTTTATCTTCTTCAAACAGATTCTTTTATAGATTTTTCAGTTTCTGTGCGTTTTTTTTTTTTTAAATTTATCTCTCTAGCCATAACTTTTTTTTTTCTTTTTCATAATTCAATAACCACATCTGGGGCCGATAATTTATGTATTTTAATTCCATTTTTATTTTTCTCTGGCGTTCTGTTAAAATGTAAGCATTTCTTTTATTCATTTCCTTTTCTTTTCATCTGCTCATGCGTGCCTTTTATCGAAACTCTTTCAAAAATTCTTAAGAAGCATTGTATCGAAATGTTTAGCTGTGCCGAATGTGGCAAAAGAAATCATCGATAACAATTTGCCGACCAATTCACGGGAGATTCTAAAAAAAAAAACACAGTATTAATCATGAAGATAAAAAAGCAGTTAGATAAATTTGTAATTTTTAGTGTTTTAATTCTTATATGGAATACATCTTCTGCAAGGAAGTTTGGTTCACTCTGTCGTGCCAAAAGTTTTTTTTCTTGTCAGAGTCTATCTTACGCATCCCCATATTTACCATTCGTCCATGCATTGGACAGCGTTGTCATATCTGTTCTGGTGCCCTTTCTGTTCATCTCGAGGTTCTGGACAAAATTCAAAAATGGATCTGTAACGCAGTCTGTCCTGACGTGATATCTCGACTTCAGTCACTTTCTCATCGACGTAATGTGGCTTCCCTCTGTCTTTTCTACAAATAATTTCATGGCTACTTCTCTGAATTAATTATTTCGCTTACTGGGGTAGACTGTTCTAGTTCCACGTGCCATGTCTAATGATGTCAGTTATCTCCTGTTATTTCTCCTCTCCAAGTTCTCCACCGCCTTAACCAGGTACTGAACTCACACTCTTTGGTTCCTGTTACTGGATCTAAGTAACGCCTTTATGCGCTGTGTCATGGGTCCCTGAGGTGCCCCACCGAGGTGCCCCACCGAGGTGCCCCACCGAGGTGCCCCACCGAGGTGCCCCACCGAGGTGCTCCACCTAACGTTTTATATATTAAAAAATAAAGAATAAAACATGTAATGTATACAATGTATATATATATATATATATATATATATATATATATATAATGTCTATATGCGTATATTATATATGCTTCAAAGTTGTCATAACCAGGGTTATAGTAGGGCCAACCCTACATGCAAGCCAAAAATCTGCGACTGGGTGTCATGCCACTAGCGTTTACTGCTGGTGGCCCGCTGTGGGAACGCCGGCGTGTTCATTTAGCCAATGTTACCATTAACGGACCGCTAGAGGCACACCTGTGGTCCGCCAGTGGCTGTCACCAGAGGATGTCTGACGTTGCCATCGGCGACCCGACAGCGGGCCTCTAGCAGTTGCCTGTAGGGAAGTTCCCACTGTTTATAAAAAGAATTTTAAAAGTTATATATTCCTCATCATTTAGTATCAATACAAGGAAGGTTATTCGTATTTGAACGGATTTTTTTTTAAATTAGCCGACATAATATCTGTAATTTATTCAATCACACACACACACACACACACACACACACACATACATACATATATATATATATATATATATAATTCTGGGAATTAGATTGCTACACTTTGGTTGAGAAGATATTTATCCAAGGAGAGTTATTGTCATCATATGACAAACAAAAAAAATAATCGATTTATAGATAATTACGAAATCTTGCAATATATATATTTTTTTGAAGGCGTAATATAGTTTATTTGGATCTTGTCTTAAATTAATTTTTTACGGGCGCTATCATCGTAAATCGATGTGCTGTCATTAAGAAATTAAAAAAAAAAGAAAGTTGAATGTCAGAAGGAGTTTCAAGTAAAGTATCCCAACGGTAATGATTCTAAATTGCGCGCCCCGAGAAATTGAAGAGATGTCGGCATTCTTTGTCATTCATTTTGCAGACGACACTTAAGTTTCTCTTTATCAGTTTTGAGACGTCTCTTTTTTTTTCTCCTCCCGTGCTTCTCACAGCGGAAATGGTTCGTCATCAACGCCAATTATGCCTTAAAAAGAAAGCTCAGTAAAGAAAAAGAAAAGAAGAAGACGCATAAGGAATTTTCTTCCTTTATAGCGAGTAGCTTACAATGAAAATGCGAGAAAAATTAAGATGAAAGAAATAACACAAATCAACCAATGACAATACGTCAGCTATTAAGCGTAAAAACACGAGGACAAAAGAAATGGAAAATGCTTTAAAAAAAATTAGGCAATATTAGATGATTACGTTATTTAATCTCGAGATACGTAAAGAAACATGGAACATCGATAATTCTAGAACGGGGAGAATCATTTTTTCCTATAACGGGTGTAATAGTAAAATTGTCCAAATCGTATAACATCATAATTGTCCAACCCACAAAATTTTTTAATATCTAAAAAAAAACAAAACAAAAAAAAATTAAAAAAACACTAAACTAATTGAGTTTCTTTTTCTCAGGTTTTCATATAAGACGTTTAGCCACCTTGACGCCATTTGTCGAAAGAATCATTGAAAAGCCCTTTGAGTTATTCAGCTAGAAAGAGAACAGGCTAAAATCATTTTGGTCAGCACAACTATGTCTTCCCATTTGAGCAATGGTGAGAGGAAAAAGACAAATCAGGACTTCAGCACCAATATTCTGGAAACCATCTTCAAAGTCCGTTCAACAGCCATCAAGAGAATGGGGAATGAGGTTTAAAAAAGAGGGAACAGTAGAGAGGAAAACTGGATCAGGAGGTCACAACAGGTAGAGGAATTGTCGTTTCAACTTAGAGATAAAGAGATCAATTAGAAAAGATCCAACTCAATCCATAAGACTTTTAGCACGTGAGAGAGAAGTTACACCTATGACAGTCCGAAGGAACAGTGAAAAAAAAAGACTTGAAAATTAAAATATACATGAAGATTGAGAGGCAACTTGTTATTTTAGGACAGAAAGTTAGAAGGTTAGAGAGGACGAAGATCATCTTAAATAATTTGGAATGTGATCCTGAAATAATATATAGTTTCCGATCCTTAGCTATCATTAATTAATGGTGAACATGTCATTTTCGTTTATGATCGATTTCATCATGATACTTCTGTCAAGCTTGGAGAGTAATTATACATTCTTACTGCTCAAAGTAGAGTCCAGTAGTGTTATAAAACCTTTGTGGAATTCCAGTAAGATATCTTTAATCATTTCTAACTTACAGCAGTTCAGACCTTGATCTTACAAATGGATAATTTTGCTGTTACACACAATAAAAATCTGTAGTTTGACATAAAATATAGCATCTCGAAGAGATAAACTTCTTCTCGTCTTTGTTGTTGCTACCATAACGTTTCTGCCGTTCTGCTCTCCAGGTTTCATCACTTCGCTTTTGTTAGGCTACAGGGAATTTCGAACTAGCTCCCGGAGGAAATGCAACAATTTCATGTCTCTTTGTGCGGTGTCATTGGTACCTGGTGGCGTCAAAAATGAAAATTGAACGCTTGCAGAAGACTGCATGGCTTCTGCAAGCGGACAGTGTTGACAATCGGGATTGCTTGTAAATTCTGAACCAGTCCATAAGTTGGAGACAACTGGTACCCTGGTTAAATCTCCAGTGCGATTTTCTGCACTCTAGAGGATCAACCTTAAACAACAAAAACAACAACAACAACAACAATAATAATAATAATAATAATAATAATAATAATAATCCAGTAAAATACTTAAAAAAAAAGAGAGCAAAGACAAATGCAACCGACCAGATACAGAAACAATGGCAAGATAAACCGCTTCATGGCCAATACTCTGCCCGTACCAAACAAGCTGACATAGACAAACCCCGTGCCCATCAGTGGCTACGTAGTGCAGGGTTAAAAGCTGAAACTGAAGGTTTTTATCTTTGCTGCACAGGACCAATGCTTGTTAACTAGAAATTATCAAGCACATATACTAAACATTGTGTTAGCCCAAAATTCACATTCTGAGATAAATATCCAGAAACAATTGATCATCTTGCATCAGGTTGCACGGTATTGGCAGCCACTGAATATAAGACCCGACATGACAGAGTGGGCCAATATCTGCACTGGAAAAACTGCAACTTCTACAGAAACGAAAATAAAGAAACTGGTATGAACACCACCCAGACTCGGTTACGAAAACAGGACCTGTAACAATTTTATGGGACTACAAATAACACACCGACCAAACAGTCAAAGATAATCGCCAGATATCGTTATTAGAGATCGCAAACAAAAACAAATGCCTCCTTATTGATATAGCACTCCCTGCAGACTGCAATGTATCGTTGAAGATCTTCAAAAAGCTATCAAAATACAAGGACCTTGAAATAGAAAACTTGTGACACAGGAGAACATCAACAGTCGCTGTTGTAGATGGAGTCCTCGGAATGATTGGAAAAGATTCCAGTAGACACATTGAAGGGATTCCTGGAAGTCCATGCCTTAATGAAATACAAATAATTATTCTCACGAGTAGAGCCCACACCTTACGACGGACTTTATCTATTTAAAATAGTTTTTTGTTTTTGTTTTTAATTGTTCAGTGGAAAATGTCAGGATGCCATTTCTGATCTTAGGTCTCTGATCGGGACCCGGAAAGAAATGAGTACCCACCAGAAATCAAAGGAAATAAAACAACAACAACAACAACAACAATAATAATAATAATAAACAACTGAAAAAACTGGTATGAACACCACCCAGACCCGGTTACGGAGAAAGGACCTGTTACAATTCTATGGGACTACACAATACACACTGACAGAACAATCAAAGCCAACCGCCCAGATATTGTTATTAAAGACCACAAACAAAAAATTTCTTCCTTATTGATATGGCAGTCCCTGCAGACTGCAATGTATCTTTGAAGATATTCAAAAAGCTGTCAAAATACAAGGGCCTTGAAATAGAAATCTCAAAAATGTGGCATATGGGAACATCAACAATCCCTGTTGTAGTTGGAGCCCTTGGATTGGTTGGAAAAGATTCCAGTAGACTAATTGAAGGGATTCCTGGAAGTCCATGTCTTAAAGAAATACAAAAATGTGTTTTCACAAGTACAGCCCACACTTTACGAAGGGCTTTATCTATGTAAAATATGTGTTTTTTTTTTTGGAGGTGGGTGCCAGTTGAAATGCCATGATGCCATTTCTAACCTTATGTCTCTGGGAGGGACCCGGAAAGAAATGTGTAAACACCAGAAATCAAAGGAAATAATAATAATAATAATAATCAATGACCCTCTCCTACAAATATTAAAACATCAAATCCACTCCATCAACAAAGAAGCTGGACTCTTTAAGAAACAGCTTAATAGACCTGAAATCCAACCAACAAAAAACGAAGTGAATACCATCTACGCCAAACGAGTAAAACAGAAAGCAAAGCAAGATGAACAAATAAAATCCCCCCCCCAAAAAAAACTAGTAGAACAAGACGTTGCATGACGGATACCTAAAAAGAACGAAGAAAGCAGATGTCGACCAAAGAAAACACATCAGTGGCTGAGAAGAACAGGATTGAAAGCTGAGTGAGACAGAAGGCCAAATTATTGCAAAGCAGGACAAAAGCCCCGTAAGCAGATCCTATCACTTTCACATAATCAAGTATCGAACTAACCAGAGATGCTGCATCTGCGCAAGATTTTGTTATTTTAGGACAGAAAGTTAGAAGGTTAGAGAGGACGAAGATCATCAACTCTCGACCATATATTATTTCAGGATGTTCTGAACTAGCAAAACATGAATATACCCATGGATATAACAAGATAACGACCGATGTACACTAAAAGATATGTAAGAAGCACAAAATCGAAAACACTGAGAAATGGTATGAGCACCAACCAGACACAGTTATCTAAAATAACGACACAATAAAACTCCTGGTACATGCCAGTTCAAACTGACAAGGAAATGAAAGCCAACAGACCTTATATTATCATAAAAGACAAGAAATTCAGGAAGTGTGTTTATTGACATAGCAGTACCATCTGAGAGAAACACCTCCATGAAAATTATCGAGAAATTGTCCAAATACAAGAACCTGGAGATCGAGATTAACTGGGTGTGGGGAATGAAGACTGAGACTGTTCCAATAGGAATCGGAGCACTGGGACTCATGAAAAAAAGAATGGACAATTTTACTAACAGTGTCAGGGGTAACATCAACATACAAGTTGCCCAGAAGATCACTCTACTAGGTACATCGTTTGTACGAAGAAAAGTGCTATAAATTCAAGGAAAATTCTCCAATAGGGCCTAAGAACCATAGGTTGGACCTCGATCTACAGAATATACTGCAGCAAATATAACATGCACAAATTGTCCAAATACTAGAACCTGGAGATCGAGATAAATAGGATGTGAGGAATGAAGACTGAGACTGTACCAATAGTAATTGGAGCACTGGGCCTCGTGAGAAAAGGAATGTACAATTTTACTAATAGTGTCCCTGGTAACATATATCCAACTAGGAACAACCCATATACTAAGAAAAGTGCTATCAGTTAAATGGCAATTTTTTATGAGGCCTAAGGACCATACTTTGGACCCGGCTCTACAGGATACAAAGCAGGAAACACGACACAACACAAATAATAATAATAACAACAACAACAACAACACTCAAGAGGTCTTACAGGGGAATTGGAAAAGCAGTTCTAGAAGCCACCATCATTTGAAGAATTGCGAACATTTTGGGAGAATATTTGGAGGAAACCAAAGGAATATATTTCCAATGCTGAATGGATCAAACGAGAACAAAAAAAAAGGATAACTCTGTGAAAGAATGGAAAAATATAATCAAGACTAATGTTAGGGAAGCTCTAACAATATCCCCAAAATGGAAATCCCCACGAAATGACAAGGTACCCAACTTTTAGTTCTATCATCTGTCATCAATCTATAAAATTCTTGCATAAACTTTATCAATGCTAATTAATAAACTCAATGAAACTTCAGAATCGATCACTAAAAGTGTTACATATCTCCTACCAAAAACTGTTGAAACAGATGCTCCAAAAAATTATAGGCCAATAACATGTCTGCCCACAACATTTATCACGTCTGTCCTGACGAAATGCACTTACTCTTTTCTCGATGAAAACAGCATTCGTCCTTTGGAACAGAGGGGATGTCGAAGAAGTTCATAAGATTATGAAATAAAATGATCCTGGAGAATTGCAGGAAAAAATGGTAGAAATCTCAGCAAAGCTTGGATAGACTACCGTAAAGCCTTTGATAGAGTGCTACACTACAGGATCCTTAAGGCTTTGGAGATGACAAAGTGTGACGTCGTCCCCCGGTCGCAGCGTCGACTGTGTCGTTCGATCCCGTTCGCGGCGCCAATTGTAACGTCACGTGCTCCCCAGGCTCTGATATCCTGGTCACGGACAGCACCAGTTGTGACATCTTTTGTCGCGGCGTCAGCTGTTCGCTCCTCGCTGCTCCAAACGTGACGTTCCAACCCTTTGGTTAGATCGATACCAGCCTCGTCGTTCTCAACCCGCTTCCAACGCCTGGTTACCAGGGTAACTGCACTGATCTCCGGTCTGCCTACCCACGTTGTGACTTGATCTTAGACAGACGAGATCAAACAGGGCTTGGGGCCGTAATGCAAGTTGAGTCTAACGGGGGGTGATAAACACAATTATGTATAAAAAAAAGAAATAAAATAAAAACTCACAAGGTCCAACGTTTCAAAGAAAAAGGTAACAAACTTTTATGTCTAATTGCTCGGTACATAGGACTATGTCTACTTCCCGACCCGTTCTGTGGATTGTGGCACAACGCTTTTACTAGGCAACTTTAAGGCTTCCAGTTGTCTGCTCTCTACGAAATTTGTGTTTCGGTGTGTCTTTGGACGAAAGTCAAAAAAAAACTTATTTCTGTGGTCTGATTTTAAGTCGCTCTTCAAACTACTTGTTCTTGGTTGAAGAAGAGTCCAGAAGTGTGCGTGAATCTTGGTTAGCTATCTTGACGCGGTTTCAACACTGGGCGCTCATCTCTGCTTGTCGTTCCCGGCTCAAACTGCAATCCGCTCGCCGTCCGCGGCTGATCTCTTCTCTTCAGAGTCTGAATTATTGGTCACTCATCTCCGCCTTCAGTGCGCGAATTAACTTCTTCTCTTCAGCTTGCTCTGATTCCAACTTCTCCACTTAGGCCAAACGAGCTGCTTCACTTCGGCTAAACGAGCTGCTTCACTTCGGCTAAACGAGCTGCTTCACTTCGGCCAAACGAGCTGGCCTCTCCTGCCCGCTAGGGTGGGGGGACGAATCCGGCCCGCCGTCCGCGGCTGATCTGATTTCTGTCGTTTGGTGTTTCGCTTTTATTGACGCCGTCAAAACTGGGGTGGGTCTGTTTGGCGTTGGGGATTCTCTTTTGATAATTCTAAATACGTATCCACCCTTCTTATTTCTGGTTAGGGATTTTCCATTTTCGTATGTCATGTGACCGCTTTCGGCCAATGAGGTCCTGGTCGGGTATCTTTCCTCCTCCTTCGTGCGCCACGTGATCTTATTTAGCCAATGACGTCCTGGTCGGGTATCTTTCTCCTCCTTCGTGTGTCATGTGATCCCATCTAGTCAATGACGTCTTTAGTCGGGCGTGGACAATCCGTGGCTTTGTTCTGGGGGAAGATACACCTTGCTTAAAAAAATGAAAATTTAAATTGCCCTTATCATAAGCGACTGCGATGACACCTTCGGCTTTTTAATACGTGGTATTTGTCAAGCAGTTTATCGCTAATTGGATACGACCTAAGAAAGGGATTTCTCAGACTGTGTGGCGTTTTCGTGAACGAATAAAAATATTTCACTTTTTTTTTCCCTCGAAGCTTGATAACAAAATCTTCATTATCTCAAAAAACATTTTCAGCCAACATCATCTTGTGTGGCTTTTTTTTCAATTCTGGAAATTGTCTGTGTTTTCGTATTAATGGTTTGTCTTCATATCCTTAGATACACTTCCCACCTGTTACCTATCATATTTTTTCCGTTGTCCCTAAACTTTGTTTCTTCAACCATTTGATAACAAACTTCTATTTTTCGTGGACACGGAAGTAGGTCAGGTGCTTGACCTGGATATCTTTCGGCATCTGTTATGTGTCAGTCGAGCGTGTGTGTGCTCGCTTATGACCTGTTTTCGTATTATTTATTTTTTCTCTTTTTCTTCTGTCTTTTCTTTCTTTCTCCCAGATCGCTTGAATGTAAAGAAAGAATTATTCCTAACCCGAAATATTTTTCAGCCCTAAATAATTATCAAATGGTTGACAAACCGTAAAAAACAAATCATATATTTATGAATATTTCTTTTCAGCTTGCCAACTATGCATGGTTCCACAATAGTCTCCTCAGTGATAGTAAATTTCCTTAAATATAGCATGAATCTTTAGAAAATCCCATTATACCTAAATCACACAAAAGGTACTGCCCTTTCCAATTATTTGAATATCCGACGAGAAATCTTTCAAGGACACTCCCGGTTACTCCTGTTCAGTTTGCCCTTAATCCTCCTTTCGCATGACGC
This sequence comes from Acanthosepion pharaonis, assembly GCA_903632075.3. Taxonomy (NCBI): domain Eukaryota; kingdom Metazoa; phylum Mollusca; class Cephalopoda; order Sepiida; family Sepiidae; genus Acanthosepion; species Acanthosepion pharaonis. The sequence continues at coordinate 1,936,169 of CAHIKZ030005398.1, forward strand.
AAACAGTAATAATTATGGGTAGAAAGTAAAAAAAAGAAAGAGTTTAATCACCTATTCTATATGGATGATATCAAATTCTTTGCCAAAGACGAAAACGAGTTTAAGGGTCTCCTCAATAATGTGAGGACATTGGTAGGGATTTGGGATTAAATAAATGTGTAAAAGTAACATCCAAGAAAGGGAAAATTACAGAAACACATTCAGTAGAAAAAGATTTTGTCACAAAGATTAGGGAACTAGAACAAGTTGAAGCCTATAAATACCTAGGTGCCAGCGAAGGAGACGGTATACAGCGTACCCCAATGAAGGAGAAAGTAAGAAAAGAATATTACAAACGTTTGTGTTTGGTGCTAAATACCGAGTTGAATTCACAAAACAGAATATCAGCCATAAACACTTTGGCTGTCCCTGTGGTGCAATACCGTTTCATCATCCTTAATTCGACCATAGCTGACATTAAGCGAATTCATGTCAAAGCGAGAAAGCTTCTCACTTGCCACAGCATGCGTCGTCTTAAGACTGATGTTGATCGTCTTTATCTGTCCGAATCCGGACGAGGCAGAGGATTAGTTCAACTAGAATGGTTTTACAAAACCGCAATAATCGCACTTCGGAGATGATAGATTTTTTTTAAATTATTCAGTAATAAAGGAAGCCAACAAATTCAAAAGGGAATTTTAATTGGGGGAACAAATGCAAATAATCCATAATGCACCTACTGCAGCGGCAAAAAAAAAACCTTAAAAAAAGACGGCAAAAACAAATGGAAGGTAGCAAATGCAAAAAAAAGGCTAGATAAGCCTCTTCACATTCAATACTCTGCCTGTACCAAACAAGATGATGCAGATAGACCCCGTACTAATCAGTGGTTGCGTAGTGCAGAGTTAAAAGCTGAAACCCAAGGTTTTATTCTTGCTGCACAGGACCAATGCTTGTTAACTAGAAATTACGATGCACACATACTGAAACGTTGTGTTAAGTTGTGTTAAGCCAAAAAATGCAGATTCTGTGATAAATATCCAGAAACAATTGGCCATCTTCTATCAGGTTTCACGGTTTTAGCATCCACTGAATATAAACCACGGTATGATAGAGTGGGCTAATGTCTGCACAGAAAAAGGAGACAAGGAAACAGATAGAAACTGGTATGAACATCCCCCAGGCCCGGTTACAGAGACAAGGTCTGTAACAATTTTATAGGACTTTACAATACACACAGACAAAAGAATCAAACCTAATCGACCAGACATCACGATTAAAGACCAAAAGAACAGAATATCCTTTTTTTATTGACATGACAGTCCCTGCAGATGGTAATATGACTTTGAAAATTTTGAAATAAAAACTATCAAAATACAAGAATCCCGAAGTGAAAATCTGAAAAATGTGGCAGATGTAGACCTCAATAATTCCAGATGTTTTAATACCAACAGAGAGATTAAGAAAGGATGTAATAAAAAGTTTACACAATAGTGTTCATTATGAAATAACAGTGAAATAGCAGTAAAATAACAGTGAAATAACAGTGAAATTTTGACATTTTATCTACATTTTTCTTTCTACATCAGTCAGTTATGTACCATCCATGCTACACGCTTAGGCGATCATGTATCTTTTGATACATGACTGACGAAGCGGATTTTTTTCCCGCAGTAGTTTGCCATTTGTTTTTGCGGTAGACTAGTTGGCAACCAAGGTTATAGAACTCGGTCTGTACTGCTATTTAACCCATAGAAGAAGAGGACTCATACCTTTCTCAAGGGCGTTAGCACGTAAATGAATGTAATGGATTCGACTGGAATTCGAACTCGGTTCTCTGATTTCTCAATCCGTGATGTTATCCATTACACCACCATGCCTCCTTAGAACAATATTTCAACATAAAAAGTTAAACTTCAATCTAGTGATAATTCCATATAAATAATTATATTTTAGCTCGTTTGGGGTACAGTGAAGCGGCGAGCCGTAGTTTCGTGACGCCTGACTTAAGTCCTGATGATCGCTTAACAAAGTCGAAAGCTTGAAGCATATTTCCTGTACTTTTCTTCAGATATGAAGTCAGACAATTTCTGACGGAATTTCCTTCGATTGACGACAGCCTGTTTCATGCTTGGGCGCAATTTTCAGGTTATATATGTTGTGTTTTGGATCGATTATTTATTTGTGCTGGTAAGTTGGGCATTATGAAAATTTGCCGGCGTATTTAAATAGTCGAGCCCCAACAATACACGCAATATGAAGATTAAATTTCGCTCTGTCACTGAACACTTTCGGATTGATTGGACATGTTTTCGACACATTTATGGAAAGGGATTCCTGGTAGCCAATGCCTTCAAGAAATATAAAATAATTGTACTCAAAAGTACAGCTCGCATCTATTAGAAACGACCGACATTTTGTGTGGATTAATTTTAATGATCGTCTTTTCCAATTTACGAATAATCCTTCTCAGACAAGGAGGAAATTACATCGGAAATTGCCCAAAGTTGTTTTCGGAAGAAAAGTCCAAGAAATATGGTCCAATTTTCGACTTTTCGATTATCATTCGACAGTAATATTTTATATTTATTTACATTCACAGTAATATAAATGGATAGAAACTACCGCGAACATGCTCACAAAGTGAGGGATCTGTTTATGTATTGGATTTAATATAGAATTGTTCCCCCACTTTATATTCACATAAACATTTCTTCTTTGTTGAGAAGCCGAAGAAAACGAATCAATCAGTCAATGAAAGATGAGCTACACCGGCATGTCTTTTAGATTTATTTACATTCTCTGGAATATAAATGTATAGACAATATCGTGGCCACAAAGTGAGGGATCAGTTTATATATTGATTGTAAAATAGAATTGTTCCCTTACTTTACATCCACATTATAATCATACTTATTATAAAACCCAGGTTGTGTGTGTGTGTCTGTACGTTTATACATTGGATCGGATTTCCTACATTTTTCAACCGATTTCAACAAAACTTCACAGGACTTCATAAAATTACATTGTGGTAGTTCTGACAGCGCCAAAAATTAGAAAAACACAATTGTTTTTGCACAATATCAATTTGAAAACACGATTAAGAGGCATCGCTGTCGCGAGAATGGAAGGGGAACAACTCATATCGAGTTATACTTATTATAAAACCCAGGTTGTTTGTGTGTGTGTGTTTGTTTATATATGGGATCGGATTTCCTACATTTTTCAACCGATTTCAACAAAACTTAACCTTTTTTTTGGCAGGCAGTGTTTCTTATTGTCTTGCACACTTTTTTCTTTATTTTTACATTCAGAATGCTTTAAAAATTCCATTTACAAGACAATTGTTTATAATAAAATTCTATTCAATCGGTAGACTCATAACGATTGAAAACAATGTTTTTGTTTGAGTTTGGGTTTGAACAATTCGTAACCCCCCAAAAAAAAACTAATAAAAGACATGCATGTCCGTCAACCTTAAACAATAATCTTTGTCAATTTTATTTTTCAGTCTTTATTATGGTCGATACTTGATTTGTCTCTTACTGTTACTTCCCCGGGCAACGCCGGCCTTTACTGCTAGTTTATAGATAAGCCGTAGAAAAGAAATCAATCAGTCAATGAAATCCTGATGAGCTACACAGGCAGATCTTTTAGATTTATTTACGTTCTCTGGAATACAAATGTGTAGAAACTACTATTGCCACAAAGTGAGGGATCGGTTTATATATTGACAGTAATATAGAATTGGTCCTCCACTTTATATCCACATTATAATTTGTTTGTTAATAAGCCGTAGAAAACAAATCAATCAATCAATGAAATACTGATTAGCTACAAAGGCATCATGTCTTTTAGATTTATTTACATCCTCTGTAATATAAATGTGTAGAAACTATCGTGGCCACAAAATGAGGATCAGTTTATATATTGATTTTAATATAGAATTGGTCCCCCTCTTTATATCCACATTATAATTTCTTCTTTGTTGATAAGCCATAGAAAAGGAATCAATCAATCAATGAAATACTGATTAGCTACAAAGGCATCATGTCTTTTAGATTTATTTACATCCTCTGTAATATAAATGTGTAGAAACTATCGTGTCCACAAAATGAGGGATCAGTTTATATATTGATTTTAATATAGAATTGGTCCCCCACTTTATATCCACATTATAATTTCTTCTTTGTTGATAAGCCATAGAAAAGGAATCAATCAATCAATGAAATACTGATTAGCTACAAAGGCATCATGTCTTTTAGATTTATTTACATCCTCTGTAATATAAATGTGTAGAAACTATCGTGGCCACAAAATGAGGGATCAGTTTATATATTGATTTTAATATAGAATTGGTCCCCCACTTTATATCCATATTATATTTTCTTCTTTGTTGATAAGCCATAGAAAAGGAATCAATCAATCAATGAAATACTGATTAGCTACACAGGCAAGACTTAGATTTATTTCCATTCTCTAGAATATAAATGTATAGAAACTACTGTGGACACAAAATGAGGGATCAGTTTATATATTGGTTGTTATGAAAATTGGTCCCCCACTTTATATCCACATTATAATTTCTTGTTTTTTGATAAGTCATAGAAAACAAATCAATCAACGGTCACAAATGAGGGATCAGTTTATGTACTGGTTGTCATATAGTACTGATCCCTCAGTTTATATCCACATTCTAATTTGTTTATGACATTCTGATTATGTATGAAGCCAACTGTTCTGCCCCAGGATATGGGTTAATTATTAATTTTTTTTCATCACTAAAGAAATTATTATGTCCAAAGAGGAAATACAAATTGCGTACAAAATATTCACATTTCGACATTAAATTGCCGATAGAGATTGATATGCCGCTAAGCAAAACCAACCAGCCAACCGAACAATAATCTTTCTTTCAGTCTTTCTCTTGAGTTCGCTTCTTTTTCTCCTTCCATCCTTTCATTCTCTTTTTCATTCACTCCCCCCTCTTTCTAATTTTCCCCTTTCTTCACTCTTTGTTACAGTAGAGCAGGGGATCACCAAACCTTTTTTTTCTCAGGGGGTCAGATAACTGAGAGGATGACGAGCGTGGGCCAGATAATTATTTTGTTTAATACAATACACTGAATACATAAAAAATGAAGACAACAAACAGCCTTATTTACTAAAAATGTTACCCAAGAAGGCGACTAATATTGAAATAAAATAGTTATATCACAACCAAGTGTGCATATATTCGAATCTCACAAATTAAACTAGATTGCATGTAGAATAAAATTTAAAAAATTGTATTGATTATTCTTGGACAGAGGGGCCCTAAAACGAGATAAGACACAGGTTAACTGTAGAGAAGCGTCTTATATACAAGGGAGATGTTTTAATACCAACAGAGAGATTAAGAAAGGATGTAATAAAAAGTGTACACAATAGTGTTCATTATGAAATAACAGTAAAATAACAGTGAAATAACAATGAAATAGCAGTAAAATAACAGTGAAATAACAGTGAAATAACAGTAAAATAACAGTGAAATAACAGTAAAATAACAGTAAAATAGCAGTGAAATAACAGTGAAATAGCAGTAAAATAACAGTGAAATAACAGTGAAATAACAGTAAAATAACAGTGAAATAACAGTAAAATAACAGTAAAATAGCAGTAAAATAACAGGGAAATAACAGTAAAATAACAGTAAAATAACAGTGAAATAACGGTAATATAACAGTGAAATAACAGTGAAATAGCAGTAAAATAACAGTAAAATAGCAGTAAAATAACAGTGAAATAGCAGTAAAATAACAGTGAAATAACAGTAATATAACAGTGAAATAACAATAAAATAGCAGTAAAATAACAGTAAAACAAAGACGATTAAAAGTTCAGGCAAATATATGACACAATTCACTGAAGTCAGTCTTTTTTATATATGGCACTCTTGAAAGCGGTTTAAACACGGCAATGCAAATTAAAACATAATTGCTGCAGCAGGATCGTCGTCGCTTTTCTTAGAAACTCTATTGTAGGAACTTACACAAAAACGCTGGGATATCAGAAGTTGCAAAAAGTTGCCGAATTTTTTATTTCACTTATTTTTCCTAAAAACTTATTGACAGATGTAAAATTCAGATTGGCCAAAATTTGGCATTTTATCTACATTTTTATTTCTACATCTGTCAGTTATGTATCATTCGTGCTACACGCTTAGGCGATCATGAATCCTTTGATACATGACTGACGAAGCAGATTTTTTCCGCAGTAGTCTGCCATTTGTTTTTGCGGTAGACTAGTTGGCAACCAAGGTTATAGAACTCGGTCTGTCCTGCTATTTACCCATAGCGCTTGAAGAAGAGGACTCATACCTTTCTCAAGGGCGTTAGCACGAAAATGCATGGAATTCGAACTCGGTTCTCTGATTTCTCAATCCGTGATGTTATCCATTACACCACCATGCCTCCTTAGAACAATATTTCAACATAAAAAGTTAAACTTCAATCTAGTGATAATTCCATATAAATAATTATATTTTAGCTCGTTTGGGGTACAGTGAAGTGGCGAGCCGTAGTTTCGTGACGCCTGACTTAAGTCCTGATGATCGCTTAACAAAGTCGAAAGCTTGAAGCATATTTCCTGTACTTTTCTTCAGATATGAAGTCAGACAATTTCTGACGGAATTTCCTTCGATTGACGACAGCCTGTTTCATGCTTGGGCGCAATTTTCAGGTTATATATGTTGTGTTTTGGATCGATTATTTATATGTGCTGGTAAGTTGGGCATTGTGAAAATTTGCCGGCGTATTTAAATAGTCGAGCCCCAACAATACGCGCAATATGAAGATTGAATTTCGCGCTGTCACTGGACACTTTAACCTATAAATATAGCCTAGCTTAAAACTGTATTTTAGCAATATATATATATATATATATATATATATATATATTGAATAAAGTGTCGCTGCCGACACTTGAGTTCGAACATAGATCGCCAGTGAGAAAACACAGGCGCTCCCATTATTGAGTTAAGTAGACGACGTGACCATAAGGGAAACGCATGAGAAGAAAGTCACGTGGCGTCTAGAATAATCGTTATTTCTATTCTATCTTCTATTACTATACAGATCGCATTTCTAATCTATCCACCATTATTCTACGGAGCGCTATTCTCTACTCTATTCACTATTTCTCTTTTCGCATCACTATACGGATTACTAATCGATGGCTACTACTCGAGCAAGTACTATTAGTGCGAGTGATATTCGAAGGCGTCTGACACCAGTATTGTTCAACGGCGTTATTATAGTTGCATCTGCGATTACAAAGTCTCTACTACAACGAGCATTACGAAAGTGACAACGAATATTCGTTGACATTACAAAAGCGGCAACTAGTGTTTGTTGACATCACGAAATAAATAAATAAATATATATATATATATATATATATATATATATATATATATATATATATATATATTTTAATTTAGGATATTGATCGAAAAACATGCCAAAATCACTACACATCTGCAGTCGTGTTTTGATGCGCAACAAGGCAATTTTAAATTATTGGCGAATGAACGAGTTATTCAGATTAAAGAGCTTATTTTTCCTTTTTATAAACAGGTTCTTTTTCCATTTTTTCCTTTTTTCGAAAAAGAGGTGGTATTTGGATTTTAATCTAAATAAATCGTTCACCAGCAGGTAATTTAAAATCGCCTGATGAGTTGCGTTGATACGCATCGAAACACGACTACAGGTGTGGACTGTGTTTGATAAATTATTCGATGTAATATCCTAAAATAAATGATATGCTCTACTTTGCATTGAACCCTCTTTTAAATTAAATGTTACGAACGTTGGAAGTGTACTCTATTTGTTCTCATCTTACCTGGATATATATATATATATATATATATATATATATATATATATATATATATATATATATATATATAATGTACGGAAAGTTAAATTGAATATTTTCATCTACGCCTCTACATAAATACTAAGAATTCCAGACATATCCCCTAACCACTCCAGCAAGAAATAAATCATAAGATTTCTTACCAATATCCTGCCAATAATATCCACACAGACATATATATATATATATATATATATATATATATATATATATATATATATATATATTGATATACAGTGTAACCCGGATATAAGAGACCCGGATATAAGAGACCCGGATATAAGAGAAACCCGGATATAAGAGATTTTATCTGGTCCCAAATTAGAGCCTGTGTTAATGTATATAAAATAGACCAAACCGGATATAAGAGAAACCCGGATATAAGAGACTTCTTCTCCGGTTCCGACAACTCTCTTATATCCGGGTTACACTGTTTATGTTTTTATATATATATATATATATATATATTGATATACACTGTATATACATATATTGATACACACTGTTTTATATATATATATATATATATATATATATATATATATATATATATATATATATCTTTGTATATATATTTAATATACAGGCATAAAAACATATATAAATATGTATATGTAACTGTATTGTTTCATTTATGTGTATATATGTGCATATATGTACTAATATTTATATCCGTGTATTTATATTATATATAGTTTTATATATATATATATATATATTTTTTATATATATATATGCATATATTCATTGACAAAAAACGAAGTAAACTCATCACTTATTTCAAAAAACAAATAAAAAGAGAATAACAGATATATATCATGCATATTATATATATATATATATATATATATATATATATATATAATCCAGATTTCGCCATCTGAAATCAAATTCCAGTTTATTCTCATACAATTATATTCAATCTAATGCTTTTCTCCTTCTAAATTACATTTTCTTTAACAATAAGCAAGTAACAAAGATAAAAGCAAGCTTTTAGCAAGTCTCCTTCAAAATGAGTGCGCCTGCGCGTACCTCTTCCGGTAGAAAATGGTGGTGAGGCTTTGAGTCGTGTCGTTTATTCGCCATTAATAACCAGCGACACAAGGCGCCAGTTTTAATGCAGGTTTACGCGAAACGGAAATGATACACTAAATTCGAATTTTGCTTATATTCCCTCAGTAGCGATACCTTTATAAAAAGACACGAAACTAGTTTTCCTTAGTTCAGTCTCATCTTCAGATACATTGCGAACGATATCTTGTTTAATGTTTGCTACAATGGCCGACAAAGAAATGAGTCATGAACGGAAACTTGCAAACATCTCACCATTAAATACCTCACCAGCAAAACATTAATAATATTAGCAATCTGGTAAACCGGTTGACACATTTGATAGAAGTCAGGTTTTTTTGTGGGGAGGGGCGGTTATTTAGTTTTTTTTATATATTTTTTTTTATACTTCTGTTTTACTTCCAACTTCGTTATCTGATGAAAAATGTTAAACATTTACCACCTGTTACAATTCCAAGAGTCGGCAGTGCTACACACACACACACACACACACACACACACACACACACACACACACACACACACACACACACACATATATATATATATATATATATCTTACTTATTATAAAACACGGATTGTGTGTGTGTGTGTGTGTGTCTGTACGTTTATATATTGGATCAGATTTCCTACATTTTTCAACCGATTTCAACAAAAACTTCACAGGACTGCGTAAAATTACCTTGCGGTGGTTCTGACAACGCCAAAAATTGCAAAAACAAAATTGTTTTGCACGAAATTAATTTGAAAAGATTAAGAGGCATCGCTGTCACAAGAATGAAAGGGGGACAACTCATATCTAGTTATACTTAGCATAAAACCCACGTTGTTTGTGTGTGTTCCTTTATATATGGGATCGGATTTCCTACATTTTTCAACTGATTTCAACAAAGCTTCATTTTTTTTTTTGGCAGGTAGTGTTTCTTATTGTCTAGCACACTTTTTTCTTTATTTTTACATTCAGAATGCTTTAAAAATTCCATTTATAAGGCAATTGTTTATAATAAAATTCTATTCAATCGGTAGACTCATAACGATTGAAAACAATGTTTTTGTTTGAGTTTGGGTTTGACCAATTCGTACAAAAAAAAAAAAACTAATTCAGACATGCGTGTCCGTCAACCTTAAACAATAATCTTTGTCAATTTTAATTTTCAGTCTTTATGATGGTCGATACTTGATCTATCTCTTACTGTTACATCCCCGGGCAATGCCGGGCCTTCCTGCTAGTATATATATATATATATATATATATATATATATATATATATATATATATATATATATATATATATATATATATATATATATATATATATATATATATATATATATATATATATATATATATATATATATATATATATATATATATATATATATATATATATATATATATATATAATAGGCTCAAACACTAAAATTCATCAGACAAACAAATCTGATGAATTGGATCGTGATTGAGCCTTTTATATATATATATATATATATATATATATATATATATATATATATATAATGACCACTAATATTATAAATATATGTATATAACTGAAGAGCTGTAATGCAGCGAATCTCTCTGTCTGTCGATGGATGGCAATTTATGCTTATATTTATATATATAAAATTTAGGCACAAATTGCTCTGACAAGGTACTGTGATTAATCATTTCATTTAATTTTTTTTTATGTTCGTACAAGTGTCCAAATGAAAACCAATATTATATACGAGATCAATTGCTCCTTAAGGAACTGTGTTCCTAAACAAACCGAACTCATAAATAATCATATTCGTCATACAAATACGTGCCTATCTAGACGACTCACGTTACACCTATCTGACCATAGCACCATTAGGATTCATTTAAACAGACGCGCAAACCTACAAAAACTACATCCGCAACATACTAGCAGAAAATACAAGTATAATAGCCTCATTCACATATAACAAAAAAAAAACATTAAAATAATGGAAACACTAATGGCAAAACGGCTAATGCACAAACTCACTAACATTAACTAAGAACACGGTCACAATGATTATTTCATGCTAATGCAATTGTCAACTGATAATATTTATTTTGTTTTATAAATACAAAAATATGGCAGAAGTTCAAATATGGAGATGAGAAATGTTTGTCTTCATCTGTCTTATCTGAAAACTTTGCTAGCCAGAATCACTGACCCAAACAAACTATACAAGATTCGTTGCACCAATAGACCACATTCTTACTTACCCTTCCAACTACAACCACCATGACTCTAGGAAATCCGAACTAGTCTCATATCTATGATTTGTCGGTGGGAAGTGAGGAATAAAATAACAACTTTCAAAAGTGGAAACCCCGGCGTATATTTACACGATAGATAGATAGATAGATAGATAGATAGATAGATAGATAGATAGATAGATAGATAGATAGAAACACAATGCCATAGATAGATAGATAGATAGATAGATAGATAGATAGATAGATAGATAGATAGATAAGGGATAGAAAATGACACAAATATTGTAGATAGAGTCATCATTATAAAGATAGAACCTCACTGAATTTGTTTCAATATACTGTTTCCTAAATAACTTCAGACTCTCCCATAACGTTCGAAATTCACCATCTCTCACACCATCTAATACACTTCTGGATGAAATATTGGAGACTGGATACTGGATTTTGTTTGCTACACACACCTGCTAAAGGTGAGATGTGGACCATCGCAAGGTGAATACAAGAATTGAAGAATAATGAGCCGAATGAGATAGATAGAGAGAAAGATATATATATATATATATATAGATAGATAGATAGATAGATAGATAGATAGATAGATAATTAGCAGAATGAGATAGATAGATAGATAGATAGATAGATAATTAGCAGAATGAGATAGATGGATAATTAGCAGAATGAGATAGATAGATAGATAGATAGATAGATAGATAATTAGCAGAATGAGATAGATAGAAAATTAGCAGATAGATAGATAGATAATTAGCAGAATGAGATAGATAGATTGATAATTAGCAGAATGAGAGATAGATAGATAGATAGATAGATAGATAATTAGAAGAATGAGATAGATAGATAGATAGATAGATAGATAGATAGATAGATAGATAGATAATTAGCAAAATGAGATAGATAGATTGATAATTAGCAGAATGAGATAGATAGAGAGAAAGATATATATATATATATAGATAGATAGATAGATAGATAGATAGATAGATAATTAGCAGAATGAGATAGATAGATAGATAGATAGATAGATAGATAGATAGATAGATAATTAGCAGAATGAGATAGATGGATAATTAGCAGAATGAGATAGATAGATAGATAGATAGATAGATAATTAGCAGAATGAGATAGATTGATAATTAGCAGAATGAGAGATAGATAGATAGATAGATAGATAGATAGATAGATAATTAGAAGAATGAGATAGATAGATAGATAGATAGATAGATAGATAGATAGATAGATAGATAGATAGAAAGAAAGATATATTGGATCATTGATAGGGGTGAATTGATGTCGAAAGATATTGATGACCTAAATTGAGCATCCACATATCTGTAGACAGATTATAAAAACCACCGCTTATTTTTCGACCCTTTATTTTTTAATCTAATCCGTTTGCCTAAATAATACACTTCAGGTATTAACAGTGTCTTAATCTTGTAGTCTCTCTCTCTCTCTCTTTCTCTCTCTCACTCTCTATCTCTCTCTCTCTCTCTCTCATAAAGTTCGAAGGCCATCACCTTCCCACGCCATTTAACACATTCCTACGGGTAATAATGGAGACTGTACACTGGACTGTGTCAGTTACACAAATCTATAATTGAGAACTGGACCATTGCATGGTGAAGCAATGCTGATACCTCCAGAAACGAAGAATATGAAATGTCATTTTGGTTAAGTGATGCGCTAATATCATGGATGATAAACATTGTGGAAAATTTATGAGAACAAAAGTCTTTGAGAGTCTCAGAAATCTTGGATAATAAGCAGCTTTAGGTCAGGAATTAATGAGCATTGCTGTTTCTTACATTGCGGGCTCCACGTTTTCTGGATGTGCTATCAGTGTGTCAAAGATGAATTTTCGAATACTGGCCATATTTGAAAAAGGATCAATATCGGAAATAAAGGCGATGAATTTGCCGGAAACCCGGTTCTAAAATGAACATTGGACGTCTTTCGCCTTCGCAAAGGAGATTTTAGTCTGCTTCCGAAAAGATAATACCTTTAACATACACTTCAAACAATTGTCAGATTAGACCGAAAATGGCTGCTAGGGCTATTCAATCTTCACTTTCCAGTCTTGACAGAGTTCAAAGACGTTCAAATGTAATACATTTCTGTTGGGAATATTAATTAGAGAGATCGTGAGTATTGCACAGTGTCAATTTTAAATCAATATTCAATGAGCACATAACGACAAGGTTATAGAATTATTGATCTACCCCCGTAGGTTCGTAATGGATTATATATATATATATATATATATATAAAAGAAAAACAGACCACTTTAAGGTACCATTATAATAATTTATTTCACCAGAGTCCTTTTAAAAGGACACCGGATCATCAGATAGCACTTCCAAAAATGAAATGAAACGAAAAATGAGATTAAAATTGATGGGTAGTGTAAGTGTTTGTAATTTAACAGAGAGTGTAAAAGGGATAGTTAAAGAGACATGGTAGAGTATAGGGAGGGATTAATTTAATATCTCTCTCCAGTGTACTTTATATTGGGGTAGGAGGAGTGACCAGACCTTGATCTATTTAGATGGTTAATTTAACGGAAATGAATATATATTTAGGCAGCAATTTCCATTGATGCATGATGCATTAAATAATACAGACAAGTTGTGTCGATGTATTTTAAGTAAGTTCCTTTCATATTGTCTGATAAGCTTAATCACATTATCGTTGAAAGACGAAATGAAATCACCATATTGAGACATGTTTAAATCCAATCTAAGCTTTCGGCTTACAGAAGCCATTATCAAACATGATAATTACATTTCAATATATCAACCAATACACGGAACACTAATGATAGTCTGTTTTTGTTGCATGAAAAATTTCAAAGCAACGACTAAATCGTGTATACGAGACGCGGAAGCAAAAATCGCGTCACAGCTCGTGACGTCACACATGACCACGCGAGACTGAAAACGAGAAGTGTTAAGGATGGGAAGCCGTTAGTATAAACCAATGGCTTCAGTTACCAATTATAGGCATTTAAGGATATTTGTGGAGATTCCGCTCAGTCTTTTTGACCCCCAAAATATTATTTTGTGGGACCCTAGGATGTCTTCCTTGATTATTTAACCAAGGGCGAATCGCTATCTATCTTCCGTATAATCTTCAATTAATACTGTGATCTCTCTCGCATCATATAACACGAGATGGTAGCACCTGTTAGGGTCCCGGCTACAGGAGATTTGTGACCCCCACCTCAGAAGAAAATCAACAGGTCATTTTTATACTAAAATGAACAACAATATTAATCAGAAAATCGAGAACATTGCACAGTGACATTTTTTTTAATCAATATTTAATATTGAAAAATTCGATCAAGATTATAGAATTATTGATCTACTCACGGAGGTACGTATTTGTCTTTATCTATATAAACTAATCTCTCAATTCTGGGGCCACTCAGTCTTCCTTTTTCAGCCTTGATAGTGTTCAAAGACCTTTTTGGTGGAGGGAAACGTATTTTGGCCTTTGTGATTTCCAGTTTCCATTAAGTGGATACCCGATTAACCTACAGGGAATTCAGAACCTGAGCACATTATTTAATCTACGCAGATAGACTGTTCTCGTTCCATTGCCCATCTCTAGGGATACGTCGTCTAGTTCTTAGTTTTAGTACTGATCAGTTATTCCTCGCCCTGTTTCCACCGAGCCCAAGTACATACTGCCCGCCCTGGGATTGAATTCACAATTACAAATTTACGGAATAACGTTTTAATTCACTGGGCTCTTGTAAAATTGCGAAACAAATTCAACCAAGAAAGATAATCAAAAGAAAGGGTAATTAACAAAAAAAATTCCAAGCACAATTTGGCATTTTCTTTTTTGTTCTTTGCCATATTAAACACACGATTCTTTTCCCATCGTTGCTTTTAAATTAATTTTCTTATCATGAAAGGAATTTGAACGGTGTCAATTTTTTTCAAAAAAGGCATAATGTTGGAGATAAGAAGAGCCAATATATTTTGGTTTAGTTCTTAGAAATATTTTGCAGATTTTAATTTCTTTAAATTGAATATGAAAAATGATATTAAAAAATTTTAGCCAATTTTGGAACAGTGAAAATATTTTTTCCAAATTACAAACCTCATTATTATTATTATTATTATTATTATTATTATTATGACCAGATTTAATTTGTTAAAATTTCACGGCTTTGTAATTGAAATTATGATGAATCTTAATTCTTTAGCTAATGATTGAATAAGCTCATGGCCAGTTCTACGATAATAAATAATCCGTAGAAATTCCCCTTGTAAAATATTTGAGCTTAATACATTTCAGAAAATATCGCAATAATAATCATAAATATGAATGCTTGTCGCTATTTTAAGAAGTAAGGGGGTACAAATGAAAAAAAAGTGAAATTGACAACTTTTTTATTTTGCCGAAACAGACGTTAAACTCTTTCCTTCTTTCTTTCATTTTCTCAGTGAAGCCAATCTTTGATATGTATTTTGTCATCGCCCGCGATCATAGTCCATTATTTATGAGATATTAACAGGAGGCTTTAAGAACCTATTGTGGACTGGCTATATCAGTAATATATGTAGTGTGCATAAGACATACCAGAGTCTGTCTGTCTGTCTGACTGGCTTCGGAAAGTGTTAATCTACTCCCTGTCTTTCAGTAGTGTATTCTCTTTTACAATAAACCTCTCTTTCTTCCATCTACATCCTTGTTGCTGTTCCTTCCACTCGAGTACCACCTTTGTCCGTTTGTAACTGTTATAAAATAAAATAAGACATGTCTCGGCTGATTTAAAGGCAAATACTCAAGAGCGAGAACCGGACGTAAACGGGACAAAGCCCCGTCACAAAATGACCATTATCTTTCTTCACAAATGTTCCCGACACACGTGTTCCGGTCGAAAAATAAAATAATATTTAAAGTGCTCTATTTTTCGTCCAATAAAAATGCTTCCCTCCTAATTATACTCGCTTCGTTTTTCGAGCCTGTTAAGCCATAAAAAAAAAACACCATAAAAGGGGTCACACGGAAGTTCAACGGCAGTCCACAGGTCGCTGCAAAACAGACCTGTCACGGTCAGGCCGAGCGAGCAGCAGCAGGAGAGCACCAACCACCGTCAACATGTGTGAACTACTATGAGAGATCGACCTAGATCCGAAAGCCGGCTTATGAACTTTACCACAAGGTAGCTGTCCCGAACCCTCACGTTCCTGTTGAAATAAACCACGTAAATTTATTTCTGCTGTTGTCGTGTTTCTTTCTTGCAACCATACGCTTGTCCATAACATAACCTTTTAAGAATACAAGACTTTCTTTCTTTCTTTCTTTCTTTCTTTTTCTTTCACTGAGCGCCTCTAATATGTTTTGTCTTTTCACGTAATCAAAGCGGAATAGTCCATTATATACGAGGTATTGGCAAGGTTTAACGGTCGTACCAACTAATGAAGAGGGGTAATAATAATAATAATAATAATTATTATTATTATTATTTGTGTATGTAATTTCCCGCTTTGCATCCTGTTGAGCTTGGTCCAACCTATGATTCTTAGGCCCTATAGAAGAATAGTCATTTAATTGATAGCACTTTTCTTAGTATATGGTATGTTCCTAGTAGGGCGATCTTCTGGGCAACTTGTATGTTGATGTTACAGGGACACTGTTAGTAAAATTGTCCATTCCTTTTCTCACAAGGCCCAGTGCTCCCATTACTATTGGTACAGTCTCACTTTTCATTTCACACATCCTGTTAATCTCGATCTCCAGGTCCTTGTATTTCGATAATTTCTTGATAATCTTTATGAAGGTATTTCTCTCAGATGGTACTGCTATGTCAATAAACATACACTTCCTGAATTTCTTGTCT
Organism: Acanthosepion pharaonis; assembly: GCA_903632075.3. Classification (NCBI taxonomy): domain Eukaryota; kingdom Metazoa; phylum Mollusca; class Cephalopoda; order Sepiida; family Sepiidae; genus Acanthosepion; species Acanthosepion pharaonis. The sequence goes on from CAHIKZ030005398.1 coordinate 1,953,239, forward strand.
TTTATGATAATATCAGTTTTTTTTTTTACTTTTATTTCCCTGTCAGTTTTAATTGGCATGTCCCAGAGGATAGTTACATTGTTATTTTGGATAACTGTGTCTGGTTGGTGCTCAGTAGTTTCGATTTTGTGCTTCTTGCATATCTTCCAGTGCACGTATGTCGCTAACTTTTTATGTCTGTGGGTATATTCATTTTAATAGTATTATGGTTATTAATTATGTTTATTAATATTATCATTGAGTGAGATAATATCAAATCAACAATGTGACAAGGGCAATAATATACACGAAGCCCACTATATGCCCCGTGACATGCAATCTGATAATGGAATTCGTCTTGAGTTAATCTTTCCTCTATGGTTCCTAGGCTTTTATGTATAAGCGCAGTACTAGAATGCCGGTAATGTGTCATCATCTTAATGTTAAAATGACAATATGCAACCGTAAGTTCTATGCTAACAGTTTCTTCTCTCGCACTTCACACTTGTGGAACGCTTTACCTGCTTCTTGCTTTCCTGTTCTTTACTTGTTCTCAATCCTTAATAATTGTTATGGGACCTTACCCATAATAACATAATGGACTATTCCATACGTAATAAATACTGCGCCTCAAGAGGAAGCAGGGAGTTCAGTCTGAAATCGGGCGACCGGCTGAACGGCTGATCGGTTGAACTCTCTGCTTTCGGGCAGGGATTAACCCGAACGAGGCTACGCCGAAGGGCGGAATCTCTTTCGGGGAGGTAAACCGACCCTGAACCCGTTTATACGGGTTCAAAGGGCACATTTTGGCCGAGCCCACGGGCTAGGAGATCCCACGTTAAATCGGCCTTGTGCCACATGATGCCCTCGTGAGGGGGGGTGACTAAATACTGTTCAATCTGAAGTCTGCAGTGAGGTCCGTCAGAAGTCTGTCAGTCAGTCAGAGCGAGCGAGTCAGTCAGTCGAGTCTAAGGCAGTCCGAAACAGAGTCGCGTTCAGACAATTACTACTAAACCTGATTGTTCGTACTAACACTTTCTACTTCTCTGTATATATTTCTATTTGTAATATATCTGTGTTATTCCATACCTGTGTTCGAGTTCTTCTTTGGTTCTACCTTGGACTATCACCGTGGTACAAGGAACGGGACCATAACAATAAACTTGCCACACCCCGCCCATGGGTGAGCGGCTGGAGAATATCGTATTACAAGGCACACCTTTTTTTTTCCTAAAAAATACCCTGAAAAATATGTGTGCGTCTTCCAAGACGAACGTAAGGCAACGCCCAGGCTAAAGTAAGCTTGGACGGTCAACTAATTTGCTTTAATGATAGGGACATGGATTTGCATGTTGAGTAATTTACACGATAATATTAGCTATCTAATACTGCCTTTTATATGACTTAAACTCAGCACCTAACTGTTACAAGTATTTCCAAGATTATAAACCTTCCTGGAGCCGAGCCACAAGCTTAAACATGCTCGATGGGAGCCTTTCTGCACTTGACCTTGATGGTGTAGGTTTGCTCAAGTGAAAGTTTCTGTTACTACCAGTCTGTCACACGTATCACGAGCTTCTTTTTTTGTTCTGGAAATTATAACCCATGGCAAGTTCATCAAAACGATTTCAAACTACCCTTGAACAATGCAAGATCTATAGTATATTTACTAACCACCAACTATTATGTCATTGCCATACAAACAAAATCAGACGAGTAATTAAAGTAAACAATATGTGGCGCCAATATGCGAGTGACACATGGTGAATGTGTTGTTGTATGAGAATGAATTTCTTTCTTAGAAATTTCTTTCCAATATTAGGGTGCATCTTCCAAGCCGCAGCGTCTTGTAAGCCTGAAAATACGCTAATTAGTTTAGTCATCTTACTGATATTACATTTGATAACATTCTGGGACTTTCAAAGTACACTTTATTCAATCTACAAGGATATACTATTCGCATTTCGATTTCCGTGCAAGTGAATATCGCGTGTTAGGTGAAACTTAGTTTGTCTTTCTGATTTCGTATTTGGTAACTTACTGCGCTGTTTAGTCATGACACTATAGTGTTAGCAATCTATCTAATTCTGCCTATAATGTAACCTCAGTACTTAGCTGTTACAAGTATTTCCAAGACTATAAACCTTCCTGGAGCCGAGCCACAAACTTATACATGCTTTGTTTACGAGAAGTGGCGGCAGCCTTTCTGCTCTAGACTAGTATGTTATTGCCATACAAACAAAATCGAATGAGTGATTAATGTAAACGATACGTGGCGCCAATATGTGAGGGATGCATGGTGAATTGTTGTTGTATGAGAATGATTTTATTTTTTCTTAGAAATGTCTTTCTAAAATTAAGGTGCGTCTTCCAATCCGCTGCGTCTGGTAACCAGGAACGTACAGTAGTTTTTTCGGTTTTTTGTATCTGGAGATAGAGCGTTCAGTCTTCGGAACGCAAGTCAGAAAAAAACAAAAAACTTTTCATTCAAAATGCTGAGAGCCGCAGCAACACGTGAGCCGGAAAATACGGTAGATCATCACCTTGTTAGGGCTGGGTAGTTCTGTATGGGCAGCTTCAACCAAATATTATTACAACGGTAATCTATTTACGGCTTGATCTGGCTCTTGTAAAGGCAGAGGATAGCAGGAAGGGTTTGATCTGGTTCTTGTAAAATACGGTAGATCATCACCTTGTTAGGGCTGGGTAGTTCTGTATGGGCAGCTTCAACCAAATATTATTACAACGGTAATCTATTTACGGCTTGATCTGGCTCTTGTAAAGGCAGAGGATAGCAGAAAGGGTCTGATCTGGTTCTTGTAAAATACGGTAGATCATCACCTTGTTAGGGCTAGGTAGTTCTGTATGGGCAGCTTCAACCAAATATTATTACAACGGTAATCTATTTACGGCTTGATCTGGCTCTTGTAAAGGCAGAGGATAGCAGGAAGGGTCTGATCTGGTTCTTGTAAAATACGGTAGATCATCACCTTGTTAGGGCTGGGTAGTTCTGTATGGGCAGCTTCAACCAAATATTATTACAACGGTAATCTATTTATTGATCTGATCTGGTTCTTGGAAGGGTTTGATCTGGCTCTTTTGCAGCAGCTTCAACCAAGGATAGCAACGGAACGGTTTGATCTGGTTAAAGGAAAGAGGATAAAATACGGTAAAAGATCATCACCTTGTTAGGGCTGGGTAGTTCTGTATGGGCAGCTTCAACCAAATATTATTACAACGGTAATCTATTTACGGCTTGATCTGGCTCTTGTAAAGGCAGAGGATAGCAGGAAGGGTTTGATCTGGTTCTTGTAAAATACGGTAGATCATCACCTTGTTAGGGCTGGGTAGTTCTGTATGGGCAGCTTCAACCAAATATTATTACAACGGTAATCTATTTACGGCTTGATCTGGCTCTTGTAAAGGGCAGAGGATAGCAGGAAGGGTTTGATCTGGTTCTTGTAAAATACGGTAGATCATCACCTTGTTAGGGCTGGGTAGTTCTGTATGGGCAGCTTCAACCAAATATTATTACAACGGTAATCTATTTACGGCTTGATCTGGCTCTTGTAAAGGCAGAGGATAGCAGGAAGGGTCTGATCTGGTTCTTGTAAAATACGGTAGATCATCACCTTGTTAGGGCTGGGTAGTTCTGTATGGGCAGCTTCAACCAAATATTATTACAACGGTAATCTATTTACGGCTTGATCTGGCTCTTGTAAAAGGCAGAGGATAGCAGGAAGGGTTTGATCTGGTTCTTGTAAAATACGGTAGATCATCACCTTGTTAGGGCTGGGTAGTTCTGTATGGGCAGCTTCAACCAAATATTATTACAACGGTAATCTATTTACGGCTTGATCTGGCTCTTGTAAAGGCAGAGGATAGCAGGAAGGGTTTGATCTGGTTCTTGTAAAATACGGTAGATCATCACCTTGTTAGGGCTGGGTAGTTCTGTATGGGCAGCTTCAACCAAATATTATTACAACGGTAATCTATTTACGGCTTGATCTGGCTCTTGCAAAAAGGCAGAGGATATAGGCAGGAAGGGTTCATTGATCTGGCTCTTGTAAAAAATACGGTAGATCATCACCTTGTTAGGGCTGGGTAGTTCTGTATGGGCAGCTTCAACCAAATATTATTACAACGGTAATCTATTTACGGCTTGATCTGGCTCTTGTAAAGGCAGAGGATAGCAGGAAGGGTTTGATCTGGCTCTTGTAAAAAATACGGTAGATCATCACCTTGTTAGGGCTGGGTAGTTCTGTATGGGCAGCTTCAACCAAATATTATTACAACGGTAATCTATTTACGGCTTGATCTGGCTCTTGTAAAGGCAGAGGATAGCAGGAAGGGTTTGATCTGGTTCTTGTAAAATACGGTAGATCATCACCTTGTTAGGGCTGGGTAGTTCTGTATGGGCAGCTTCAACCAAATATTATTACAACGGTAATCTATTTACGGCTTGATCTGGCTCTTGTAAAGGCAGAGGATAGCAGGAAGGGTTTGATCTGGCTCTTTAAAAAATACGGTAGATCATCACCTTGTTAGGGTTGGGTAGTTCTGTATGGGCAGCTTCAACCAAATATTATTACAACGGTAATCTATTTACGGCTTGATCTGGCTCTTGTAAAGGCAGAGGATAGCAGGAAGGGTCTGATCTGGTTCTTTGTAAAATACGGTAGATCATCACCTTGTTAGGGCTGGGTAGTTCTGTATGGGCAGCTTCAACCAAATATTATTACAACGGTAATCTATTTACGGCTTGATCTGGCTCTTGTAAAAGGCAGAGGATAGCAGGAAGGGTTTGATCTGGTTCTTGTAAATACGGTAGATCATCACCTTGTTAGGGCTGGGTAGTTCTGTATGGGCAGCTTCAACCAAATATTATTACAACGGTAATCTATTTACGGCTTGATCTGGCTCTTGTAAAGGCAGAGGATAGCAGGAAGGGTTTGATCTGGCTCTTGTAAAAATACGGTAGATCATCACCTTGTTAGGGCTGGGTAGTTCTGTATGGGCAGCTTCAACCAAATATTATTACAACGGTAATCTATTTACGGCTTGATCTGGCTCTTGTAAAGGCAGAGGATAGCAGGAAGGGTCTGATCTGGTTCTTGTAAAATACGGTAGACGGTAATCAAATATTATTTACAACGGTAATCTATTTACGGCTTGATCTGGCTCTTGTAAAGGCAGAGGATAGCAGGAAGGGTTTGATCTGGCTCTTGTAAAATACGGTAGATCATCACCTTGTTAGGGCTGGGTAGTTCTGTATGGGCAGCTTCAACCAAATATTATTACAACGGTAATCTATTTACGGCTTGATCTGGCTCTTGTAAAGGCAGAGGATAGCAGGAAGGGTCTGATCTGGTTCTTGTAAAATACGGTAGATCATCACCTTGTTAGGGCTGGGTAGTTCTGTATGGGCAGCTTCAACCAAATATTATTACAACGGTAATCTATTTACGGCTTGATCTGGCTCTTGTAAAGGCAGAGGATAGCAGGAAGGGTTTGATCTGGTTCTTGTAAAATACGATAGATCATCATCACCTTGTTAGGGCTGGGTAGTTCTGTATGGGCAGCTTCAACCAAATATTATTACAACGGTAATCTATTTACGGCTTGATCTGGCTCTTGTAAAGGCAGAGGATAGCAGGAAGGGTTTGATCTGGCTCTTGTAAAATACGGTAGATCATCACCTTGTTAGGGCTGGGTAGTTCTGTATGGGCAGCTTCAACCAAATATTATTACAACGGTAATCTATTTACGGCTTGATCTGGCTCTTGTAAAGGCAGAGGATAGCAGGAAGGGTCTGATCTGGTTCTTGTAAAATACGGTAGATCATCACCTTGTTAGGGCTGGGTAGTTCTGTATGGGCAGCTTCAACCAAATATTATTACAACGGTAATCTATTTACGGCTTGATCTGGCTCTTGTAAAGGCAGAGGATAGCAGGAAGGGTTTGATCTGGCTCTTGTAAAATACGGTAGATCATCACCTTGTTAGGGCTGGTAGTTCTGTATGGGCAGCTTCAACCAAATATTATTACAACGGTAATCTATTTACGGCTTGATCTGGCTCTTGTAAAGGCAGAGGATAGCAGGAAGGGTCTGATCTGGCTCTTGTAAAATACGGTACAACGGATCATCACCTTGTTAGGGCTGGGTAGTTCTGTATGGGCAGCTTCAACCAAATATTATTACAACGGTAATCTATTTACGGCTTGATCTGGCTCTTGTAAAGGCAGAGGATAGCAGGAAGGGTTTGATCTGGGTCTTGTAAAATACGGTAGATCATCACCTTGTAAAAGGGCTGGGGATAGCAGGAAGGGTCAAATATTATTCTGGTAATCTATTTTGATCTGGCTCTTGTAAAGGCAGAGGATAGCAGGAAGGGTCTGATCTGGCTCTTGTAAAATACAGATCATCACCTTGTTAGGGCTGGGTAGTTCTGTATGGGCAGCTTCAACCAAATATTATTACAACGGTAATCTATTTACGGCTTGATCTGGCTCTTGTAAAGGCAGAGGCTTCAACCAAATATTATTCGGTAATTATTTACGGCTTGATCTGGCTCTTGTAAAGGCAGAGATAGCAGGAAGGGTTTGATCTGGCTCTTGTAAAATACGGTAGATCATCACCTTGTTAGGGCTGGGTAGTTCTGTATGGGCAGCTTCAACCAAATATTATTACAACGGTAATCTATTTACGGCTTGATCTGGCTCTTGTAAAAGGCAGAGGATAGCAGGAAGGGTCTGATCTGGTTCTTGTAAAATACGGTAGATCACCTTGTTAGGCTGGGTAGTTCTGTACGGGCATCACCTTCAACCAAAATATTATTACAACGGTAATCTATTTACGGCTTGATCTGGCTCTTGTAAAGGCAGAGGATAGCAGGAAGGGTCTGATCTGGTTCTTGTAAAATACGGTAGATCATCACCTTGTTAGGGCTGGGTAGTTCTGTATGGGCAGCTTCAACCAAATATTATTACAACGGTAATCTATTTACGGCTTGATCTGGCTCTTGTAAAGGCAGAGGATAGCAGGAAGGGTTTGATCTGGTTCTTGTAAAAATACGGTAGATCATCACCTTGTTAGGGCTGGGTAGTTCTGTATGGGCAGCTTCAACCAAATATTATTACAACGGTAATCTATTTACGGCTTGATCTGGCTCTTGTAAAGGCAGAGGATAGCAGGAAGGGTCTGATCTGGCTCTTGTAAAATACGGTAGATCATCACCTTGTTAGGGCTGGGTAGTTCTGTATGGGCAGCTTCAACCAAAAATATTATTACAACGGTAATCTATTTACGGCTTGATCTGGCTCTTGTAAAGGCAGAGGATAGCAGGAAGGGTCTGATCTGGCTCTTGTAAAATACGGTAGATCATCACCTTGTTAGGGCTGGGTAGTTCTGTATGGGCAGCTTCAACCAAATATTATTACAACGGTAATCTATTTACGGCTTGATCTGGCTCTTGTAAAGGCAGAGGGGATAGCAGGAAGGGTTTGATCTGGCTCTTGTAAAATACGGTAGATCATCACCTTGTTAGGGCTGGGTAGTTCTGTATGGGCAGCTTCAACCAAATATTATTACAACGGTAATCTATTTACGGCTTGATCTGGCTCTTGTAAAGGCAGAGGATAGCAGGAAGGGTCTGATCTGGTTCTTGTAAAATACGGTAGATCATCACCTTGTTAGGGCTGGGGCTGGGTACAAGTTCTGTATGGGCAGCTTCAACCAAATATTATTACAACGGTAATCTATTTACGGCTTGATCTGGCTCTTGTAAAGGCAGAGGATAGCAGGAAGGGTCTGATCTGGTTCTTGTAAAATACGGTAGATCATCACCTTGTTAGGGCTGGGTAGTTCTGTATGGGCAGCTTCAACCAAATATTATTACAACGGTAATCTATTTACGGCTTGATCTGGCTCTTGTAAAGGCAGAGGATAGCAGGAAGGGTCTGATCTGGCTCTTGTAAAATACGGTAGATCATCACCTTGTTAGGGCTGGGTAGTTCTGTATGGGCAGCTTCAAACCAAATATTATTACAACGGTAATCTATTTACGGCTTGATCTGGCTCTTGTAAAGGCAGAGGATAGCAGGAAGGGTTTGATCTGGCTCTTGTAAAATACGGTAGATCATCACCTTGTTAGGGCTGGGTAGTTCTGTATGGGCAGCTTCAACCAAATATTATTACAACGGTAATCTATTTACGGCTTGATCTGGCTCTTGTAAAGGCAGAGGATAGCAGGAAGGGTCTGATCTGGCTCTTGTAAAATACGGTAGATCATCACCTTGTTAGGGCTGGGTAGTTCTGTATGGGCAGCTTCAACCAAATATTATTACAACGGTAATCTATTTACGGCTTGATCTGGCTCTTGTAAAAGGCAGGGGATAGCAGGAAGGGTTTGATCAGAGGATGGTTTGATCTTGTAAAATACGGTAGATCATCACCTTGTTAGGGCTGGGTAGTTCTGTATGGGCAGCTTCAACCAAATATTATTACAACGGTAATCTATTTACGGCTTGATCTGGCTCTTGTAAAGGCAGAGGATAGCAGGAAGGGTTTGATCTGGTTCTTGTAAAATACGGTAGATCATCACCTTGTTAGGGCTGGGTAGTTCTGTATGGGCAGCTTCAACCAAATATTATTACAACGGTGTAAAACCTATTTTACGGCTTGATCTGGCTCTTGTAAAGGCAGAGGATAGCAGGAAGGGTTTGATCTGGCTCTTGTAAAATACGGTAGATCATCACCTTGTTAGGGCTGGGTAGTTCTGTATGGGCAGCTTCAACCAAATATTATTACAACGGTAATCTATTTACGGCTTGATCTGGCTCTTGTAAAGGCAGAGGATAGCAGGAAGGGTCTGATCTGGTTCTTGTAAAATACGGTAGATCATCACCTTGTTAGGGGCTGGGTAGTTCTGTATGGGCAGCTTCAACCAAATATTATTACAACGGTAATCTATTTACGGCTTGATCTGGCTCTTGTAAAGGCAGAGGATAGCAGGAAGGGTCTGATCTGGCTCTTGTAAAATACGGTAGATCATCACCTTGTTAGGGCTGGGTAGTTCTGTATGGGCAGCTTCAACCAAATATTATTACAACGGTAATCTATTTACGGCTTGATCTGGCTCTTGTAAAAGGCAGAGGATAGCAGGAAGGGTCTGATCTGGCTCTTGTAAAATACGGTAGATCATCACCTTGTTAGGGCTGGGTAGTTCTGTATGGGCAGCTTCAACCAAATATTATTACAACGGTAATCTATTTACGGCTTGATCTGGCTCTTGTAAAGGCAGAGGATAGCAGGAAGGGTTTGATCTGGCTCTTGTAAAATACGGTAGATCATCACCTTGTTAGGGCTCACCTTGTTAGGGCTGGGTAGTTCTGCTTCAACCAAATAAATTACAACGGTAATCTATTTACGGCTTGATCTGGCTCTTGTAAAGGCAGAGGATAGCAGGAAGGGTCTGATCTGGCTCTTGTAAAATACGGTAGATCATCACCTTGTTAGGGCTAATTAGTTCTGTATGGGCAGCTTCAACCAAATATTATTACAACGGTAATCTATTTACGGCTTGATCTGGCTCTTGTAAAAAGATAGCAGGAAGGGTCTGATCTGGCTCTTGTAAAATACGGTAGATCATCACCTTGTTAGGGTGTGAGTTCTGGCAGCTTCAACCAAATATTATTACAACGGTAATCTATTTACGGCTTGATCTGGCTCTTGTAAAAGGCAGAGGATATCAGGAAGGGTTTGATCTGGCTCTTGTAAAATACGGTAGATCATCACCTTGTTAGGGCTGGGTAGTTCTGTATGGGCAGCTTCAACCAAATATTATTACAACGGTAATCTATTTACGGCTTGATCTGGCTCTTGTAAAGGCAGAGGATAGCAGGAAGGGTTTGATCTGGCTCTTGTAAAATACGGTAGATCATCACCTTGTTAGGGCTGGGTAGTTCTGTATGGGCAGCTTCAACCAAATATTATTACAACGTTCTTTAAAATCTATTTATTCGGCAGCTTGATCTGGCTGGTTTCTTGTAAAGGCAGAGGATAGCAGGAAGGGTCTGATCTGGTTCTTGTAAAATACGGTAGATCATCACCTTGTTAGGGCTGGGTAGTTCTGTATGGGCAGCTTCAACCAAATATTATTACAACGGTAATCTATTTACGGCTTGATCTGGCTCTTGTAAAGGCAGAGGATAGCAGGAAGGGTCTGATCTGGCTCTTGCAAAAATACGGTAGATCATCACCTTGTTAGGCTGGGTAGTTCTGTATGGGCAGCTTCAACCAAATATTATTACAACGGTAATCTATTTACGGCTTGATCTGGCTCTTTGTAAAGGCAGAGGATAGCAGGAAGGGTCTGATCTGGTTTCTTGTAAAATACGGTAGATCATCACCTTGTTAGGGCTGGGTAGTTCTGTATGGGCAGCTTCAACCAAATATTATTACAACGGTAATCTATTTACGGCTTGATCTGGCTCTTGTAAAGGCAGAGGATAGCAGGAAGGGTTTGATCTGGTTCTTGTAAAATACGGTAGATCATCACCTTGTTAGGGCTGGGTAGTTCTGTATGGGCAGCTTCAACCAAATATTATTACAACGGTAATCTATTTACGGCTTGATCTGGCTCTTGTAAAGGCAGAGGATAGCAGGAAGGGTCTGATCTGGCTCTTGTAAAAAATACGGTAGATCATCACCTTGTTAGGCTGGGTAGTTCTGTATGGGCAGCTTCAACCAAATATTATTACAACGGTAATCTATTTACGGCTTGATCTGGCTCTTTAAAGGCAGAGGATAGCAGGAAGGGTTTGATCTGGCTCTTGTAAAAACGGTAGATCATCACCTTGTTAGGGCTGGTAGTTCTGTATGGGCAGCTTCAACCAAATATTATTACAACGGTAATCTATTTACGGCTTGATCTGGCTCTTGTAAAGGCAGAGGATAGCAGGAAGGGTCTGATCTGGGTAAAATACGGTAGATCATCACCAAAGTTCTGTATGGGCATTCAACCAAATATTATTACAACGGTAATCTATTTACGGCTTGATCTAGCAGGAAGGGGCTGGTTCTTGTAAAAACGGGCAGAGGGGAGTTCTGTATGGGCAGCTTCAACCAAATATTATTACAACGGGCTTGATCTGGCTCTTGTAAAGGCAAGAGAGGATAGCAGGAATGATCTGGCTCTTGTAAAATACGGTAGATCATCACCTTGTTAGGGCTGGGTAGTTCTGTATGGGCAGCTTCAACCAAATATTATTACAACGGTAATCTATTTACGGCTTGATCTGGCTCTTGTAAAGGCAGAGGATAGCAGGAAGGGTCTGATCTGGTTCTTGTAAAATACGGTAGATCATCACCTTGTTAGGGCTGGGTAGTTCTGTATGGGCAGCTTCAAATCAAATATTATTACAACGGTAATCTATTTACGGCTTGATCTGGCTCTTGTAAAGGCAGAGGATAGCAGGAAGGGTTTGATCTGGCTCTTGTAAAATACGGTAGATCATCACCTTGTTAGGGCTGGGTAGTTCTGTATGGGCAGCTTCAACCAAATATTATTACAACGGTAATCTATTTACGGCTTGATCTGGCTCTTGTAAAGGCAGAGGATAGCAGGAAGGGTCTGGCTCTTTAAAAAGGTAGAGGATAGCCTTGGAAGGGTCTGATCTGGTTGGGCTTGCTTCAAAAATACGGTAGATCATCACCTATTTAGGGCTGGGTAGTTCTGTATGGGCAGAGGATAACCAAGGGTCTTATTACAACTTGTAAAATCTATTTACGGCTTGATCTGGCTCTTCAACCAAATATTAAAGGATCTTGTAAAGAGGATAGCAGGAAGGGTCTGATCAGGTTCTTGTAAAATACGGTAGATCATCACCTTGTTAGGGCTGGGTAGTTCTGTATGGGCAGCTTCAACCAAATATTATTACAACGGTAATCTATTTACGGCTTGATCTGGCTCTTGTAAAGGCAGAGGATAGCAGGAAGGGTTTGATCTGGCTCTTGTAAAATACGGTAGATCATCACCTTGTTAGGGCTGGGTAGTTCTGTAAAGCTTCAACCAAATATTATTACAACGGTAATTCATTTACGGCTTGATCTGGCTCTTGTAAAGGCAGAGGATAGCAGGAAGGGTCTGATCTGGCTCTTGTAGATCAGGGCTGGGTAGTTCTGTATGGGCAGCTTCAACCAAATATTATTACAACGGTAATCTATTTACGGCTTGATCTGGCTCTTGTAAAGGCAGAGGATAGCAGGAAGGGTCTGATCTGGCTCTTGTAAAATACGGTAGATCATCACCTTGTTAGGGCTGGGTAGTTCTGTATGGGCAGCTTCAACCAAATATTATTACAACGGTAATCTATTTACGGCTTGATCTGGCTCTTGTAAAGGCAGAGGATAGCAGGAAGGGTCTGATCTGGCTCTTGTAAAGGCAGAGGATAGCAGGAAGGGTCTGATCTGGTTCTTGTAAAGGCAGAGGATAGCAGGAAGGGTCTGATCTGGTTCTTGTAAAATACGGTAGATCATCACCTTGTTAGGGCTGGGTAGTTCTGTATGGGCAGCTTCAACCAAATATTATTACAACGGTAATCTATTTACGGCTTGATCTGGCTCTTGTAAAGGCAGAGGATAGCAGGAAGGGTTTGATCTGGCTCTTGTAAAATACGGTAGATCATCACCTTGTTAGGGCTGGGTAGTTCTGTATGGGCAGCTTCAACCAAATATTATTACAACGGTAATCTATTTACGGCTTGATCTGGCTCTTGTAAAGGCAGAGGATAGCAGGAAGGGTCTGATCTGGTTCTTGTAAAATACGGTAGATCATCACCTTGTTAGGGCTGGGTAGTTCTGTATGGGCAGCTTCAACCAACGGTAATTATTACAACGGTAATCTAATTTACAGGAAGGGCTTGATCTGGCCTTGTAAAGGCAGAGGATAGCAGGAAGGGTCTGATCTGGTTCTTGTAAAATACGGTAGATCATCACCTTGTTAGGGCTGGGTAGTTCTGTATGGGCAGCTTCAACCAAATATTATTACAACGGTAATCTATTTACTTGATCTGGCTTTGTAAAGGCAGAGGGCAGGAAGGGTTGATCTGGCTCTTGTAAAGGCAGAGGATAGCAGGAAGGGTCTGATCTGGCAGGAAGGGTCTGATCTTGTAAAAAATACGGAAGATCATCACCTTGTTAGATCATCACCTGGGTAGTTCTGTATGGGCAGCTTCAACCAAATATTATTACAACGGTAATCTATTTACGGCTTGATCTGGCTCTTGTAAAGGCAGAGGATAGCAGGAAGGGTTTGATCTGGTTCTTGTAAAATACGGTAGATCATCACCTTGTTAGGGCTGGGTAGTTCTGTATGGGCAGCTTCAACCAAATATTATTACAACGGTAATCTATTTACGGCTTGATCTGGCTCTCTTGTAAAGGCAGAGGATAGCAGGAAGGGTCTGATCTGGCTCTTGTAAAAATACGCCAGATCATCACCTTGTTAGGGCTGGGTAGTTCTGTATGGGCAGCTTCAACCAAATATTATTACAACGGTAATCTATTTACGGCTTGATCTGGCTCTTTGATAAAGGCAGAGGATAGCAGGAAGGGTCTGATCTGGCTCTTGTAAAATACGGTAGATCATCACCTTGTTAGGGCTGGGTAGTTCTGTATGGGCAGCTTCAACCAAATATTATTACAACGGTAATCTATTTACGGCTTGATCTGGCTCTTGTAAAGGCAGAGGATAGCAGGAAGGGTTTGATCTGGCTCTTGTAAAATACGGTAGATCATCACCTTGTTAGGGCTGGGTAGTTCTGTATGGGCAGCTTCAACCAAATATTATTACAACGGTAATCTATTTACGGCTTGATCTGGCTCTTGTAAAGGCGGATAGCAGGAAGGGTCTGATCTGGCTCTTTAAAATACGGTAGATCATCACCTTGTTAGGGCTTGGGTAGTTCTGTATGGGCAGCTTCAACCAAATATTATTACAAAGGCTATTTTACGGCTTGATCTGCCTTGTAAAGGCAGAGGAAGGAAGGGTCTGATCTGGCTCTTGTAAAATACGGTAGATCATCACCTTGTTAGGGCTGGGTAGTTCTGTATGGGCAGCTTCAACCAAATATTATTACAACGGTAATCTATTTACTTGTAAAGGCAGAGGATAGCAGGAAGGGTTTGATCTGGCTCTTGTAAAAAGGCAGAGGATAGTTCTGTAAGGGAAGGGTCAAATATTATTACAACGGATCTTATTTGGTTCTGGCTCTTGTAAAGGCAGAGGATAGCAGGAAGGGTCTGATCTGGTTCTTGTAAAATACGGTAGATCATCACCTTGTTAGGCTGGGTAGTTCTGTATGGGCAGCTTCAACCAAATATTATTACAACGGTAATCTATTTACGGCTTGATCTGGCTCTTGTAAAGGCAGAGGATAGCAGGAAGGGTCAGATCTGGTTCTTAGCACGGTAGATCATCACCTTGTTAAGTTCTGTATGGGCAGCTTCAACCAAATATTATTACAACGGTAATCTATTTACGGCTTGATCTGGCTCTTGTAAAGGCAGAGGATAGCAGGAAGGGTCTGATCTGGCTCTTGTAAAATACGGTAGATCATCACCTTGTTAGGGCTGGTAGTTCTGTATGGGCAGCTTCAACCAAATATTATTACAACGGTAATCTATTTACGGCTTGATCTGGCTCTTGTAAAGGCAGAGGATAGCAGGAAGGGTTTGATCTGGTTCTTGTAAAATACGGTAGATCATCACCTTGTTAGGGCTGGGTAGTTCTGTATGGGCAGCTTCAACCAAATATTATTACAACGGTAATCTATTTACGGCTTGATCTGGCTCTTGTAAAGGCAGAGGATAGCAGGAAGGGTTTGATCTGGCTCTTGTAAAATACGGTAGATCATCACCTTGTTAGGGCTGGGTAGTTCTGTATGGGCAGCTTCAACCAAATATTATTACAACGGTAATCTATTTTTGATCTGGCTTTTGTAAAGGCAGAGGATCTTGATCTGGCCTTGTAAAACGGCAGATCATCACCTGTTAGGGCTGGGTAGATTCAGGAAGGCAGAGGATAAAGGCAGAGATAGAGGAAGGGTCTGTCTTGTAAAATACGGTAGATCATCACCTTGTTAGGCTGGGTAGTTCTTGTTGCTTCAACCAAATATTATTACAACGGCTATTTACGGCTTGATCTGGCAATTTGTAAAGGCAGGAAGGAAGGGTCTGATTTGTAAAATACGGTAGATCATCACCTTGTTAGGGCTGGGTAGTTTGTATGGGCAGCTTCAACCTTATTATTACAACGGTAATCTATTTACGGCTTGATCTGGCTCTTGTAAAGGCAGAGGATAGCAGGAAGGGTTTGATCTGGCTCTTGTAAAATACGGTAGATCATCACCTTGTTAGGGCTGGGTAGTTCTGTATGGGCAGCTTCAACCAAATATTATTACAACGGTAATCTATTTACGGCTTGATCTGGCTCTTGTAAAGGCAGAGGATAGCAGGAAGGGTCTGATCTGGTTCTTGTAAATACGGTAGATCATCACCTTGGAGGGCTGGGTAGTTCTGTATGGGCAGCTTCAACCAAATATTATTACACGGTAATCTATTAAAGGTAAAGGAGAGGATAGCAGGAAGGGTCTGATCTGGTTCTTGTAAAAATACGGTAGATCATCACCTTGTTAGGGCTGGGTAGTTCTGTATGGGCAGCTTCAACCAAATATTATTACAACGGTAATCTATTTACGGCTTGATCTGGCAGGAAGGGTCTTGTAAAAGGCAGAGGATAGCAGGAAGGGTCTGATCTGGCTCTTGTAAAATACGGTAGATCATCACCTTGTTAGGGCTGGGTAGTTCTGTATGGGCAGCTTCAACCAAATATTATTACAACGGTAATCTATTTACGGCTTGATCTGGCTCTTGTAAAGGGCAGAGGATAGCAGGAAGGGTCTGATCTGGCTGTAAAAAACGGCAGATCATCACCTTGGAAGGTCTAGTTCTGGGGCTTGTAAAGGCAAAGAGGATACGGCAGGACGGCTTGAGCTCTTGTAAAGGCAGAGGGATAGCAGGAAGGGTCTGATCTGGCTCTTGTAAAATACGGTAGATCATCACCTTGTTAGGGCTGGGTAGTTCTGTATGGGCAGCTTCAACCAAATATTATTACAACGGTAATCTATTTACGGCTTGATCTGGCTCTTGTAAAAAGGCAGAGGATAGCAGGAAGGGTTTGATCTGGCTCTTGTAAAATACGGTAGATCATCACCTTGTTAGGGCTGGGTAGTTCTGTATGGGCAGCTTCAACCAAATATTATTACAACGGTAATCTATTTACGGCTTGATCTGGCTCTTGTAAAGGCAGAGGATAGCAGGAAGGGTCTGATCTGGCTCTTGTAAAATACGGTAGATCATCACCTTGTTAGGCTGGGTAGTTCTGTATGGGCAGCTTCAACCAAATATTATTACAACGGTAAATTTACGGCTTGATCTGGCCTTGCAAAGGCAGAGGATAGCAGGAAAATCTGGCTCTTGTAAAATACGGTAGATCATCACCTTGTTAGGGCTGGGTAGTTCTGTATGGGCAGCTTCAACCAAATATTATTACAACGGTAATCTATTTACGGCTTGATCTGGCTCTTGTAAAGGCAGAGGATAGCAGGAAGGGTCTGATCTGGCTCTTACCAAAAAAAGGCAGAGGATAGCAACGGTAAAGGGGATCTGGCTCTTGTAAAGGCAGAGGGATAGCAGGAAGGGTCTGATCTGGCTCTTAAAGGCAGAGGTAAAATACGGTAGATCATCACCTTGTTAGGGCTGGGTAGTTCTGTATGGGCAGCTTCAACCAAATATTATTACAACGGTAATCTATTTACGGCTTGATCTGGCTCTTGTAAAGGCAGAGGATAGCAGGAAGGGTTTGATCTGGTTCTTGTAAAATACGGTAGATCATCACCTTTGTTAGGGCTGGGTAGTTCTGTATGGGCAGCTTCAACCAAATATTATTACAACGGTAATCTATTTACGGTTTGATCTGGCTCTTGTAAAGGCAGAGGATAGCAGGAAGGGTCTGATCTGGCTCTTGTAAAGGCACGGGAGATCATCACCTTGTTGTGGCTGGGTAGTTCTGTAAATCAACCAAATATTAGATCATCACTCTTGTAATCTAGAGGATAGCAGGAAGGGTCTGATCTGGTTCTTGTAAATGGGCTTGTTAGGGCTGGGTAGTTCTGTATGGGCAGCTTCAACCAAATATTATTACAACGGTAATCTATTTACGGCTTGATCTGGCTCTTGTAAAGGCAGAGGATAGCAGGAAGGGTCTGATCTGGCTCTTGCAGAGGATAAAATACGGTAGATCATCACCTTGTTAGGGCTGGGTAGTTCTGTATGGGCAGCTTCAACCAAATATTATTACAACGGTAATCTATTTACGGCTTGATCTGGCTCTTGTAAAGGCAGAGGATAGCAGGAAGGTTTGATCTGGCTCTTGTAAACAGGACGGGAATCTGATCTGGTTGTTAGGGCTGGGTAGTTCTGGTTGGGCAGTTCTTCAACCAAATATTATTAACAACGGTAATCTATTTAGGCTTGATCTGGCTCTTGTAAAGGCAGAGGATAGCAGGAAAGGTCTGATCTGGCTCTTAGATCATCACCTTGTTAGGGCAGTTCTGTGGGCAGCTTCAACCAAAATACAACGGTAATCTAATCTGATCTGGCTCTTGTAAAAGAGCCAGGAAGGTCTGATCTTTCTTGTAAAGTTCTGAAAGCTTCAGCCAAATACAACGGTAATCTATAGGGCTTGATCTGGCTCTTGTAAAAGGCAGAGGATAGCAGGAAGGGTCTGATCTGGTCTTGTAAAATCTTGTATCAGGCAGAGGAGGGCAGGAAGTTCTCTTGGTAAAATACGGTAGATCATCACCTTGTTGGGGCTGGGTAGTTCTGGATGGGCAGGCTTCAACCAAATATTATTACAACGGTAATCTAGGAAGGGCTTGATCTGGCTCTTTAAAAGGCAGAGGATAGCAGGAAGGGTCTGATCTGGTTCTTGTAAAATACGGTAGATCATCACCTTGTTAGGGCTGGGTAGTTCTGTATGGGCAGCTTCAACCAAATATTATTACAACGGTAATCTATTTACGGCTTGATCTGGCTCTTGTAAAGGCAGAGGATAGCAGGAAGGGTTTGATCTGGCTCTTTTGAGGATAGCAAATGATCTGGTTCTTGCAAAAGGCAGATCATCACCTTGTTAGGGCTGGGTAGTTCTGTATGGGCAGCTTCAACCAAATATTATTACAACGGTAATCTATTTACGGCTTGATCTGGCTCTTGTAAAGGCAGAGGATAGCAGGGAAGGGTCTGATCTGGTTCTTGCAAAAATACGGCAGATCATCACCTTGTTAGGGGTAGTTCTGTATGGGCAGCTTCAACCAAATATTATTACAACGGTAATGATAGCAGGACCAAATCTGGCTCTTGTAAAGGCAGGTAATCTTAGGAAGGGTCTGATCTGGCTCTTGTAAAATACGGTAGATCAAACCTTGTTAGGCTGGGTAGTTCTTTGATCTGGCTCAACCAAATATTATTACAACGGTAATCTATTTAGGGCTTGATCTGGTTCTTGTAAAGGCAGAGGATAGCAGGAAGGGTCTGATCTGGCTCTTGTAAAATACGAGATCATCACCTTGTTAGGGCTGGGTAGTTCTGTATGGGCAGCTTCAACCAAATATTATTACAACGGTAATCTTTTTGGCTTGATTCTGGTTTTGTTTAGCAGGAATGGTTTGATCTCTCTTGTAAAAGGCAGAGAAGATAGCAGGAAGGGTCTGATCTGGCTCTTGTAAAGGCAGAGGATAGCAGAAAGGGTCTGATCTGGTTCTTGTAAAAAATACGGTAGATCATCACCTTGTTAGGGGGCTGGGTAGTTCTGTATGGGCAGCTTCAACCAAATATTATTACAACGGTAATCTATTTACGGCTTGATCTGGCTCTTGTAAAGGCAGCAGATAGCAGGAAGGGTTTGATCTGGCTCTTGTAAAATACGGTAGATCATCACCTTGTTAGGGCTGGGTAGTTCTGTATGGGCAGCTTCAACCAAATATTATTACAACGGTAATCTATTTACGAAGGGTTGATCTGGCTCTTGTAAAGGCAGAGGATAGCAGGAAGGGTTGATCTGGCTCTTGTAAAAACGGCAGAGGATACCCAGAAGGGTCTGGTATCAGCTTCAACCAAAAAAATACAAGTTACGGTTTGTTTTGTGGGCAGTCAAGGATCAACCAAATATTGGATACAACGGGAATCTATTTGAGGTTTGATCTGGTTCTTGTAAAAGAGGATAGCAGGAAGGTCTGACTGGTTCATGGTAAAATACGGTAGATCATCAAATATTGTTAGGCTGGGTAGTTCTGTATGGGCAGCTTCAAATATTATTACAACGGTAATCTATTTACGGTTTGATCTGGCTCTTGTAAAAAGGCAGAGGATAGCAGGAAGGGTCTGATCTGCTCTTGTAAAATAGCAGGTAGAGGATCACCTTGTTGGAGGATGGGAAGGTTCTGTCTGGTTTCTTTCAAGGCAAATATTATTAGGAAGGGTCTGATTTGGCTTCTTGCTCTTGTAAAAAGGCAGAGGATAGCAGGAAGGGTTTGATCTGGCTCTTGTAAAATACGGTAGATCATCACCTTGTTAGGCTGGGTAGTTCTATGGGCAGCTTCAACCAAATATTATTACAACGGTAATCTATTTACGGCTTGATCTGGCTCTTGTAAAGTCAGAGGATAGCAGGAAGGGTTTGATCTGGCTCTTGTACGGTAGATCATCACCTTGTTAGGCTGGGTAGGCATGGGCAGCTTCAAACCAAATATTATTACAACGGTAATCTATTTACGGCTTGATCTGGCTCTTGTAAAGGCAGAGGATAGCAGGAAAGGTTTAAAGGCAGAGGATCTGATCTGGTTCTTTAAAATAGAGATCATCAGATCATCACCTTGTAAAATAGGGCTGTTACCTTGTTAGTTCTAGTTCTGGGCATGGGCTTCAACCAAATATTATTACAACGGTAATCTATTTACGGCTTTGATCTGGCTCTTGCAAAAGGCAGAGGATAGCAGGAAGGGTTTGATCTGGTTCTTGTAAATAGGTAGATCATCACCTTGTTAGGCTGGGTAGATAGTAGGAAGGGTCTGATCCAAATATTATTACAACGGTAGATCATTTACGGCTAGCAGAAGGGTCTGATTCTTGTATGGGCAGAGGAAACCAGGAAGCTCTTTATCTTTTACAAACGGTAGAGGATATTTACGGTCTGATCTGGCTCTTGTAAAGGCAGAGGATAGCAGGAAGGGTCTGATCTGGTTCTTGTAAAATACGGTAGATCATCACCTTGTTAGGGCTGGGTAGTTCTGTATGGGCAGCTTCAACCAAAATATTATTATCAACGGTAATCTTTTGTAAAGGCAGAGGCTTGATCTGGTTCTTGTAAAGGCAGAGGATAGCAGGAAGGGTCTGATCTGGTTCTTGTAAAATACGGTAAATCATCACCTTGTTAGGGCTGGGTAGTTCTGTATGGGCAGCTTCAACCAAATATTATTACAACGGTAATCTATTTACGGCTTGATCTGGCTCTTGTAAAGGCAGAGGATAGCAGGAAGGGTTTGATCTGGCTCTTGTAAAGGCAGAGGATCAAAATATTCTAAAGATCATCAACCTTGTTAGGGCTAAAAGTTCTGTATGGGCAGCTTCAGGAAATATTATTACAACGGTAATTCTATTGTTAGGGCTTGATCTGGCTCTTGTAAATATTAAGAGGATAGCAGGAAGGTTTGATCTGGCTCTTGTAAAAGGCAGAGGATCACCAGGAAGGTTCTGATCTGGTTCTTGTAAAAGGCAGAGGATAGCAGAAGGGTCTGATCTGGCTCTTGTAACGGTAGAGGATTTGTTAGGTTTGATCTGGCTCTTGGGTAAAACCAAAGGATAACAGGAATCTATTTACGGTCTGATCTGGCTCTTGTAAAGGCAGAGGATAGCAGGAAGGGTCTGATCTGGCTCTTGTAAAAATACGGTAGATCATCACCTTGTTAGGGCTGGGTAGTTCTGTATGGGCAGCTTCAACCAAATATTATTACAACGGTAATCTATTTACGGCTTGATCTGGCTCTTGTAAAAAGGCAGAGGATAGCAGGAAGGGTTTGATCTGGGTTCTTGTAAAATACGGTAGAGAGGATAGCAGGAAGGGTTGATTTAGGGCTACGGTAGTTCTGTATGGGGATACAGGCTTCAATCAAATATTATTACAACGGTAAGGGATTTTATTTGATCTGGCTCTTAAAATCTTCAATGCAGGAAGGGTCTGATCTGGCCTTGTAAAGGCAGAGGATAGCAGGAAGGGTCTGATCTGGTTCTTGTAAAGGCAGAGGATAGCAGGAAGGGTCTGATCTGGTTCTTGTAAAATACGGTAGATCATCACCTTGTTAGGCTGGGTAGTTCTGTATGGGCAGCTTCAACCAAATATTATTACAACGGTAATCTATTTACGGTTTGATCTGGTTCTTTTGTAAAGGCAGAGGATAGCAGGAAGGGTCTGATCTGGCTCTTGTAAAAAAGAGGGTAGATCATCACCTTGATCTGGGTAGTTCTGTAAATACGGTGCTTCAACCAAGGATTATTAGGGCTGGGTAAGGGTTAAGGGATTCAATTCTTGTAAATTACAGAGGATAGCTATTTACGGGTCTTGATCTGGCTCTTGTAAAGGCAGAGGATAGCAGGAAGGGTTTGATCTGGCTCTTGTAAAATACGGTAGATCATCACCTTGTTAGGGCTGGGTAGTTCTGTATGGGCAGCTTCAACCAAATATTATTACAACGGTAATCTATTTACGGCTTGATCTGGCTCTTGTAAAGGCAGAGGATAGCAGGAAGGGTTTGATCTGGCTCTTGTAAAGGCAGAGGATAGCAGGAAGGGTCTGATCTGGCTCTTGTAAAGGCAGAGGATAGCAGGAAGGGTCTGATCTGGTTCTTAAAAAAATAGGTAGAGGATCACCTTGTTAGGGCTGATCTGGTTCGGGGTAGTTTGTATGGGCAGCTTCTAACCAATAAGGGCAGAGTAATCTATAAAATACGGTTGATCTGGTTTTGTTGGGCACCCTTGGGCTGGGAGTTCTGGCTCTTATAAAAGGCAGAGGATAATCTATTTACGGCTTGATCTGGCTTTAATCTGGCAGAGGATAGCATTCATGGAAGGGTCTGATCTGGCTCTTAAAGTAAAGGCAGAGGATAGCAGGAAGGGTCTGATCTGGTTCTTGTAAAAATACGGTAAGATCATCACCTTGTTAGGGCTGGGTAGTTCTGTATGGGCAGCTTCAACCAAATATTATTACAACGGTAAATTTCTTGATTTACAGAGAGGATAGCAGAAGGTTTGATCTGGCTCTTGTAAAAAGGCAGAGGATAGCAGGAAGGGTCTGATCTGGTTCTAAAGGCAGAGGTAAAATACGGTAGATCATCACCTTGTTACGGCTGATCTGGGTAGTTCTGTATGGGCAGCTTCAACCAAATATTATTACAACGGTAAATCATTTACGGCTTGATCTGGCTCTTGTAAAGGCAGAGGATAGCAGGAAGGGTTTGATCTGGTTCTTGTAAAAATAGGTAGATCATCACCTTGTTAGGGCTGGGTAGTTCTGTATGGGCAGCTTCAACCAAATAATTACAACGGTAATCTATTTACGGCTTGATCTGGCTTTTGTAAAGGCAGAGGATAGCAGGAAGGGTCTGATCTGGCTCTTGTAAAAAGGTAGAGGATAGCAGGGGAAGGGTCTGATCTCAACCAAATATCTATTTGGTTTCAACTCTTGTAAAAAGGCAGAGGATAGCAGGAAGGGTCTGATCTGGCTCTTGTAAAATACGGTAGATCATCACCTTGTTAGGGCTGGGTAGTTCTGTATGGGCAGCTTCAACCAAATATTATTACAACGGTAATCTATTTACGGCTTGATCTGGCTCTTGTAAAGGCAGAGGATAGCAGGAAGGGTTTGATCTGGTTCTTGTAAAATACGGTAGATCATCACCTTGTTAGGGCTGGGTAGTTCTGTATGGGCAGCTTCAACCAAATATTATTACAACGGTAATCTATTTACGGCTTGATCTGGCTCTTAAAGGCAGAGGATAGCAGGAAAGGCAGAGGATAGCAGGAAGGGTTTGATCTGGTTCTTGTAAAAGGCGGAGGATCAGGAAGGGTCTGATCTGGTTCTTGTCAAAAATACGGTAGATCATCACCTTGTTAGGGCTGGGTAGTTTCAGGGCAAACCAAAATATTGCCTTTACAACGGTAATCATTTACGGCTTGATCTGGCTCTTGTAAAAGGCAGAGGATAGCAGGAAGGGTCTGATCTGGTTCTTGTAAAATACGGAAGGATCATCACCTTGTTAGAGGATAGGGGAAGTTCTGATATGGTTCTTTAAAAACCAAGATTAGCACAACGGTAATCTATTTACGGTTTGATCTGGCTCTTGTAAAGGCAAATATTATTACAACGGTAATCTAGGAACGGTTTGATCTTATTCTTGAAAAAGGCAGAGGATAGTATTGGGAAGGGTTCTGATCTGGCTCTTGTAAAATACGGTAGATCATCACCTTGGTAATCTATTTACGGCTTGATCTGGCTCTTAAAGGCAGAGGATAGCAGGAAGGGTTTGATCTGGCTCTTATAAAATACTTGATCTCAGAGGATAGCATGGTAGTTGATCGGGTTCTTGTAAAATACAAGATCATCACCTTGGAAGGGTTTGATCTGGCTCTTGTAAAGGCAGAGGACAAGGAAGGGTCTGATCTATTTAAAGGCAGGATAGAGGAAGGGTCTGATCTGTTCTTGTGGCAAAAGGCAGAGGATAGCAGGAAGGGTCTGATCTGGTTCTTGTAAAATACGGTAGATCATCACCTTGTTAGGGCTGGGTAGTTCTGTATGGGCAGCTTCAACCAAATATTATTACGGTAAACGGTAATCTATTTACAGAGGATAGCAGGAATCTGGCTCTTGTAAAGGCAGAGGATATCAGGAAGGGTTTGATCTGGTTCTGTAAAGGCAGAGGATAGCAGGAAGGGTCTGATCTGGTTCTTGTAAAAAGGCAGAGGATTCTGGAAGGGTTTGATCTGGCTCTTACAAAGGTAAACTATTTACAGGAAGGGTCTGATCTGGCTCTTGTAAAGGCAGAGGATAGCAGGAAGGGTCTGATCTGGTTCTTGTAAAATACGGTAGATCATCACCTTGTTAGGGCTGGGTAGTTCTGTATGGGCAGCTTCAACCAAATATTATTACAACGGTAATCTATTTACGGCTTTGATCTGGCTCTTGTAAAAGGCAGAGGATAGCAGGAAGGGTTTGATCTGGCTCTTGTAAAAGGACGGCAGAGGATACCTTGTAAAAAGGCTTTTTTAGGGTAGTCTGATCTGGTTCTTTGTACAAGGTAATCAGAACGGCTTGAGGATAAAAGGCAGAGGATAGCAGGGGGTCTGATCTGGTTCTTGTAAAATACGGTAGATCATCACCTTGTTAGGGCTGGGTAGTTCTGTATGGGCAGCTTCAACCAAATATTATTACAACGGTAATCTATTTACGGCTTGATCTGGCTCTTGTAAAGGCAGAGGATAGCAGGAAAGGTTTGATCTGGTTCTTGTAAAATACGGTAGATCATCACCTTTGTTAGGGCTGGGTAGTTCTGTATGGGCAGCTTCAACCAAATATTACAACGGTAACAACGGTTGATCTCTATTTACGGCTTGATCTGGCTCTTGTAAAAAGGCAGAGGATAGCAGGAAGGGTCTGATCTGGTTCTTGTAAAATACGGTAGATCATCACCTTGTTAGGGCTGGTAGTTCTGTATGGGCAGCTTCCACCAAATATTATTACAACGGTAATCTATTTACTTGGGCTTGTAAAGGCAGAGGATAGCAGGAAGGGTTTGATCTGGCTCTTGTAAAGGCAGAGGATAGCAGGAAGGGTTTGATCTGGCTCTTGTAAAGGCAGAGGATAGCAGGAAGGGTCTGATCTGGTTCTTGTAAAATACGGTAGATCATCACCTTGTTAGGGCTGGGTAGTTCTGTATGGGCAGCTTCAACCAAATATTATTACAACGGTAATCTATTTACGGCTTGATCTGGCTCTTGTAAAAGGCAGAGGATAGCAGGAAGGGTTTGATCTGGTTCTTGTAAAATACGGTAGATCATCACCTTGTTAGGGCTGGTAGTTCTGTATGGGCAGCTTCAACCAAATATTATTACAACGGTAATCTATTATTTACTTGTAAAGGCTCAGGAAGGGTTTGATCTGGCTCTTGTAAAAGGCAGAGGATAGCAGGAAGGGGTCTGATCTGGTTCTTGTAAAATACTGATCTGGCTCTTGAGGATAGCAGGAAGGGTCTGATCTGGGAAGGTCTGATCTGGGGCTGGGTAGTTAAAGGGCAGCACCAAATATTACAACGGAATCTATTTACGGCTTGATCTGGCTCTTGTAAAGGCAGAGGATAGCAGGAAGGGTTTGATCTATTTCTTGTAAAATACGGTAGATCATCACCTTGTTAGGGCTGGGTAGTTCTGTATGGGCAGCTTCAACCAAATATTATTACAACGGTAATCTATTTACGGCTTGATCTGGCTCTTGTAAAGGCAGAGGATAGCAGGAAGGGTTTGATCTGGCTCTTGTAAAGGCAGAGGATAGCAGGATGGGGTTTCTAAAGGCAGAGGATAGCAGGAAGGGCTTGATCTGGTTCTTGTAAAGGCAGAGGATAGCAGGAAGGGTTTGATCTGGTTCTTGTAAAATTGTAGAAATACAGGAAGGGATGATCTGGCTTTGTAAAGGCAGAGGATAGCAGGAAGGTCTGATCTGGCTCTTGTAAAAATACGGTAGTCACCTTGTTCTGGGTATGTATGGGCAGCTTCAACCAAATATTATTACAACGGTAATCTATTTACGGCTTGATCTGGCTCTTGTAAAGGCAGAGGATAGCAGGAAGGGTTTGATCTGGCTCTTGTAAAATACGGTAGATCATCACCTTGTTAGGGCTGGGTAGTTCTGTATGGGCAGCTTCAACCAAATATTATTACAACGGTAATCTATTTACGGCTTGATCTCACCTCTTGTAAGTTCTGTATGGGCAGCTTCAACCAAATATTATTACAACGGCAAGCAGGAACGGTTTGATCTGGCTCTTGTAAAGGCAGAGGATAGCAGGAAGGGTTTGATCTGGTTCTTGTAAAATACGGTAGATCATCACCTTGTTAGGGGCTGGGTAGTTCTGTATGGGCAGCTTCAACCAAATATTATTACAACGGTAATCTATTTACGGCTTGATCTGGCTCTTGTAAAAGGCAGAGGATAGCAGGAAGGGTTTGATCTGGTTCTTGTTTAAAATACGGTAGATCATCACCTTGTTAGGGCTGGGTAGTTCTGTATGGGCAGCTTCAACCAAATATTATTACAACGGTAATCTATTTACGGCTTGATCTGGCTCTTGTAAAGGCAGAGGATAGCAGGAAGGGTTTGATCTGGCTCTTGTAAAATACGGTAGATCATCACCTTGTTAGGGCTGGGAAGTTCTGTATGGGCATAACCAAAATATTATTACAAGGTAAATTTGGGATTGATCTGGCTCTTGTAAAGGCAGAGGATAGCAGGAAGGGTCTGATAAAGGCTGTTTGATCTGGTTCTTGTAAAAATACGGTAGATCATCACCTTGTTAGGGCTGGTAGTTCTGTATGGGCAGCTTCAACCAAATATTATTACAACGGTAATCTAGAGGCTGATCTGGCTCTTGTAAAGGCAGAGGATAGCAGGAAGGGTCTGATCTGGTTCTTGTAAAATACGGTAGATCATCACCTTGTTAGGGCTGGGTAGTTCTGTATGGGCAGCTTCAACCAAATATTATTACAACGGTAATCTATTTACGGCTTGATCTGGCTCTTGTAAAGGCAGAGGATAGCAGGAAGGGTCTGATCTGGTTCTTGTAAAATACGGTAGATCATCACCTTGTTAGGGCTGGGTAGTTCTGTATGGGCAGCTTCAACCAAATATTACAACAACGGCTTGAATCTATTTAGAGGATTGATCTGGCTCTTGTAAAGGCAGAGGATAGCAGGAAGGGTCTGATCTGGTTCTTGAGGATAAATACGGTAGATCATCACCTTGTTAGGGCTGGGTAGTTCTGTATGGGCAGCTTCAACCAAATATTATTACAACGGTAATCTATTTACGGCTTGATCTGGCTCTTGTAAAGGCAGAGGATAGGAGGGTCTATCTGGCTCTTGTAAAGGAAGGGTTTGATCTGGCTCTTGTAAATAGCAGGTGATCGGTAGATCATCACCTTGTTAGGGCTGGGTAGTTCTGTATGGGCAGCTTCAACCAAATATTATTACAACGGTAATCTATTTACGGCTTGATCTGGCTCTTGTAAAGGCAGAGGATAGCAGGAAGGGTCTGATCTGGTTTCTTGTAAAAATACGGTAGATCATCACCTTGTAAAAAGGCAGGGTAGTTCTGTATGGGCTGCTTTGTAAAACCAAATATTATTACAACGGTAATCTAGGAAGGGCTTGATCTGGCTCTTGTAAAGGCAGAGGATAGCAGGAAGGGTCTGATCTGGTTCTTGTAAAATACGGTAGATCATCACCTTGTTAGGGCTGGGTAGTTCTGTATGGGCAGCTTCAACCAAATATTATTACAACGGTAATCTATTTACGGCTTGATCTGGCTCTTGTAAAGGCAGAGGATAGCAGGAAGGGTTTGATCTGGTTCTTGTAAAGGCAGAGGATAGCAGGAAGGGTCTGATCTGGCTCTTGTAAAGGCAGAGGATTGATCTGGTTCTTGGTAGATCATCACCTTGTTAGGCTGGGTAGTTCTGTATGGGCAGCTTCAACCAAATATTATTACAACGGTAATCTATTTACGGCTTGAATCTGGCTCTTGTAAAGGCAGAGGATAGCAGGAAGGGTTTGATCTGGTTCTTGTAAAATACGGTAGATCATCACCTTGTTAGGGCTGGGTAGTTCTGTATGGGCAGCTTCAACCAAATATTATTACAACGGTAATCTATTTACGGCTTGATCTGGCTCTTGTAAAGGCAGAGGATAGCAGGAAGGGTCTGATCTGGCTCTTGTAAAATACGGTAGATCATCACCTTGTTAGGCTGGGTTGAGTTCTGGTCAAGCTTCAACCAAATATTATTACAACGGTAATCTATTTTTACGGCTTGATCTGGCTCTTGTAAAGGCAGAGGATAGCAGGAAGGGTTTGATCTGGTTCTGTGACAGCAGGAAGGGTCTGATCTGGTTCTTGTAAAATACGGTAGATCATCACCTTGGGGCTGGGTAGTTCTGTATGGGCAGCTTCAACCAAATATTATTACAACGGTAATCTATTTACGGCTTGATCTGGCTCTTGTAAAAAGGCAGAGGATAGCAGGAAGGGTTTGATCTGGCTCTTAAAAAGGCAGAGGATACCAGGAATGGGGTCAACCAAATATTATTACAACGGATCTATTTACGGCTTGGATCTCTTGTAAAGGCAGAGGACAGCAGGAAGGGTCTGATCTGGATAAAATACGGTAGATCATCACCTTGTTAGGGCTGGGTAGTTCTGTATGGGCAGCCAACCAAATATTATTACAACGGTAATCTATTTACGGCTTGATCTGGCTCTTGTAAAGGCAGAGGATAGCAGGAAGGGTCTGATCTGGTTCTTGTTACGGTAGATCATCAAAGGCAACCAATATTATTACAACGGTAATCTATTTACGGTCTGATCTGGCTCTTGTAAAGGCAGAGGATAGCAGGAAGGGTCTGATCTGGTTCTTGTAAAATACGGTAGATCATCACCTTGTTAGGGCTGGGTAGTTCTGTATGGGCAGCTTCAACCAAATATTATTACAACGGTAATCTATTTGCGGCTTGATCTGGCTCTTGTAAAAGGCAGAGGATAGCAGGAAGGGTTTGATCTGGTTCTTGTAAAATACGGTAGATCATCACCTTGTTAGGGCTGGGTAGTTCTGTATGGGCAGCTTCAACCAAATATTATTACAACGGTAATCTATTTACGGCTTGATCTGGCTCTTGTAAAAAGGCAGAGGATAGCAGGAAGGGTCTGATCTGGTTCTTGGTAAAATACGGTAGGGGATCACCTTAAAGGCAGGGGAAGGGTTCTGTATCTGCAGCTTCAACCAAATATTAGATCAACAGTAATCTAGGAAGGGTCTGATCTGGCTCTTGTAAAAAGGCAGATATTAGCAGGAAGGCAGAATCTGATCTGGCTCTTGTAAAAGGCAGAGGATAGCAGGAAGGTCTGATCTGGTTCTTGTAAAATACGGTAGATCATCACCTTGTTAGGGGGTAGTTCTGTATGGGCAGCTTCAACCAAATATTATTACAACGGTAATCTATTTACGGGATCTGGCTCTTGTAAAAAGGCAGAGGATAGCAGGAAGGGTCTGATCTGGTTCTTGTAAAATACGGTAGATCATCACCTTGTTAGGGGCTGGGTAGTTCTGTATGGGCAGCTTCAACCAAATATTATTACAACGGTAATCTATTTACGGTTTGATCTGGCTCTTGTAAAGGCAGAGGATAGCAGGAAGGGTTTGATCTGGTTCTTGTAAAATACGGTAGATCATCACCTTGTTAGGGCTGGGTAGTTCTGTATGGGCAGCTTCAACCAAATATTATTACAACGGTAATCTATTTACGGCTTGATCTGGCCTTTTGTAAAGGATAGCAGGAAGGGTCTGATCTGGTTCTTGTAAAAATACGGTAGATCATCACCTTGTTAGGCTGGGTAGTTCTGTATGGGCAGCTTCAACCAAATATTATTACAACGGTAATCTATTTACGGCTTGATCTGGCTCTTGTAAAGGCAGAGGATAGCAGGAAGGGTTTGATCTGGCTCTTGTAAAATACGGTAGATCATCACTGATTGTTAGGGCTGGGTAGTTCTGTATGGGGTTTTTGTAAAAACCAAAATATTATTACAACGGTAATCTATTTCGGTTTGATCTGGCTCTTGTAAAGGCAACGGGATAGCAGAAGGGTTTGATCTGGCTCTTGTAAAGGCAGAGGATAGCAGGAAGGGTCTGATCTGGTTCTTTGTAAAATACGGTAGATCATCACCTTGTTGGGGCTGGGTAGTTCTGTATGGGCAGCTTCAACCAAATATTATTACAACGGTAAAAGGCAGAGGATAGCAGGAAGGTTTGAATAGGCAGAGGATAGCTGGGTAGGGAAGGGTCTGATCTGGCTCTTGTAAAGGCAAGGATAGCAACGGAAACTATTTACGGCTGATCTGGTTCTTGTAAAAAATACAGGTAGATCATCCTTGTTACGGGCTGGGTAGTTCTGTATGGGCAGCTTCAACCAAATATTATTACAACGGTAATCTAGGAAGGGTCTGATCTGGCTCTTGTAAAGGCAGAGGATAGCAGGAAGGGTCTGATCTGGTTCTTGTAAAATACGGTAGATCATCACCTTGTTAGGGCTGGGTAGTTCTGTATGGGCAGCTTCAACCAAATATTATTACAACGGTAATCTATTTACGGCTTGATCTGGCTCTTAAAGGCAGAGGAAGGCAGAAGGGGATGGCTCAAAAAGGGATAGCAGGAGGGTCTGATCTGGCTCTTGTAAAAGGCAGAGGATAGCAAGGAAGGGTCTGATCTGGTTCTTGTAAAGGCAGAGGATAGCAGGAAGGGTCTGATCTGGTTCTTGTAAAGGCAGAGGATATCACCTTGGAAGGGTCTGGGTGGTTCTGTATGGGCAAATACAACAATCATGATCTACAACGGTAATCTATTTACGGCTTGATCTGGCTCTTGTAAAGGCAGAGGATAGCAGGAAGGGTTTGATCTGGCTCTTGTAAAGGCAGAGGATAGCAGGAAGGGTCTGATCTGGCTCTTGTAAAGGCAGAGGATAGCAGGAAGGGTCTGATCTGGTTCTTGTAAAATACGGTAGATCATCACCTTGTTAGGGCTGGGTAGTTCTGTATGGGCAGCTTCAACCAAATATTATTACAACGGTAATCTATTTACGGCTTGATCTGGCTCTTGTAAAGGCAGAGGATAGCAGGAAGGGTCTGATCTGGTTCTTGTAAAATACGGCAGATCATCACCTTGTTAGGCTTGGTAGTTCTGTAAAGCTTCAACCAAATATTATTACAACGGTAATCTATTTTACGGCTTGATCTGCTTCTTGTAAAGGCAGAGGATAGCAGGAAGGGTCTTGTAAAATCGGGTTCACCTTTTGTAAAGGCAGCTTCAACCAAATATTATTACAACGGTAAGGAAGGTTTGATCTGGCTCTTGTAAAGGCAGAGGATAGCAGGAAGGGTCTGATCTGGTTCTTGTAAAATACGGTAGATCATCACCTTGTTAGGGCTGGGTAGTTCTGTATGGGCAGCTTCAACCAAATATTATTACAACGGTAATCTATTTACGGCTTGATCTGGCTCTTGTAAAGGCAGAGGATAGCAGGAAGGGTCTGATCTGGTTCTTGTAAAAACGGTAGATCATCACCTTTGATCTAGTTCTTATGGGCAGCTTCAACCAAATATTATTACAACGGTAACCATTTACGGTTTGATCTGGTTCTTGTAAAAGGCAGAGGATCAGGAAGGGTCTGATCTCTGGATTCTTGTTAAATGGGCAACTTCAAGGATAGCAAGGATCTATTTACGGCTGATCTGGCTCTTGTAAAGGCAGAGGATAGCAGGAAGGGTCTGATCTGGTTCTTGTAAAATACGGTAGATCATCACCTTGTTAGGGCTGGGTAGTTCTGTATGGGCAGCTTCAACCAAAATTATTACAACAACGGTCTGGCTCTTTAAAAAAGCAGGGGTCTGATCTGGCTCTTGTAAAAGGCAGAGGATAGCAGGAAGGGTCTGATCTGGTTCTTGTAGATCAAAGGCAGAGGATTATTACAAGGAACGGCTTGATCTGGTTCTTGTAAAAGGCAGAGGATAGCAGGAAGGGTCTGATCTGGCTCTTTGATAGCAGGAAAAATTCGGTAGATCATCACCTTGTTAGGGCTGGGTAGTTCTGTATGGGCAGCTTCAACCAAATATTATTACAACGGTAATCTATTTACGGCTTGATCTGGCTCTTGTAAAGGCAGAGGATAGCAGGAAGGGTCTGATCTGGGAAGGCTGGGTAGTTCTGTATGGGCAGCTTCAACCAAATATTATTACAACGGTAATCTATTTGGCTGATTGGTAAAGGCAGAGGATAGCAGGAAGGGATCTTTGATCTGGCTCTTGTAAAGGCAGAGGATAGCAAGGAAGGGTCTGATCTGGTTCTTGTAAAGGCAGAGGATAGCAGGAAGGGTCTGATCTGGTTCTTGTAAAAACGGCAGATCATCACCTTGTTAGGGCTGGGTAGTTCTGTATGGGCAGCTTCAACCAAATATTATTACAACGGTAATCTATTTACGTCTTGATCTGGCTCTTGTAAAAAGGCAGAGGATAGCAGGAAGGGTCTGATCTGGCTCTTAAAATAGGCAGATCATAGCAGAAGGAAGGTTCTGATCTGGCTTCTTATTAAAGGCAAAAGATCTGGCTCTTGTAAAGGCAGAGGATAGCAGGAAGGGTCTGATCTGGCTCTTGTAAAGGCAGAGGATAGCAGGAAGGGTCTGATCTGGCTCTTGTAAAAACGGTAGCAGAGGATAGGGCTGGCAGTTCTTAAGGTCAAATCAAATATTATTCTGATCTGGCTCTTTTTGTAAAGGCAGAGGATAGCAGGAAGGGTCTGATCTGGTTCTTGTAAAATACGGTAGATCATCACCTTGTTAGGGCTGGGTAGTTCTGTATGGGCAGCTTCAACCAAATATTATTACAACGGTAATCTATTTACGGCTTGATCTGGCTCTTGTAAAAGGCAGAAGGGTTTGATCTGGCTCTTGTAAAGGCAGAGGATAGCAGGAAGGGTCTGATCTGGTTCTTGTAAAAAATACGGTATCTGGTTCTTAAAAATACGGATCATCACCTTGTTAGGGGCTGGGTAGTTCTGTATGGGCAGCTTTCAACCAAATATTATTACAACGGTAATCTATTTACGGCTTGATCTGGCTCTTGTAAAAGGCAGAGGATAGCAGGAAGGGTTTGATCTGGTTCTGTAAAAGGCAGAGGATCAGCAGGAAGGGTTTATCTGGTTCTTGTAAAGGCAGAGGTAAAGCAGGAAGGGTCTGATCTGGTTCTTGTAAAAGGCGGAGGATCATCACCTTGGAAGGGCTGGGTAGTTCTGTATGGGCAGCTTCAACCAAATATTATTACAACGGTAATCTATTTACGGTTTGATCTGGCTCTTGTAAAGGCAGAGGAAAGCAGGAAGGGTTTGATCTGGTTCTTGTAAAATACGGTAGATCATCACCTTGTTAGGGCTGGGTAGTTCTGTATGGGCAGCTTCAACCAAATATTATTACAACGGTAATCTATTTACGGCTTGATCTGGCTCTTGTAAAGGCAGAGGATAGCAGGAAGGGTTTGATCTGGCTCTTGTAAAGGCAGAGGATAGCAGGAAGGTCTGATCTTGGTTCTTTTGTAAAGGCAGAGGATAGCAGGAAGGGTCTGATGCTGGTTCTTGTAAAATTGTTAGGTAAAGCTTAAACCAAATATTATTACAACGGTCTATTTCTGGCTTGATCTTGTAAAGGCAGAGGATAGCAGGAAGGGTTTGATCTGGCTCTTGCAAAAAAGCAGAGGGGATAAAGGAAGGGTTCAGGAAGGGTCTTGATCTGGCTCTTGTAAAGGCAGAGGATAGCAGGAAGGGATCTGATCTTGTAAAGGCAGAGGATAGCAGGAAGGGTTTGATTGTAAAATACGGTAGATCATCACCTTGTTAGGGCTGGGTAGTTCTGTATGGGCAGCTTCAACCAAATATTATTACAACGGTAAATTTATTGATCTTGGCTTGATCTGGCTCTTGTAAAAGGCAGAGGATAGCAGGAAGGGTCTGATCTGGTTCTTGTAAAACACGGTAGAATCATCATCACCTTGTTAGGGCAGTTCTGTATAGGGCAGGATTCAACCTTGATCTGGCTCTTGTAAAAGGCAGTAATCAGGAAGGGTTTGATCTGGCTCTTGTAAAAAAGGCAGAGGATAGCAGGAAGGAGTTTGATCTGGCTCTTCCAAAAAGGCAGAGGATAGCAGGAAGGGTTTGATCTGGTTCTTGTAAAAGGCAGAGGATAGCAGGAAGGGTCTGATCTGGTTCTTGTAAAAAAAAGGTAGGATCAGGAAGGGTTTGATCTGGGCTTGTAAAACGGTAGTTCTGTATGGGGTAGTTCTTCTTCAAATATTATTACAACGGTAATCTATTAGCAGGAAGGGCTTGATCTGGCTCTTGTAAAGGCAGAGGATAGCAGGAAGGGTCTGATCTGGCTCTTGTAAAAAAGGCAAAAGATCATCAGGAAGGGCTGGGTGGTTCTTGTAAAGGCAGAGGATAGCAAATATTATTACATCTATTAATCTATTTGATCTGGCTTGTAAAGGCAGAGGATAGCAGGAAGGGTCTGATCTGGCTCTTGTAAAAGGCAGAGGAAAGCAGGAAGGGTCTGATCTGGTTCTTGTAAAATACGGTAGATCATCACCTTGTTAGGGCTGGGTAGTTCTGTATGGGGCAGCTTCAACCAAAATTATTACAACGGATTCCGGTTTTGCAAATCTATTTACGGCTTGATCTGGCTCTTGTAAAGGCAGAGGATAGCAGGAAGGGTCTGATCTGGCTCTTGTAAAAGAGGATAGCAGGAAGGTTCTGATCTGGTTCTTGAAGGGTCTGATCTGGGTGGTTCTTCTAAAGGCAAGGATAGCAAGGAAGGGTTTGATCTGGCTGTTGTAAAAAGGCAGAGGATAGCAGGAAGGGTTTGATCTGGTTCTTGTAAAAGGCAAAGATCATAGCAGGAAGGGTCTGATCTGGCAGCTTCAACCAAAGGCAAACGGTAATCTAAGGGTCTGATCTGGCTCTTGTAAAGAAGCAGGAAGGTCTGATCTGGTTCTTGTAAAAAAAGGCAGATCATCACCTTGTTGGGGTTCTGTAAAGGTAGTTCAGGGGCTGATCTCAACCTTGTAAAACAGGCAGAGGGTTGATCTGGCTCTTGTAAAGGCAGAGTCAGGAAGTCTGTTGATCTTGTTAGGGCTCTTGTAAAGGCAAAGGATAGCAGGAAGGGTCTGATCTGGTTCTTGTAAAGGCAGAGGAAAGGAAGGGTCTGATCTGGTTCTTGTAAAATACGGTAGATCATCACCTTGTTAGGCTGGGAAGTTCTGTATGGGCAGCTTCAACCAAATATTATTGGCTCAACGGTAGAGGAAAGCAGGAAGGGTTGATCTGGCTCTTGTAAAGGCAGAGGATAGCAGGAAGGGTCTGATCTGGTTCTTGTAAAATACGGTAGATCATCACCAGGTTAGGGTTAGTTCTGTATGGGCAGCTTCAACCAAATATTATTACAACGGTAATCTATTTACGTCTTGATCTGGTTCTTGTAAAGGCAGAGGATAGCAGGAAGGGTTTGATCTGGTTCTTGTAAAAGGCAGTAGATCATCACCTTGTTGGGGCTGGGTAGTTTGTAAAGCTTCAACCAAATATTATCAACGGTAAATCTATTTACGGCTGATCTGGCTCTTGTAAAGGCAGAGGATAGCAGGAAGGGTTTGATCTGGTTCTTGTAAAAAGGCAGAGGATCAGCAGGAAGGGTCTGATCTGGCTCTTGTACAAAAAGGCAGAGGAAAGCAGGAAAGGGTTTGATCTGGTTCTTGTAAAAGGCAGAGGATCATCACCTTGTTGTTTGTTTGGTAGTAAAGGCAGGGCAGCTTCACCAAATATTATTACAAAAGGTCGGCTTGATCTGGCCTTGTAAAGGCAAGAGGAAGGAAGGGTTTGATCTGGCTCTTGTAAAAGGCAGAGGATAGCAGGAAGGGTCTGATCTGGCTCTTGTAAAGGCAGAGGAGATCAGGACCTTGTCTGATCTGGGTTCTTCTAATGGGCAGCTTCAAACCAAATTATTACAACGGTAATCTATTCTGATCTGGCTCTTGTAAAGGCAGAGGATAGCAGGAAGGGTTTGATCTGGCTCTTGTAAAAGGCAGAGGAGATCAGGAAGGGTTTGATCTGGCTCTTCCAAAAGGCAGAGGATAGCAGGAAGGGTTTGATCTGGCTCTTGTAAAGGCAGAGGATAGCAGGAAGGGTTTGATCTGGTTCTTGTAAAGGCAAGGATAGCAGGAAGGGTCTGATCTGGTTCTTGTAAAAAGGCAGAAGGATAGCAGGGAAGGGTCTGATCTGGTTCTTGTAAAAGGCAGAGGATAGCAGGAAGGGTTTGATCTGGTTCTTGTAAAAAGGCAGAGGATAGCAGGAAGGTCTGATCTGGTTCTTGTAAAATACAGAGGATATCAGGAAGGGTTTGATCTGGCTCTTGTAAAAGGCAGAGGATAGCAGGAAGGTCTGATCTGGCTCTTTGTAAAGGCAGAGGATAGCAGGAAGGTTTGATCTGGCTCTTGTAAAGGCAGAGGATAGCAGGAAGGGTCTGATCTGGTTCTTGTAAAATACATGGGCAGCTTCAACCAAAGATCATCGGTAATGTATTTACGGCTTGATCTGGCTTTTTAAAGGCAGAGGAAAGCAGGGGTTTGATCTGGCTCTTGTTAAAAGGCAGAGGCCTTCAACCAAATATTATTACAACGGTAATCTATTTACGGCTTGATCTGGCTCTTGTAAAAAAAGGCAGAGGATAGCAGGAAGCGTCTGATCTGGATTGGCTCTTGTAAAGGCAGAGGATAGCAGGAAGGGTTCTGATCTTCAAAAATATTTTGTAATTTAAGGCTTGATCTGGCTCTTGTAAAGAAGTCAGGATGGTCTGATCTGGCTCTTCTAAAAGGCAGAGGATAACAGGAAGGGTCTGATCTGGCTCTTGTAAAGGCAGAGGATAGCAGGAAGGGTCTGATCTGGTTCTTGTAAAAGGCAAAGAAATCAGGAAGGGTTTGATCTGGTAGTTGTAATGGGCAGCTTCAACCAGGAAGGGTTTGATCTGGCTAATTATTTAAAGGCAGATCTGGATAGCAGGAAGGGTTAGGGCAGGAAGGGTCTGGCTCTTGTAAAAAGGCAGAGGAAAGCAGGAAGGGTTTGATCTGGCTCTTGTAAAGGCAGAGAGGATAGCAGGAAGGGTTTGATCTGGTTCTTCAAAAATACGGTAAATCACCAGAGGGCTGCTATTTAGCGTCTGATCTGGCCTTCAACCAAAAAGGCAGAGGAATCTAGCAGGAAGGGTCTGATCTGGCTCTTGTAAAGGCAGAGGATAGCAGGAAGGGTTTGATCTGGTTCTTGTACAAAGGCAGAAGGGTTTGATCTGGCTCTTGTTAAGGGCAGGGAAGTTCTGAATGGGTTCTAGAGAGAAATCAAAGTTTGATTGTAAAGAAAAAGGGGTTTGATCTGGCTCTTGTAAAAAAGGCAGAGGATAGCAGGAAGGGTCTGATCTGGCTCTTGTAAAGGCAGAAGGATAGCAGGAAGGGTCTGATCTGGTTCTTCAAAAAAAGGCATTAGATCATCAGGAAGCGTCTGATCTGGCTCTTCTAAAAGAGGCAGAGGATAGATTGGTTCGGAAGGTAGACTTGATCTGGCTCTTGTAAAGGCAGAGGAAAGCAGGAGCTGGTTTGATCTGGCCTGCTTCTGCCAAATAAAGGCAGAGGATAGCAGGAAGGGTCTGATCTGGCTCTTGTAAAGGCAGAGGATAGCAGGAAGGGTCTGATCTGGCTCTTGTAAAATACAGTAGGATCACCTTGGAAAGGGTTGGATAGGGTTCTGATCTGGCTCTTGTAAAGGCAAATATTAGGAACGGTCTGATCTGGTTCTTGTAAAGGCAGAGGATAGCAGGAAGGGTCTGATCTGGCTCTTGTAAAGGCAGAGGATAGGCTGGAAAGGTCTGATCTGGTTCTTCTAAAGGGCAGAGGATAGCAGGAAGGGTTTGATCTGGCTCTTGTAAAGGAAGAGGATAGCAGGAAGGGTCTGATAGTTCTTGTAAAAGGCAGCTTCAACCTTGTTAGGGTTTGATCTGGCTCTTGTAAAGGCAGAGGTAGCAGGACGGTTTGATCTGGCTCTTGTAAAGGCAGAGGAAAGCAGGAAGGGTCTGATCTGGTTCTTGTAAAAAGGCAGATCATCAGCAGGGCTGGGTAGTTCTGTATCTTCAACCAAATAAAAGGCAGAGGTAATCAGGACGGCTTGATCTGGCTCTTGTAAAAAGGCAGAGGATAGCAGGAAGGGTCTGATCTGGCTCTTGTAAAGGCAGAGGATAGCAGGAAGGGTCTGATCTGGTTCTTGTAAATACGGCAGACCTTGTTAGCTAGAAGTAGTTCTGTATGGGCAGCTTCAAATAAAATATTATTACAACGGTAATCAGAAAGGGTTTGATCTGGCTCTTGTAAAGGCAGAGGATAGCAGGAAGGTCTGATCTGGTTCTTGTAAAAGGCAGAGGAAAGCAGGAAGGGTCTGGATCTGGCTCTTCTAAAGGCAGAGGATAGCAGGAAGGGTTTGATCTGGCTCTTAAAGGTAAACAGCAGGAAGGGTTTGATCTGGGAAAGGCAGGAAGGGTTTGATCTGGTAGTTCTTGTAAAGGCAGAGGATAGCAGGAAGGGTCTGATCTGGTTCTTGTAAAGGCAAAGGATATCAGGAAGGTCTGATCTGGCTCTTCTAAAGGCAGAGGAAAGCAGGAAGGGTTTGATCTGGCTCTTCTATTTAGCAGGAAGGGTTTGGCTCTTGTAAAAAGGCTGGGTAGTTCTTATGGGCAGCTTCAACCAGAGGATAGCAGGAAGGGTTTGATCTGGCTCTTGTAAAAAGGCAGAGGATAGCAGGAAGGGTTTGATCTGGTTCTTGTAAAATACGGTAGATCATTCATAAAGGGCAGCTTCAACCAAGATTTCTGTAAGGGGTTTGATCTTCTTCTAAAGGCACAAGGATAATCTGGAAGGGCAAAGATCTGGCTCTTGGTAAAAGCAGAGGATAGCAGGAAGGGTTTGATCTGGCTCTTGTAAAGGCAGAGGATAGCAGGAAGGGTTTGATCTGGCTCTTGTAAAGGCAGAGCATAGCTAGAAGTGTCTGATCTGGTTCTTCTAATTACAAAGATTATCAGAAAGGGTTTGATCTGGCTCTTGTAAAAAGGCAGAGGATAGCAGGAAGGGTCTGATCTGGCTCTTGTAAAGGCAGAGGAAAGCAGGAAGCGTCTGATCTGGTTCTTCTAAAGGCAGAGGATAGCAGGAAGCGTTTGATCTGGTTCTAGAGGCAAAGGGCAGGAAGGGTTTGATCAGCAAGATTCAAGGATTATTACAGGGTAAAAGCGTCTGATCTGGCCTTCTAAAAGGCAGAAAAGGCAGAGGGATCAGGAAAGGGTTTGATCTGGCTCTTGTAAAGGCAGAGGATAGCAGGAAAGGTCTGATCTGGTTCTTTGTAAAGATAGCAGAAGGGTTTATCTGGCTCTTGTAAAGGCAGAGGAAGTGGAAGGGTCTGATCTGGCTCTTGTAAAGGCAGAAGGGTATGAAAGGGTCTGATCTGGTTCTTCTAAAGGCAGAGGATAGCAGGAAGGGTTTGATCTGGCTCTTGTAAAGGCAGAGGAAAGCAGGAAGCGTCTGATCTGGTTCTTCTAAAGGCAGAGGATAGCAGGAAGGGTTTGATCTGGCTCTTGTAAAGGCAGAGGATAGCAGGAAGGGTTTGATCTGGCTCTTGTAAAGGCAAAGATCAGCAGAAAAGGGTCTGATCTGGTTCTTCTAAAGGCAGAGGATAGCAGGAAGGGTTTGATCTGGCTCTTGTAAAGGCAGAGCATAGCTAGAAGTGTCTGATCTGGCCCTTGTAAAGTCAAAGATTATCAGAAAGGGTCTGATCTGGCTCTTGTAAAGGCAGAGGATAGCAGGAAGGGTCTGATCTGGCTCTTGTAAAGGCAGAGGAAAGCAGGAAGCGTCTGATCTGGTTCTTCTAAAGGCAGAGGATAGCAGGAAGCGTCTGATCTGGTTCTTCTAAAGGCAGAGGATAGCAGGAAGGGTTTGATCTGGCTCTTGTAAAAGGAAAGGGGATTAGCAGGAAGGGTTTGATCTGGTTTCTTGTAAAGGCAGAGGAAATAGCAGGAAGGGTTTGATCTGGCTCTTGTAAAGGCAGAGGATAGCAGGAAGGGTTTGATCTGGCTCTTGTAAAAGTCACAGAGGATCAGGAAAGGGTCTGATCTGGCTCTTTAAAAGGCAGAGGATAGCAGGAAGGGTTTGATCTGGCTCTTGTAAAGGCAGAGGATAGCAGGAAGGGTTTGATCTGGCTCTTGTAGGAAGGGTTTGATCTGAATTCTTCTAAAAGGCAGAGGATAGCAGGAAGGCATCTGGCTCTTCTAAAGGCAGAGGAGAAGGGTTTGATCTGGCTCTTGTAAAGGCAGAGATTATCAGGAAGGGTCTGATCTGGCTCTTGTAAAGGCAGAGGATAGCAGGAAGGGTCTGATCTGGCTCTTGTAAAGGCAGAGGATAGCAGGAAGGGTTTGATCTGGCTCTTGTAAAGGCAGAGGAAGCCAGGAAAGGTTTGATCTGGCTCTTGTAAATCAGGATAGCAGGAAGGGTTTGATCTGGCTCTTGTAAAAGGCAGAGGATAGCAGGAAGGGTCTGATCTGGTTCTTCTAAAGGCAGAGGATAGCAGGAAGGGTTTGATCTTTAAAGGCAGAGCACATAATAGAAGTGTCTGATCTGGCCCTTGTAAAGTCAAAGTTTGTCTGATCTGGTTCTTGTAAAAGGCAGAGGATAGCAGGAAGGGTTTGATCTGGCTCTTGTAAAGGCAGAGGATAGCAGGAAGGGTCTGATCTGGTTCTTCTAAAGGCAGAGGATAGCAGGAAGGGTTTGATCTGGCTCTTGTAAAGGCAGAGGATAGCAGGAAGGGTTTGATCTGGCTCTTGTAAAGGCAGAGGAAAGCAGGAAGGGTCTGATCTGGTTCTTCTAAAGGCAGAGGATAGCAGGAAGGTTTGATCTGGTTTTTGTAAGTTCAGAAGATTATCAGAAGGGTCTGATCTGGCCTTGTAAAGCAGCAAAGATTATCAGAAAGGGTCTGATCTGGTCTCTTGTAAAGGCAGAGGATAGCAGGAAGGGTTTGATCTGGCTCTTGTAAAGGCAGCAACCTTGATCTGGCCCTGTAAAGGCAGTCTGATCAGCAGGAAGCAGGTCTGATCTGGCTCTTGTAAAGGCAGAGGATAGCAGGAAGGGTCTGATCTGGCTCTTGTAAAGGCAGAGGAAAGCAGGAAGCGTCTGATCTGGTTCTTCTAAAGGCAGAGGATAGCAGGAAGGGTTTGATCTGATGTAAAGGGCCCTTGTAGAAAGATCTGGCCCTTGTAAAGTCAAAGATTATCAGGAAGGGTCTGATCTGGTTCTTCTAAAGGCAGAGGATAGCAGGAAGGGTTTGATCTGGCTCTTGTAAAGGCAGAGGAGAGCAGGAAGCGTCTGATCTGGCTCTTCTAAAGGCAGAGGAAAGCAGGAAGGGTTTGATCTGGCTCTTGTAAAGGCAGAGGAAAGCAGGAAGTGTCTGATCTGGCTCTTGTAAAGGCAGAGGATAGCAGGAAGCGTTTGATCTGGCTCTTGTAAAGGCAGAGGATAGCAGGAAGGGTTTGATCTGGCTCTTGTAAAGGCAGAGGATAGCAGGAAGGGTCTGATCTGGCTCTTGTAAAGGCAGAGGATAGCAGGAAGGGTTTGATCTGGCTCTTGTAAAGGCAGAGGATAGCAGGAAGGGTCTGATCTGGCTCTTGTAAAGGCAGAGGATAGCAGGAAGGGTCTGATCTGGCTCTTGTAAAGGCAGAGGAAAGCAGGAAGCGTCTGATCTGGTTCTTCTAAAGGCAGAGGATAGCAGGAAGCGTCTGATCTGGTTCTTCTAAAGGCAGAGGATAGCAGGAAGGGTTTGATCTGGCTCTTGTAAAGGCAGAGGAGAGCAGGAAGCGTCTGATCTGGTTCTTCTAAAGGCAGAGGATAGCAGGAAGGGTTTGATCTGGCTCTTGTAAAGGCAGAGGAGAGCAGGAAGCGTCTGATCTGGCCTTGTAAAGGCAGAGGAAAGCAGGAAGGGTCTGATCTGGCTCTTGTAAAGGCAGAGGAAAGCAGGAAGGGTTTGATCTGGCTCTTGTAAAGGCAGAGGAAAGCAGGAAGGGTTTGATCTGGCTTTTAAAAGGTAAAGGCAGAGGAGCGTCTGATCTGGTTCTTCTAAAAGGCAGAGGATAGCAGGATCTGTTTGATCTCTTGTAAAGGCAGAGGATAGCAGGAAGGGTTTGATCTGGCTCTTGTAAAGGCAGAGGATAGCAGAAAAGGGTCCGATCTGGCTCTTTGTAAAAAGGCAGAGGATAGCAGGAAGGTCTGATCTGGCTCTTCTAAAGGCAGAGGAAAGCAGGAAGGGTTTGATCTGGCTCTTGTAAAGGCAGAGGATAGCAGGAAGGGTTTGATCTGGCTCTTTAAAAAAGGCAGAAAGGATAGCAGGAAGGGTTGATCTGGCTCTTGTAAAGGCAGAAGTGTCTGATCTGGAAAGCAGGAAGGGTCTGATCTGGCTCTTGTAAAGGCAGAGGATAGCAGGAAGGGTTTGATCTGGCTCTTGTAAAGGCAGAGCAAAGGCAGAGGAAAGGAAGGGTCTGATCTGGCTCTTGTAAAGGCAGAGGAAAGCAGGAAGGGTTTGATCTGGCTCTTGTAAAGGCAGAGGAAAGCAGGAAGGGTTTGATCTGGCTCTTGTAAAGGCAGAGGATAGCAGGAAGGGTTTGATCTGGCTCTTGTAAAGGCAGAGGAAAGCAGGAAGCGTCTGATCTGGTTCTTCTAAAGGCAGAGGATAGCAGGAAGGGTTTGATCTGGCTCTTGTAAAGGCAGAGGAGAGCAGGAAGCGTCTGATCTGGTTCTTCTAAAGGCAGAGGATAGCAGGAAGGGTTTGATCTGGCTCTTGTAAAGGCAGAGGACAGCAGGAAGTGTCTGATCTGGTTCTTGTAAAGTCAAAGGATTATCAGAAAGGTCTGATCTGGCTCTTTAAAAAGGCAGAGGATAGCAGGAAGGGTCTGATCTCAATTCTTGTAAAAAGGACAGCAGGAAGGGTTTGATCTGGTTCTTCTAAAGGCAGAGGATAGCAGGAAGTGTCTGATCTTCTTTTAAAGGCAGAGGATAGCAGGAAGGGTTTGATCTGGCTCTTGTAAAAAGGCAGAGGGATAGCAGGAAGGGTTTGATCTGGTTCTTCTAAAGGCAGAGGATAGCAGGGAAGGGTCTGATCTGGTTCTTGTAAAGGCAAGGAGAGGGTCAGGAAGCAAAGGGTTTGATCTGGTTCTTTCTAAAGGCAGAGGAAAGGCAGAGGATAGCAGGAAGGGTTTGATCTGGCTCTTTGTAAAGGCAGAGGAGAGCAAGGAAGGGTCCGATCTGGTTCTTCTAAAGGCAGAGGATAGCAGGAAGGGTTTGATCTGGCCCTTGTAAAGGCAGAGATAGCTAGAAGTGTCTGATCTGGTTCTTAAAGTAAAAAAAGGATTATCAGGAAGTGTTTGATCTGGCTTTGTAAAGGCAGAGGAGGCAGGAAGGGTCTGATCTGGCCCTTTGTTCTAAAAGGATAGCAGGATAAGGGTCTGATCTGGTTCTTCTAAAGGCAGAGGATAGCAGGTCTGATCTGGTCTAAAGGCAGAGGATAGCAGGAAGGGTTTGATCTCTTTTGTAAAGGCAGAGGAGCAGGAAGCGTCTGATCTGGTTCTTCTAAAAGGCAGAGGATAGCAGGAAGGGTTTGATCTGGCTCTTTTAAAGGCAGAGCATAGCTAGAAGTGATAAAGACAAAGATTATAGAAAGGGTCTGATCTGGCCCTTGTAAAGGCAAGACAGCAGAAGGGTTTGGTCTGTAAAAGGCAGAGGGCAGAAGGGCTTGATCCGGCTTGTAAAGGCAGAGGAA
This sequence comes from Acanthosepion pharaonis, assembly GCA_903632075.3. Taxonomy (NCBI): domain Eukaryota; kingdom Metazoa; phylum Mollusca; class Cephalopoda; order Sepiida; family Sepiidae; genus Acanthosepion; species Acanthosepion pharaonis. The sequence goes on from CAHIKZ030005398.1 coordinate 1,997,117, forward strand.
AGCAGGAAGGGTTTGATCTGGTTCTTGTAAAAGGCAGAGGATAGCAGGAAGGTTTGATCTGGCCCCTTTAAAAGGCAGAGGAGAGCAGGAAGGGTCTGATCTGGTTCTTCTAAAGGCAGAGGATAGCAGGAAGGGTTTGATCTGGTTTTTCTAAAGGCAGGATAGCAGAAGGTTTGATCTGGTTCTTGTAAAGGCAGAGATTAGCAGGAAAGGGTCTGATCTGGGTTTTGTAAAGGCAGAGGATAGCAGAAGGGTTTGATCTGGCTTTGTAAAAGGCAGAGGAAAGCAGGAAGTGTTTGATCTGGTTCTTTGTAAAGGCAGAGGATAGCAGAAAGGGTCTGATCTGGCTCTTGATAAAAGGCAAAGGGAGGAAGCAGGAAGGGTCTGATCTGGTTCTTGTAAAGGCAGAGGATAGCAGGAAGGGTTTGATCTGGCTTTTGTAAAGGCAGAGGAAGCATAGCTAGAAGGGTTTGATCTGGCTCTAAAGTCAAAGATTAGCAGGAAGGGTCTGAGCTCTTGTAAAGGCAGAGGAAAGCAGGAAGGGTTTGATCTGGCTCTTGTAAAGGCAGAGGAAAGCAGGAAGGGTTTGATCTGGCTCTTGTAAAGGCAGAGGATAGCAGGAAGGGTTTGATCTGGCTCTTGTAAAGGCAGAGGAAAGCAGGAAGCGTCTGATCTGGTTCTTCTAAAGGCAGAGGATAGCAGGAAGGGTTTGATCTGGCTCTTGTAAAGGCAGAGCATAGCTAGAAGTGTCTGATCTGGCCCTTGTAAAGTCAAAGATTATCAGAAAGGGTCTGATCTGGCTCTTGTAAAGGCAGAGGATAGCAGGAAGGGTCTGATCTGGCTCTTGTAAAGGCAGAGGAAAGCAGGAAGGGTTTGATCTGGCTCTTGTAAAGGCAGAGGAAAGCAGGAAGGGTTTGATCTGGCTCTTGTAAAGGCAGAGGATAGCAGGAAGGGTTTGATCTGGCTCTTGTAAAGGCAGAGGAAAGCAGGAAGCGTCTGATCTGGTTCTTCTAAAGGCAGAGGATAGCAGGAAGGGTTTGATCTGGCTTTTGTAAAGGCAGAGGAGAGCAGGAAGGCCTGATCTGGTTCTTCAAAAAGGCAGAGGATAGCAGGAAGGGTTTGATCTGGCTTTTGTAAAGGCAGAGCATAGCTAGAAGTGTCTGATCTGGCCCTTGTAAAGGGCATCTGGTTTTGTAAAGATTATCAGTGAAGGGTCTGATCTGGCTCTGTAAAGGCAGAGGATAGCAGGAAGGGTCTGATCTGGTTCTTGTAAAGGCAAAGAAAATCAGAAAGGGTTTGATCTGGCTCTTGTAAAGGCAGAGGAAAGCAGGAAGGGTTTTGATCTTCCTTGTAAAGGCAAGAGGATAGCAGGAAGGGTCTGATCTGGCTCTTGTAAAGGCAGAGGATAGCAGGAAGGGTTTGAACTGGTTTCTTGTAAAGGAAGAGCATAGCAGGAAGGTCTGATCTGGAAAGTCAGAGGAGAAGGTTTTGATCTGCTCTTGTAAAGGCAGAGGAAAGCAGGAAGGGTCTGATCTGGCCTTCTAATGTCAAAGATTAGCAGGAAGGGTTTGATCTGGCTCTTGTAAAGGCAGAGACAGCAGGAAGGGTTTGATCTGGCTCTTGCAAAGGCAGAGGAAAGCAGGAAGGGTTGATCTGGCCTTGTAAAGGCAGAGGTCTGAGCAGGAAGGTTCGGATCTGGTAGAGGAAAGGCAGAGGACAGCAGGAAGGGTTTGATCTGGCTCTTGTAAAGGCAGAGGAAAGCAGAAGGTCTGATCTGGTTCTTGTAAAGGCAGAGGATAGCAGGAAGGGTTTGATCTGGCTTTTTGTAAAGGCAAAGAAGAAGTGTCTGATCTGGCCCTTGTAAAAGGCAAAGGAAAGCAGGAAGGGCTTGATCTGGCTCTTGTAAAGGCAAAGGATAGCAGGAAGGGTTTGATCTGCTCTTGTAAAGGCAGAGGAAAGCAGGAAGGGTCTGATCTGGCTCTTGTAAAGGCAGAGCCTGAAAGCCTTGTAAAGGAAGCAGGAAGGTTTGATCTGGCTCTTGTAAAGGCAGAGGATAGCAGGAAGGGTTGATCTGGCTCTTGTAAAGGCAGAGGAAAGCAGGAAGCGTCTGGATCTGGTTCTTTCTAAAGGCAGAGGATAGCAGAAGGGTTTGATCTGCCTCTTGTAAAAGGCAGAGGAAGAGCTAGAAGTGTCTGATCTGGTTCTTGTAAAGGCAGAGGATAGTTAGAAGGGTTGATCTGGCTCTTTAAAGGCAGAGATTAGCAGGAAGGGTCTGATCTGCTCTTTGTAAAGGCAAAAGGAATATCAGGAAGGGTCTGATCTGGGCTCTGTGAAGGGTTTGCAGAGGATTAGCAGGAAGCGTTTGGATCTGGCCCTTAAAAGGCAGAGGATAGCAGGAAGGCTTGATCTGGCTCATGTAAAGGCAGAGAACAGCAGGAAGTGTCTGATCTGGTTCTTCTAAAGGAAGGATAGCAGGAAGGGTTTGATCTGGCTCTTGTAAAGGCAGAGGAGAGCAGGAAGCGTCTGATCTGGTTCTTCTAAAGGCAGAGGATAGCAGGAAGGGTTTGATCTGGCTCTTGTAAAGGCAGAGCATAGCTAGAAGTGTCTGATCTGGCCCTTGTAAAGTCAAAGATTATCAGAAAGGGTCTGATCTGGCTCTTGTAAAGGCAGAGGAAAGCAGAAGGGTCTGATCTGTTCTTGTAAAGGCAGAGGAAAGCAGGAAGGGCTTGATCTGGTTCTTCTAATGGCAGAGGATAGCAGGAAGGGTTTGATCTGGCCTTGTAAAGGCAAAGATACACAGAAAGTGGTCTGATCTGGCCCTTTGTAAAGGCAAAGATTACAGCAAAAGGGTCTGATCTGGCTCTTCAAAAGGCAGAGGAAAGCAGAAGGGTCTGATCTGGCTCTTGTAAAGGCAGAGAAAGCAGGAAGGGTCTGATCTGGTTCTTGTAAAGTGAGGATAGCAGGAAGGGTTGATCTGGTTCTTTCAAAAGGCAGAGGATAGCAGGAAGGGTTTGATCTGGCTCTTGTAAAGGCAGAGGAAAGCAGGAAGCGTCTGATCTGGTTCTTCTAAAGGCAGAGGATAGCAGGGAAGGGTTTGATCTGGTTCTTTAAAAGGGCAGGACTGGCAGCGTTTGATCTGGCCTTCTAAAGGCAGAGGATAGCAGGAAGTGTTTGATCTGGCCTTGTAAAGGCAGAGGATTAGCTAGGAAAGGGTCTGATCTGGTTCTTTCAGAAAAGGCAGAGCAGGATAGCAGGAAGGGTTTGATCTGGCTCTTGTAAAGGCAGCAGAAGCATGAAGGGCTTTTAAAGGTCTTTTGATCAGGAAGGGCTTGATCTGTAAAGTCAAAGGCAGATTAGCAGGAAGGGTTCGATCTGGCTCTTGTAAAGGCAGAGAGGACAAGCAGGAAGGGTCTGATAAGACACAGCCAGAAGTGTCTGATCCGGTAAAGTCAAAGATTATCAGAAAGGGTCTGATCTGGTTTTGTAAAGGCAGAAAGGCAGAAGGGTCTGATCGCAAAGGCAGAAGCGTTTGGTCTGGCTTTTTGTAAAGGCAGAGGATAGCAGGAAGGGTTTGATCTGGCTTGTAAAGGCAGAGAATAGCAGAGGAGGGAAGTGTCTGATCTGGCTCCATAAAATAAAGAGTATAGCAGGAAGGGTCTGATCTGGCTCTTGTAATGGCAGACATAGCAGGAAGCGTCTGATCTGGTTTCTTGTAAAGGAAGAGTATAGCAGGAAGGGTTTGATCTGGCTCTTGTAATGGCAGAGGATAGCAGGAAGGGTCTGATCTGGCTCTAAGAAAGGCAGAGGATAGCAGGAAGGGTTTTGATCTGGCTCCTTGTAAAGGCAGAGGAAAGTGGAAGCGTCTGATCTGGTTCTTCTAAGGCGAGGATAGCAGGAAGGGTTTGATTTGGCTCTTTTAAGGCCAGAGCATAGCTAAGTGTCTGATCTGGCCTTATAAAGTCAAAAGATTATCAGAGGGGTGTCTGATCTGGCTCTTATAAGGCAGAGGATAGCAGGAAGGGCCTGATCTGGCTCTTGTAAGAATCAAAGAATATCAGAAAGGGTCACGATCTGACTTTCTTGTAAGGCCTTGAAGGATAACAGGAAGCGTTTGGTCTAGCTCTTATAAGGCGAGGATAGCAGGAAGTGTCTGATCTGGCTCATGTAATGGCAGAGGAGAGAAACGAGGCGTCGATCTGGTTCTTCTAAAGGCAGAGGATAGCAGGAGGGTTTGATCTGGCTCTGTAAAGGCAGAAAAAAGCAGGAAGGAAGGATCACCTTTGTTAGGATAGCTGGGGTTCTGATCTGGCTCTTGTAAAAGGCAAAGGAAACAGTAATCGTCCTGATCTGGTTCTTCTAGCAAAAGGCAGAGGATAGCAGGAAGGGTTTGATCTGGCTCTTGTAAAGGCCAGAACATGCAGGAAGTGTCTGATCTGGTTCTTCTAAAGGCAAAATTATCAAAAAAGGTTTGATCTGAAAAAATTGTAAAGGCAAGAGGATAACATGGGAAGGGTCTGATCTGGCTCTTTAAAAGGCAGAGCATAGCTAGAAGGGTCTGATCTGGTTCTTGTAAAGGCAGAGATTATCAGGGAAGGGTCTGATCTGGCTCTTGTAAAAAGGCAGAGGATAGCAGGAAGGGTTTGATCTGGCTCTTGTAAACGGTAGATCATCAAGCAGGAAGTTCTGTCTGATCTGCTTCTTCAAAGGAGCAGAGGATAGCAGGAAGGGTTTGAAGTCTGGCTCTTGTAAAGGCAGAGAGGATAGCAGGAACAGTCTGATCTGGTTCTTGTAAAAAAAGATTATCTTGAAAGGGGATCTGGTTCTGTAAAGGCAGAGGATAAGAAAAGGGTCTGATCTGGCTCTTTGGCAGCTGATCAGCTCTTGTAAATAGAGGATAAGGAAGCGTCTGATCTGGTTCTTGTAAAAGGCAGAGGATAGCAGGAAGAGTCTGAAAAAGGTTCTTCTAAAAACGCAGAAAATAGCAGGAAAGGGGTTTGATCTAGGTAGTTCTGCTTAGGTAAAAGGCAGAGGGATAGCAGGAAGGGTTTTCTGGCTCTCTCTAAAGGCAGAGGAAAGCAGGAAAGGGTCTGATCTGGTTCTTGTAAAAGGCAGTGGATCATCAGGAAGGGTTTGATCTGGTTCTGTAAAGGCAGAGGATAGCAGGAAATGGTTTGATCTGGCTCTTGTAAAGGCAGAGGATAGCAGGAAGGGTCTGATCTGGTTCTTGCAAAAAAAGGCAGAGGATAGCAGGAAGGGTTTGATCTGGCTCTTGTAAAGTCAAAGCATATCACCTTGAAAGGGTCTGATCTGGTTCTTGTAAAGCTTCAACCCAGGGATCACAAAAAGGGTCTGATCTGGCTGTTGTAAAAGGCAGAGGAAACAGGAAAGGTCTGATCTGGCTCTTATAAAAGGCAGCAGAGAAAGCAGGAAGGGGTCTGATCTGGTTCTTGTAAAATACAGAAGGATAGCAGGAAGAGTCTGATCTAGTTCTTCTAAAAAGCAAATAGGGATAGCAGGAATCTATTTGATCTGGCTCTTGTAAAGGCAGCAGAGGAGCAGGAAGGGTTCTGATCTGGCTCTTGTAAAGGCAGAGAGGATAGCAGGAAGGGTTTGATCTGGTTCTTGTAAAAAAGGCAGAGGATAGCTAGGAAGGGGTCTGATCTGGCCCTTGTAAAGGCAAAAGATTATCAATTTAAGGTCTGATCTGGCTCTTGTAAAAAGGCAGAGGATATCAGGAAGGGTCAGATCTGGCTCTTTTTAAAAAGGCAGAGGATAGCAGGGAAGGGTCTGATCTGGCTCTTCTAAAAGGCAGAGGATAACAGGAAGGTTTGATCTGGTTCTTCTAAAAGGCAGAGGATAGCAGGAAGGTTTTGATCTGGCTCTTTAAAAAAGGCAGAGGATAACAGGAAGAAGGGTTTGATCTAGCTCTTATAAAGGCAGAGAGATTATCAGGAAGGGTCTGATCCTAGCTCTTGTAAGGCAGAGGGATGGCAGGAAGGGTTTGATCTGGCTCTTGTAAAAGGCAGAAGTGTCAGGAGCGTCTGATCTGGTTCTTCTAAAAGGCAGAGGATAGCAGGAAGGGTTTGATCTGGCTCTTGTAAAGGCAGAGGATAACAGGAAGGGTCTGATCTGAAAAGCTCTTGTAAAGGCAGGAAAGCAGGAAGGGTCTGATCTGGATTCTTAAAAAGGCAGAAGAGGATAGCAGGAAGGGGTCTGTTCTGGCTCGTAAGGCAGATCATCACCAAGTTAGTTCTTCTAAAAAAGCAGAAAATAACAGGAAGGGTTTGAATCTGGCTCTTGTAAAAAGGCAGAGGATAGCAGGAAGGGTTTGATCTGGCTCTTGTAAAAAGGCAGAGGAAAGCAGGAAGCGTCTGATCTGGGTTCTTCTAAAAGGCAGAGGATAGCAGGAAGGGTTTGATCTGGCTCTTAGCAAAGGCAGAGGGAGAGCAGGAAGCGTTTGATCTGGTTCTCTTCTAAAAGGCAGAGGACGCAGGAAAGTGTCTGATCTGGCAAGCTCTTGCAAAGTCGGCATTAGCGAAAGGGTCTGATCAAAGATTATCAGAAAAGATCTCTGAGCTCTTGTAAAAGGCAGAGGATAGATGGAAGGTCTGATCTGGCTCTTGTAAGAGCAGAGGATGTGGAAGGTTTGATCTGAGCTCTTCTAAAGGCAGAGGGATAGCAGAGGAAAGCGTCTGATCTGGTTCTTCTAAAAGGCAGAGGATAGCAAGGAAGAGTTTGATCTGGCTCTTGTAAAGGCAGAGAGAGCAGGAAGCATCTGATCTGGTTCTTCTAAAAAGGCAGAGGATAACAGGAAGTGTTTGATCTGGCTCTTATAAAAGGCAGAACATAGCTAAGTGTCTGATCTGAAGCCCTTGTAAAAGATTATCAGAAAGGTCCTGATCAAAAAACTCCTTGTAAAGGCAGAGGATAGCAGGAAGGGTCTGATCTGGCTCTTGTAAAAAGGCAGAGGAAAGCAGGAAGCGTCTGATCTGGATTTCTTCTAAAAGGCAGAGGATAGCAGGAAGGTTTGATCTGGCTCTTGTAAAGGCAAGGATAGCTAGAAGTGTTTGATCTGGCCTTCAAAAAGATCTATCAGAAAAAGGGTCTGATCTGGCTCTTTAAAGGCAGAGGAAGCAGGAAAGGGTCTGATCTGGCTCTGGGAAAAAAAAGGTAAAACCTTTTTTTTTTTTGGGGAAAAAAAAAAAAACGGTTTTTTTTTGGTTTTTTTAAAGGGGGGTTTGGGGGGCCCCCCCTTTTTTTGGGAAAAAAATTTTGGGGGTTTTTTAAAAAAAGGGGGGTAAAGGGGGGGCTTTTCCCCTTTAAAAAAAAAAATTTTATTTTTTTTTGGGGGGCCCCCCAAAAATTTTTTGGAAAAAGGGAAAAAAGGGGGGTTTTTTAAAAAAAAAAAAATTTTTTGGGTTTTTAAAAAAAACTTTAAATTTTTTAAAAAAAAAAAACCCCAAAATTTTTAAAAAAAAATTTGGGGGTTTGGGTTTTTTAAAAAAAAGGAGGGGCCCCCCCTTGGGGGTAAACCCCGGGGGGAAAAAATTTTTTTGAAAATTTTTTTTTGTTTTTTTGGGGGGGGGAAAAAAATTTTTTAAAAAAAAAAGGGGGGGAAAAAAAATTTTTAAAAAAAAGGGGGGAAAAGGGGGGGTTTTTTTTTGGGAAAAAAAATTTTTTTTAAAATTTTTTTTTTTTAAAAAAAAATTTTTTTTTAAAATTTTTTTTTGGGGGGTTTTTAAAAAAAGGGGGCCGGGGGGGGGAAAGGGGGTTTTTTGGGGGGAAAAAAAGGAAAAATTAATTTTTTTTTAAATTTTGGGAAAAATTTTTTCCCCTTTTTTTTGGGGGGGTTTTAAAAAAAACCCCAAAATTTTTTTTTGGGTTTTTTTGGGCCGGGTTTTTTTGGGGGGGGGGGGGGTTTAAAAAAAAATTTTTTAAAGGGGGTTTTTTAACTTTTTAAAAAAAAAAAATTTTTTGGGGTTGGGGGGCCCTTTTAAAAAAAAATTTTTTTTAAAATTTTTTTTTTGGGGGGGTTTTTAAAACAAAAGGGGGGAAAAAAATTTTTTTGGGGGGGGTTTTTTGGGGGGCCCAAAAAAAATTTTTTTTGGGGAACTTTAAAAAAATTTTTAAAAAAAAAAAAGGGGGGGGGGTTTTTTTAAAAAAAAAAGGGGGGGGGGTTTGGTCTTGGGAAAAAAAAAGGAAAGGGGGGTTTTTTTAAAAAAAAAGAAAAAAGGGGGGGGGTTTTTTTAAACCCCCGGGGGGGGGTTTTTGGGGTTTTTAAAAATTTTCAACCCTTTTCCGGGGTTTTTTTAAAAAAGGGGGGGAAAAAAAAAAAGGGGGGGCCCGGGGCGGGGAAAAGGAAAAATTTGGGGGTTTTTTTTTTTAAAAAAGGGGGGCCCCTTTTAAAAGGGGGGAAAAAGGGGGGGGCTTTTTTTAAAAAGGGGGGGAAAAAACTTTTTTCCCCTTTTAAAACAGGGAAAAAAATTTTTTGGGGGTTTTTTAAAAAAAAACCCCCAAAAAAAAAATTTTTTCAGGGGGAACCCTTTAATTCCGGGAAAAAGGGGGGGGGAAATTTTTTTTTTGGGGGGGGGCGGGGGGGGGTTTTTTTGGGAAAAAAAGGGGGGGGAAAAATTTTTTTGGGAAAAAGGGGGCCCCCCCAAAAAACAAAGGGGGAAGGGGTTCCCCTTTTAAAAAAAGGTTTAAAGGGGTTTTCCCCCAAAAAAAAAAGGGGGGGGGGGGGTTTTCCCCTTTTGGAAAGGAAAAGGGAAAAAATTTTTTTTTAAAAAGGGGAAAAAAAAAAACGAAATTTTTTTCCCAAACCCAAAAGGGGGGGGTTTTGGGGTTTTAAAAAAAAAAAATTTGGTTTTTCCCTTTTTAAAAACCCCCTTTTAGGGGGAATTTTTGGGAAAAAAAAATTTTTTTTTTTTGGGGGCCTTTTAAAAAAAATTTAAAAATTTTTTTTTTAAAAAAACCCAAAAAAAGGGGGGTTTTTTTTAAAAAAAAAGGCCCGGGTTTTTTTTGGGGGGGCCAAAAAAACCGGGGGGGGGGAAAAAAAGGAAAAGGGTTTGGGGGGTTTCCGGGAAATTTAAAATTTTTTTTGGGGGGGAAAATTTTAAAAAAATTTTTCCCAAAAAAAAGGGGTTTTTTTTTGGGGGGGGGAAAAAAAGGGTTTAAATTTTTTTTTTAAAAAAAAAAAACCCCCTTTTTTTTTCCCCCCCTTTAAAAAAAATTTTTTTTTTTTTCCCGGGGAAAAAAAAGGGGGGGGGGGGTTTTCGGGTTTTTTTGGGGAAAAGGGGGTTGGGGGTTTCCGGGTTTTAAAAAAGGGGGTTTTTTTTCCCCGGTTGGGGGTTTTTTTCCCCAAAAAAAAAAGGGGGGGGGGGGGCCCCTTTTTTTAAAAAAAAAAGGGGTTTTTTTTAAAAAAAAGAATCCCGGGGGGGGAAAAGGGGGGGCCAAAAAAAAAAGGGGGTTTTTTTTAAAAATTTTTTTTCCCCCAAAAAAAAGGGGGGGGGGCCCAAAAAAAAACCCCTTTTTCTTTTAATTTTTTTTAAAAAAAAAATGGAAATTTTTTTTCCCCCAAAAAAAAAAATTTTTTTTGGGGGTTTTTTTAAAATTAAAAAATTTTTGGGGGGGGTTTTTTTTGGGGGCCCCAAAAAAAAGGTAAAAATTTTTTTTTTTTAAAAAGGGGAAAAAGGGGGGTTTTTTTAAAAAGGGGGAAAAAAAGGGGGGTTTTTTGAATAAGGGGAAAAAAAAATTTTTTTGGGGGGGGGAAAAAAAAAAAGGGAAAAAAAGGGGTTTTTTTGAAAAGGGGGGAATCCCGGGGGGGGGGGCTTTTTGGGGGGGGAAAAAAAAAAAGGGGGGTTTTTTTTTTTTGGGCGCTTTTAAAAAAAAAACGGAATTTTTTTTTTTTTAAAAAAAGGAAGGGGAAATTTTTTTTTAAAAAAAAAAAAAAAACCCTTTTTTTAAAAGGGGGGGGGGAAAAAATTTTTTAAAAAAAAGGGGGGGTTTTTTTTTAAAAAAAAAAAAGGGAAAATTTTTTTTTGGAAAAAAGGGTTTTGGGGGGCTGGGTTGGGTTTTCCCCCAAAAAAAATTTTTTTTAAAAGGGGGGTTTTTTTAAAAAAAAAAAAAAAATTTTTTTTTTTGGGGGGGAAACCCCAAAAAGTTCCCGGGGCTTAAAAAACCAAAAATTTTTTTTGGAAACTTTTTTAAAAAAGGGGGGGGGGGGGCCCCGGGGGGCCCCCCTTTTAAAAAGGGGGGCCCCCCCTTTTTTTTTTGGGGGGTTTTTTGGGAGGAAAAAATATTTTAAAGGGAATTTTTTTATTTCCCTTTTTAAAAAAAAATTTGGGGGTTTTAAAATTTTTTTGGGGGGGGGGGGGGGTTTTTTTTTTTTAAAAAAATTTTTTGGGGGGGCCTTTTTTGGGGGGCCCAAAAAAAAAAATTTTTATTTCCCAAAAATTTTTTTTTTGGAAAGGGGGGAAATTTTTGGGGTTTTAAAAAAAGGGGGAAAGGGGCTGATCTTGGTTTTTTAAAAAAAAGGGGGGGGTTTTTTGGTTTTTGGGTTTTAAAAAAAAAAAGGGGGGGGGGGGGGGCTGTAAAGGGGAAAATTAAAAAAAATTTTAAAATTTTTTTTAAAATTGGTTTTGGGAAGGGGGAAAAAAGGGGGGGAAAAAAAAAAAAAATTTTTTTTTTTAAAAAAGGGGGGGGAAAGGGGTTTTTGGGTTTTTTAAAACAGGGATTAAAATTTTGGGGGGGCGGGGCAGGGGCCCCCTTTTTTTAAAAAACTTTTTAAAATTTTCTGGGTTTTTAAAAAAAAGGGAAAAAAAAAATTTTTTTTAAAAAATTTTTTTTTAAAGGGGGGGGGGGGAAAAAAAAAAAAATTTTTTAAAGGGGGAAAAAGGGGTTTTTTTTTTTTAAAAAAAAAAAAGGGTTTTTGGTTTTGGAAAGGGGGGAAAAAAAAACAAAGGTTTTTTTTCCCTTTTTTTTGGGGTTTTTTTTTAAAAAAAAAAGGGGGCCCCCCCTTTTTTTTGGGGGGGGGGGGGGGGTTTTTTTTTAAAAGGGAAATTTTTTGGGGGGTTTTTGGGTAAAAAATAGGGGTTTTTTGGGGGGGGGGGGCCCCCCCAATTTTAAAAAACCCAAAAAAAATTTTTAAAAAAAAAAGGGGGGGGGTTTTTTTTTTAAAAAAAAACAAATTTTTTGGGGTTTTTTGGGGGGGGGAAATTTTTGGGGGAAAAAACCTTTTTCCAAAATTTTTGGGGTTTGGGGGTTTTTGGGGAAAGGGAAGGGGGTTTTGGGGGTTTTAAATTTTTAAAAAAAAGGGGGGAAAAAGGGGGGGCGGTTCTTTAAAAAAATTTAAAAAAATTTTTTGGGGGGTTTTTTTCTTAAAAAAATTAAAAAAATTTTTTTTGGTTTTAAAAGGTTGATCCCCTTGTTAAAAGGGGGGGGGGGTTTTTGGGGGGGAAAAAAAAAAAAAAAAAATTTTTTTTTTTAAACAAAAAAAAACCGGGGGTTTGGGGTTTTTTTTAAAAAAATTTTTTTTTTTTTGGGGGGGGGGGGGGAAAAATTTTTAAAAAAAATTTTTTAAATTTTTTTTCCCCAAAAGGGAAAAAGGGAAAAAAAAAGGGGGGGGGGGGGAAAAAAAGGGGGCCCCTTTTTTTTGGGGGGGGGGGGAAAAAATTTTCCAAAAAAAGGTTTTTTTTGGGAAACGGGAAAAAAAAATTAAAGGTTTTAAACCCGGGGGGGGCCCAAAAAAGGGGGAAAAAGGCGGGGGAAAAAGGGTTTTAAAAAGGGGGGGGGGGAAAAATTTTTCCCCCCAAAAAAATTTTTGGGGGGGGGAAAAAAAAAAAAAAAAAAAAAAGGAAAATTTTTTTTTTGGGTTTTTTTTAAAGGGGGTTTAAAAAATTTTCCCCCAAAAAAGGGGGGGGAAATTTTTTGGGGTTTTGGGAAAGGGGAGGGAAAAAAAAATTTTAAAAAGGAAATTTTTTTTTTTTGGGGGGGGAAAAAAAAGGGGGCTTAAATTGGGGGGTTTCTGGGGAAAACCCTTTAAAAATTAAAAAGGGGGTTTTTTTTTTTGGGGAAAAAAAAAAAGGGGTTTTGGGGGGCCCCCCTTTTAAAGGGGGGGGGGTTTTTGGGGCCTTTTAAAAAAAAGGGGGTTTTTCCCGGTTTTTGGGGGGGGAAAAAAAAAGGGAAAAGGGGGTTTTTTTCCGTCTTTAAAAAGGGGGGAAAAGGGGGGGGGTTTTTTTTTTTTTAAAATTTTTTTTTTTCCCCCCTTTTTTTGGGGGGGAAAAAAGGGGGCCTTTTTTTAAAAAAAAAGGGGGAAACCCTTTTTTTCTTTAAAAAAAAGGGAAAAAGGGGGGGTTTTTTCCGGGGGGGTTTTTCCCCTTTTTTTTTAAAAAAAAAGGGGAAAATTTTTTTCCCAAAAAAAAGGGTTAAAAATTTTTAAAAACCAAAGGGGGGGGTTTTTTTGGGGGGGTTTTTTCCCAAAATTTTTTAAAAGGGTTTTTTACCTTTTGGGGGGTTTTTGGGGGGGTTTGGGGGGTTTTTTTTTAAAAAGGGGGGAAAACCCCGGGGGGGGTTTTTTTTGGAATTTTTTGGTTTTTGGGGGGAAAAAGGGAAGGGGATTTTTTAAAAACCCAACCCCCTTTTTTTTTATTTGGTTTTTCCCCCCCAAAAAAAAACAGGAATTTTTTTTTTGGGGGGGGGCCGGGGGGGAAAGGGGGGTTTTTTGGGGTTTTAAAAAAAGGGTTTGGGGGGTTTTTTTTAAAATTTTTGGGGGGTTTTTCTGGTTTGGGGGGGAAAAAAAAAAATTTTCCCCTTTTTTTTCCCCGGGGGGGGGGGTTTTTTTTCGGTTCCCAAAAAAAAAGGGGGTTTTTTTTTTGGTTTTTGGAAAGGGGGAAAAAGGGGGGTTTTTTTTGGGGGGAAAAAAAAAAAAATTTTTTTTTGGGGGGGTTTTTTTTTTTAAAAATTTTTTTTTTATTTTTGGGGGGGGGAAAAGGAAAGGGGGGGGTTTTTTTTTTAAACCCCCTTTTGGGGGGAGTTTACGGGGGTTTTAAAAAATTTAAAAAAATTTTTTTCCGGGGGTTTTAAAAAGGGGGGGGGGTTGGGGTTTTGGGAAAATTTTTTTTTAAAAAAAAAATTTTTAAAAAAATTACCCGGTTTTAAAAAAAACCCCCCCAAAATTTTTTAAAATTTTTTCCCCCTTTTTTTTTTGGGAAAAAAAGGGGGTGGGTTTTTTTTTAAAAAGGGGGAAAATTTTTTGGGGGGTTTTTTAAAAGGGGTTTAACCCTTTTTTTTAAAAAAATTTTTAAAAAAAAATTTTTTTTTTAAAAAGGGAAAAAAAAAATTTTTTCGGTTTTTTGGAAAAAAAAAGGGAAAGGGGGGGCCGGGGAAAAAAAAAGGGTTAATTTTAGGGGGGTTTCCTTTTTTAAAAAAATTTTTTTTTCCCTTTTTTTTTGGGGGGGGAAAAAAGGGGGGGGGGAAAAAAAAGGGGGTTTTTTTTTAAAAAAATTTTTCAACCCAACAAAAATTTTTGGGGGTTTTTTTAAAAAAATTGGGGGGGGGGGTTTTGGGGAAAAAAGGGGGGGGGGCCAAAAAAAGGAAAGGGTTTTTTTTTTTTTTGGGGGGGAAAAAAAAGGGGGGGGGTCTTTTTGGAAAAAAAAATTTTAACTGGGTTTTGGGGGGGGCCCCCCAAAAAAAAAATTTCCTTTTTAAAAAAAAGGGGGGGGGGGGGGGTTTAAAAAGGGCCCCTTTTGGGGTTTTTTTTATGGGGGGCCCAAAAAGGGAAAAAGGGAAAAAGGGGTTTTAAAAGGGGGAAAAAGGGGGTTTTCCCGGGTTTTGGGGGGTTTTTTTTCCCCCTTTTTTTTTGGGGTTTTTTTAAAATTTTTTTAAAAACCAAAAAACGGGGTTTTTTTTGGGGGGGGGAAATTTTTTTTTTGGGAAAAAAAGGGGGGTTTTTAAAAATTTTTTTCAAAAATTTTTTTGGGTTTTTTTTGGGGGGGCGGGGGAAAAAAAAAAAGGGCCCCATCCCTTTTTGGGGGGGGTTTGGGGGGGGGGGTTTTTTTTTTAAAAAGGGAAACCCCGGGGGCTGGGTTTTTTAAAAAAAATTTTTTTTTTTTAAAAAGGTTGATCCCCTTGTTAAAACCCCCCCTTTTTTTTTTTTTCGGGGGGGTTTTCTGGCTCAAAAAAAGGGGAAAAAAAAAGGGGTTTTTTTTTGGGGAAAATTTAAAAAAAAAAAAGGGGGGAAAAAAAAAAAAAACCTTTTTTTTTTTTTTTAAAAGGGGGGGGGGTTTTTTCCCTTTAAAAAAAAAAAATTTTTTCCCCTTTTTTTTTAAAAAAAAAGGAAAAAAATTTTTTTTTGGAAAAAAAAAGGGGGGGGGGGGGTTTTTAAAAAAATTCAAAAAATTTTTTTTTTTTTAAAAAAAAAGAATCCCAAAAAAAGGGGGGGGGAAAACGGGAAAAAAAATTTTTGGGGTTTTTTTTGGGAAATTTAAAAAAAAAAAAAATTTTTTTTTTTTTTTCGAAAAAGGGGGGAAAGGGGGGTTTTTTTTTTTTTTTAAAAAAAAAAAAGGGGGGGGGTTTTTTTAAAAAAAAATTTAAAAAATAATTTTTTTTGTTTTTGTTTAAAAAAAAAGGGGGGGGGGGGAATTTTTTTTGGTTTTAAATAAAAAAAGGGGGGGGGGGGGCCCCCCAAAAATTTTAAAAAAAAAAAATTTTTAAACCCTTTTTTTTTTTCCAAAAAAAGGGGGCCCGGGGGGTTTTTGGGGGAAAAAAATTTTTTTTTTTCGGGGTTTTTTTTTGGGGTTTTAAAAAAATTTTTTTAAAAAAAAGGTTGGGAAATTTTTTGGGGGGGAAAAAATTTTTCCCTTTTTTAGGGGTTTTTTGGGGGGGGTTTTTGGGGGCTTTTCCCAAAATTTTTTGGTTTTTTTAAAAAAAAAAGGGGGGCTTTTTCCAAAAAAAAGGGGGGGCCCCTTTTTGGGGGGGGGGGGGCCCCCCCTTTTTTTAAAAAAAATTTCCCCTTGTTGGGGTTTTAAAAAAAATTTTAAAAAATTTTTTTTAAAAATTGGGTTTTTTTGGGGTTTTTTTTGGGGGGTTAACTTTTAAAAAGGGGGGAAAAAGGGGGGATCTGGTTTTTAAAAACGGGATTTGGGGGGGTTTTTTTCTTAAAAAACCCCTTAACCCCCTTTTTTTTTTTTGGGGAAAAAAAAGGGAAAACCGTTAACCCCTTTTTAAAAAAAATTTTTAAAAAAAGGGGGGGGGGGGAAAAAAAAAAAAAAGTTTTTTTTTAAAGGGGGTTTTGGAAGGGTTAACGGGGTTTTTTTCGGTTTTTCCCGGGGGGTAATTTTATTGGGGCCCTTTAAAAAAAAAAAAAATTTTTTTTTTTTTTTAAAAAAAAAAGGGGTTTTTTCCCCTTTTAAAAAATTTTAAAATTTTTTTTGTTAAAAAAAATTTTTCCCTTTTTTTCCGGGGAATTCTTTTTGGGCCCCCAAAAAAAAAAAAAGGGGGGGGGGAAAAAAGGGGGATTGGGGGGGGTTTTTGGGTTTTTTAAAAAAAAGGGGGTTTGGGGGGGTTTTTTTAAAACGGGGAAAAAAAAAAAGGGGGGGTTTTTTTGGGGGGGGTTTTTTTCCAAAAAAAAAAGGGGGGTTTTTTTTTTGGGGGGGGGGGGGTTTTTTTTGGGGGAAAAAACCCCTTTTTTTGGGGGGGGTTTAAAAAAAATTTTTAAAAGGGTTTTTTTTTTGGGGGAAAAAAAAGGGGGAAAAAAATTTTTTTTTTTTTAAAAAAGGGGGGCTGGGGTTTTTCCCCAAAAAAAAAGGGGGGGGTTTTTTTTAAAAAGGGAAAAAGGGGGGGGAGGGGGGAAAAAAATTTTTGGGTTTTTTGGAGGGTTTTTGGGGGAAGGGGGGAAAAAATTTAAAAAAAAGGGTTTAAAAGGGGTTTTTTTGGGGGGGGAAAAAAAATTTTTTTTTTAAAAAAAAATCCCTTTTGGGGTTTTTTTTTTTAACTTTTCCCTTTTTTTTGGGAAAAAAAAGGGGGGGGGTTTTTTTTAAAAAAAAAGGGGTTTTTTTTTCCCGGGGAAAAGGGTTTTAAAAAAAAAGGAAATTTGGGGTTTTAACTTTTAAAAAAATAGGGGTTTTTTTTTTTAAAAAAGGGGGGGGGCCCCCCAAAAATTTTTTCCCTTTTTTTGGGGGGTTTGGGGGGGGGGAAAAAAAAAGGGGGTTTTTTTTTTGGGGGGGGAAAAACCCTTTTTTTTTATTCCGGGGGTTTTCCCAAAAAATTTTTTTTGGAAAAAAGGGGGGGGTCTTTTTCCAAAAAAAGGGGGGAAGGGTTTTTTCAAACCCCCGGGGAGGGGGGTTTTTGGGTTTTTTTAAAAAAAAATTTTTTTTTTGGGGGGGTTTTTTTTAAAAAAAAAAAAAAAACCTTTTTTTTTGGGAAAAAAGGTTTTAAAAAGGGGGGGGGGGAACTTTCCCAAAAAAAAAAGGGGGGAAAAAGGGTTTATTTTTCTTTAAAAGGGGGGGGTTTTTTTTTTAAAAGGGAAAAAAATTTTTTTTCTGGGTTTTTGGGGGGGGGTTTATTTTTAAAAAAAGGGGGCCCCCCCCGGGGGGGGGGGTTTGGGGGGTTTTTTTTAAAAAAATCCCAAAATTTTTTTCCCGGGAAAAAGGGGGGGGGGGTTTTTTTTTTTAAAAAAAATTTAAACCCTTTTGGGTTTTTTAAAAGGGGGGGGGGGGAAAAAATTTTTGGGAAACAAAAGGGGGGGTTTTTTTGGGGGGAAAAAAGGGGTTTTCCCCTTTTTAAAGGGGGAATTTTTTAAAAGGGTTTTTTAAAAAAAAACAGGAAATTTTTTTCCTTTTTTAAAAGAAAAAAGGGGGGTTTTTTTTTTAAAAGGGGGGGGCCCCTTTTTTTTAAAAAAATTTTCCCGGGGAAAAAAATTTTTTTTTAAAAAAATTTTAAAATTTTTTTTTTAAAAAAAAAAAACTGGGTTTTTGGGGGAGGGAAAAAAAAAATTTTGGGTTTTTTCCCCGGGGTTCCGGGGGGTTTTTTTAAAAAAATTTTTTTTTAAAAAAAAAATTTTTTTTTTTTTAAAAAAATTTTGGGCCCGGGTTTTTGGGGGTTAAAAAATTTTGGGGTTTTTTTTAAAAAAAAGATTTCCCCAAAAGGGAAAAATTTGGGGTTTTTTTTGGGGAAAAAGGGGAAAAAATTTTTTTTTCCGGAAAAAGGGGGGGGGGGAAAATTTTTTTTTAAAAAAAGGGGGGGGCCCCCCTTTTTTTTAAAAAAACGGGGGGGGAAAAAAAAAAAAAAAAGGGGGGGGGGGGGGGGGGGGGTTTTTTGGAAAAAAATTTTTTTTTTAAATTTTAAAAAATTTTTTTAACCTAATTTAACTTTTGGGTTTTTTTAAAAAAAAAAATTTTGGGGGGGTTTGGCCCGGAAAAAGGGGGGTTTTTTTTTTGGGGGGGAAAAAAAAATTTTTTTTGAAAAAAATTTTTTTTTGTTGGGGGGGTAAAAGGGGGGGGTTTATTCCCCAAAAAAACGGGGGAAAAAAAAGGGAAAAATTTTTTCCCCCCAAAACGGGTTTCCCCCCCCCAAAAAAAATTTTAAAAAAAATTTTTAAAAATTTTTCCCTTTTAAAAAAAAAACCCCCGAAAAAGGGGGGGGAAAAAATTTTTTGGGGGTTTTTTAAGGGGAAAAAAAATTTTAAAAAATTTTTTGGGGGTTTTTGGTTTTAAACAAAGGGAACGGGGTTAAACCCCTTTTTAAAAAAAAAAAAAATTTTTAATTTTTAAAAAAAACCCCCCTTTTTTGGGGGGGTTTTGGGGGGGCCCCAAAAATTTTTAAAACCGGGAAAATTTTTTTTTTTTTTTAAAAAAAAAGGGGGGAAAAAAATTTTTTTCCCCAAAAAAAAGGGGCCCCTTTTTTTAAAAAGGTTTTTAAATTTAAAAAGGGGGGGTTTTTTTTTCCCAAAAAATTAAAAAATTTTTAAAAAAAAAAATTTTTTTTTTTTTTGGAAAAGGGAAAAAAGGGGGGGGTTTTTCCCCTTTTTTGGGGGAAAAAAGGGGGGTTTTTTTTTAAAAAAATTTTCCCCCCCCTTTTTTTAAATTTTTTGGGGAAAAAAAAAAAAAAAAAAAAATTTTTGGGGGGTTTTTTTTAAAAAAAAAAGGGGGGGTTTTTTTTTTAAAAAAAGGGGGGGCCCTTTTTTTTAAAAAAGGGGGGGGGGGGGTTTAAAAATTTTTTAAAAAAAAATTTTTTGGGGGGGTTTTAAATTTTTGGGGGGGGGAAAAAAAGGGGCCCCCAAAAACTTTTTTTAAAAAAAAAAGGGGATAGGGGGCCCCAAAAAAAAAAAAAAAATTTTTTTTTTTTTAAAAAAAAAAAGGGGGGGTTTCCAAACTGGGTTTTTTAAAAAAAAAAAAAGGGGGGGTTTTTAAAAGGGGGGGGAAAAAAATTTTAAAAAAAATTTTTAAACCCCCCTTTTTTTTTGGGGGGGGGAAAAAAACCCGGTTTGGGGGGGGGGGCCCCCTTTATTTTAAAATTTTTGTTAACCCCCTTTTTTCCCGGAAAAAGGGGGGGGGCCCAAAAAAAAAACCCCAAAAATTTTTTTTTTTAAAGGGGGGGAAAAAAAAAGGGGTTTAAACCCCAAAAAAAAGGGGGGAAAGGGGGTTTGGTTTTTAAAAAAAAAATTTTTTTTTTTTAAAAAAAAACCCAAAAAAATTTTTTTTCCGGGGGGTTTTTTAAAAGGGGGTTTTCCGGGGGGGGGGTTTTTTTGGTTTTTTAAAGGGGGGGGGCTGGGGGGTTTTTGGGGGGGGAAAAAGGGGGGTTTTTTAAAAAAAAAGAAAAAACCTTTTTTTTTAAAAAAAGGGAAAAGGGGGGGGGTTTGATCTGGCTCTTTAAAAAAGGAAAAAAGGGGGGGGGTTTTTTTTAAAAAAAAAAAAGGGGGGGTTTTTTTGGGGGAAAAAGGAGGGGCCCCTTTTGGGCCCGGAAAAGGGGGGGGGGGTTTTTTTTTTTAAAAGGGGGGTTTTCCAAAAAGGGGCTTGGGGGAAAAAAAAAAAAATTTTTTTTGGGGGAAAAAAGGGGGGTTTTTTTTAAAAAAAGGGGGGGTTTGAAAGGGGTTTTTTTTTTTTTAAAAAAAAAGGTTTTTTGGGGGGGTTTTTTTTTTGGGGGGGGTTTTTCCAAAAAAAAAGGGGGGGGTCTTTTTAAAAAAAAGGAAAGGGGGGGTTTTATTTTCTTTAAAAAAAGGGGGGAATTTTTAAAAAAAAAAAAAAGGGGGGCCCTTTTAAAAAGGGGGGAAAAAAAAAAAAAAAAAGGTTTTTTTTTTAAATTTTGGGGGGGGGGGGTTTTGGGGAAATTTAAAAAAAAAAAATTTTTTTCCCAAAAAAAAAAAGGGGGGGAAAAAAGGGGGGGGGAAAAATTTTTTTTTGGGGGTGGGAAATTTTTTTTTTTAAAAAAAAAATTTTTTTTTTTTAAAAAAGGGGGGAAAAAACCCGGGGTTTTTTTTAAAAAAACCCCAAAAATTTTTTTGGGGTTTTTTGGGGGATTTCAGGAAAAAAATTTTTTTGGAAAAATTTTTAAAAAAAGGGGCTTGGTTTTTAAAAAAGAGGATAGCAGGAAGGGTTTTCCTTTTTAAAAAAAAAAAATTTTTTTGGCGGGTTTTTTTGGGGGGGGGGTTTTTTTGGGGGGAAAAAAACGGGCCCCTTTTTTAAAAGGGGGGGGGTTTTTTTTTAAAAAAAAACGGGGGTGGGGGGAAAAAAAAAAAAAAAAGGGGGGGGGGTTTTTGGGGGAAAAAAAAAAAAAGGGGGGGGTTTTTTTTGGGGGGGGAAAAAATTTTTTTGGGGTTTTTTTTTGGGGGTTTTTGGGGGGGGAAAAGGGGGGGGAAAGGGGGTAAATTTTTTAAAACCCAAAAAGGGGGGGGGGTTTTTTGGGGCCCAAAAAGGGGGCCGGAAAGGGTTTTTTCTTTTGGAAAAAAAAAGGGGAAAGGGGTTTTTTTTTTTAAAAAAAAAATTTTTAAAAGGGAAATTGGGGGGTTTTAAAAAATTAAAAATTTTTTAAAAAAATTTTGGGGGGGGGGTTTTTAAAAAAAGGGGGGGGGGGGGGTTTTTTTTTAAAAAGGGAGGGGAAAGCAGGAAAGGGTTTTTTTTTTGGGGGGGGAAAAAAGGGGGGCCAAAATTTTTTTTAAAAAAAAAAAATTTTTTTTTCCCCAAAAAAAATAAGGGAGGGGGAAAAAATTTTTAAAAAAAAACCGGGGGTCTTGGAAAACCCAAAAAAAGGGAAAAAAACGGTTTTTGTTTTTGGGGGGGGTTTTGGGGGAAAGGCCCAAAAAAAAAAAAAACCTTTTTTTAAAAAGGGGAAAAAAGGGGGGGGGGGGAAGGGGGGGGTTTTTGGGGGAAAGGGAAAAAAGGGGGGGGGTTTTTTCCCCAAAAAAAGGGGGGGGGGGGTTTTTTTTTTCCCTTTTAAAAAAAAAGGGGGGGGGGTTATTGGGCCTTAAAACCCAAAAAAAAGGGGGGGGGTTTTTTTTTGGGGCCTTTTTAAAAAAAAAATTGGGGGGGTTTAAAAATTTTTGGGTTTTTTTAAAAAGGGGGGGGGGGGTTTTTTTTTTTAAAAAAAAAAAATTTTAACTTAAATTTTTTTTTAAAAAAAAAAAAAAAAAAGGGGCCCGGTTTTCCCCGGAAAAAAAAAAAAAGGGGGGGGTGGCCCGGGGGAAAAGGAGAACCCCCCAAAAAAGGGGGGGGGGAAAAAAAAAACCCCAAAAAAATTTTCCAAAGGGAAAAAAAAAAAAAAGGGGGTTTTTTTTAAAAAAAAAACCGGGGGGGCCCCAAAAAAAAGGGGGGGCCCCCCTTTTTTTTCCCCGGGGGGGGCCCAAAGGGGGGAAAAAAAGGGGGGTTTTTTTTTTTAAAAAAAAAGGGGGGGGGGTTTTAAACCGGGTTTTTTTGGGGGGGGTTTAAAAAAAGGGGAAACCCCAAAGGGGTTTTTTTTTTAAAAAAAAAGGGAAAAATTTGGGGGGGGTTTTTAAAAAAATTTTTTAAAAAGGGTTTTTCCTTTTTTTGGGGGAAAAAAAGGAAAAATTTTTTTTTTAAAAAAAGGGGGGGCTTACCCCCTTTTAAAGGAGGGGGGGGCCGGCCTTTTTTTTAAAAATTTTAAGGGGTTTGGGTTTTTAAAAAAAAAAAAATTTTTTTGGAAAAGGGAAAAAAAAAAAGGGGGGGTTTTTTAAAAAAAAATTTTTTGGGGGGGGGGGGGGGAAAAAAAAACAAAGGGTTTTTTGGCCCTTTTTTTTTAAAAAAAAAAAGGGGGGGGGGGAAAAAAAGGGGTTTTAAAAAGGGGGTTTTTTTTTTAAAAGGGGGGGAAAAAAGGGGGGGGAACCTTTTTAAAAAAAATTTTTTGGGGGTTTTTTAAAAAAAAAGGGAAAAAATTTTTTTTTTGAAAAGGAAAAAAGGGGGGGGGGTTTTTTGGGGGAAAAAAGTTTATCCCCTTTTTTGGGGGAAAAAAAAGGGAAACCCCCCCCAAAGGGAGAAAAATTTTTGGGGGGGGGCCCCCAAAAAAAGGGGGGGGGGGTTTTTCCCTTTAAAAAAAGGGGGGGGGAAAGGGTTTTGGGGGCCTTTAAAAAAGGGGTTTTTGGGGGGATTGGGGAAGGGGCCCCAAAAATTTTGGGGTTTTTAAAAAGATTTGGGGGGGGGAAAATTTTTTAAAAAGGGGGGGGGGGGGGGCCAAAAAAGGGGGGGGGAAAAAAATTTTTTAAAAAAGGGGGGGGGGCTTTTTGGGCCCTTTAAACCCCCTTTTTAAAAAAAAAATTTTTTTTCCCGGGGGGAAAAAAAATTTTTTGGGGGTTTCCGGGGGGGGGGGGGGTTTTGGGGGGGGGGGGGGGGGGAAAAAAAAAGGGGGGGAAAAAAGGGGGGGTTTTAAAAAAAAAAAGGGGGGGGAAAAAAAGGGAAAATTTTTTGGGGGAAGGGGTTTTTAAAGGGGGGCCCGGAAAAAAGGGGTTTTTGGGGGACGGGTTTAAAAAAGGGGGGTTTTTAAACCCGGGAAAAAGGGGGGGGGGGGGTTTTCCCCCCAAAAAAAAGGAAAGGGAAGGGTTTTTAAAAAAGAGGAAAGGAAGGGGTTTTTCCCTTTTAAAAAAAAGAGGAAAGCAAAAGGGGTTTTTTTTTTTTTTAAAAAAAAAAAAATTTTTTTTTTTTGGGGGGGGGGGGGGGAAAAAAAAAAAGGGGTTTTTTTGGGGGTTTTTTAAAAGGTTTTTTTGGGGGGAAAAAATTTTTTGGGGGGAAAAAAGGGAAAAAAATTTAAATTTTTTTTTCCCAAAAAAAGGGGGGAAAGGGGGGGGGAAAAAAAGGGAAGGGTTTTTTCCCCAAAAAAAGGAAAATTTTTTTGGGAAAAAAAAAAAAAAGGGGAAAAGGGGTTTTAAAGGGGGGGAAGGGGGGGTTTTTTTTTTTTTAAAAAAAAAAAAAAAAGGGGGGGGGGGGGGTTTAAAAGGGGGGGGAAAAAAAAATTTTTTGGGGGGAAAAAAAAAAAATTTTTTTTGGGGTCTTTTAAAAAAAAAGAAAAGGAAAAATTTTTTTTTAAAAAAGGGAAAAAAAGGGTTTTTTTTTTAAAGGGGGAAAAAAAATTTTTTTTTTTAAAAAAAAAAAAAGGGGAAAAATTTATCTGGCTCTTGGAAAGGGGGGCAGGAAGGTTTTTCCCCTTTTTAAAAAAGGGGGGGGGGGGTTTTTTTGGGTTTTTTAAAAAGGGAAAAACCCTTTTTTTTAAAATTTGGGGAAAAAATTTTTTTTTGGGGGGGGGGGAAAAAATTTTTTTGGGGGGAAAAAAAAAAGGAAAAAATTTTTTCTGGTTTTGGGGGAAAAAAAGGAAATTTTGGGCCCCCAAAAAAAAAAGGGGATTTGGTTTTTTAAAAAAAAAGGGAAAGGGGTTTTTTCCCCGGGGAAAAGGAAAAAAAGGGGGTTTTTGGTTTTTTCCCAAAAAAAAGGAAGGGGGGGGCCCCCCAAAAAAAAGGAACCCGGGGGGGGTTTTTAAAGGAAAGGGGGAAAATTTTCCCAAAAAGGAAGGGAAGGGGGAAAAAAAAAAAAAAGGGGCTTTTAAAAAAAAAAAGGGGGGGGTTAAAGGGGGGGAAGGGGGGGGTCTTTGGGGGGAAAAAACAGGGGGGGGTCTTTTGGGGGTTTTTAAAAAAAGGGGGGGCGGGGGTTTTTTTAAAAAAAAGGAAAAGGGGGGGTTTTTTGGGGGAAAAAAGGGGGGCGGGGTAAAATTTTTAAAAAAAGGAAGGGTTTGGGGGTTTTAAAAGGGGTTTTAAAAAAAAAATTTTTGGGGGGAAAAAAGGGATTTCCCAAAAATTTTTTTGGGGGGGGGGGGGAAAAAAAAAAAAATTTGGGGGGGGGAAAGGGGGGGGGGGTTTCCGGAAAGGGGGAAAAGGGGGGGGGGGGGGGGGGGTTTTTAAAAAAAGGGGTTCCCGGAAAGGGAAACCCGGGGAAAACCCAAAGGGAAACCCGGGGGGTTTTTTTTTTTTTAAAAGGGGGAAAAAGGGGGGGGGAAAAAAAAAGGGGGGTTTTTTTTTTTAAAAAAAAAAAGGGTTTTTTTTTTAAAAAAAAAAGGGGAAAAAATCTGGGCCCAAAAAAAAAGGGGGAAAAGGGGGGGGGTTTTTATCCCCAAAAAAAAAAAAAAAAGGGGGGGTTTTTTTTTTTTAAAAAAAGGGGGGAAAAAAAAAAAAAGGGAAGGGGGGGGTTTTTTTTAAAAAAAAAGGGGGGGGGGGGTTTTTTTTTTGGGGGAAAAAAAGGGGGGGGGGGGTTTAAAAAGGGGGGAAAAGGGGAAAAAAAAAAATTTTTTTTAAAAAAAAAAATTTTTAGGGTTTAAAAAAAAAAAAAAAACCCCCAAAGGCAAAAAAAATTTTAAGGGCCCGGAAAGGAAAAATTTTTAAAAAGGGGGGGGAAAAAAAAAAGGGGGTTTTTGTTTAAAAAGGGAAAAAAAGGGGGGGGTTTTTTAAAGGGGAAAAAAGGAAAAGGGTTTGGGGGGGTTTTTTTTTGGGGAAAAAAAGGGGGGGGGCCCCTTTTTTTAAAAAAAAAAACCGGGGTTTTTTGGGGGGGGCAAAAGGAACCGGGGGGTTTTCCCTTTTTTTTTAAAAAAAAAAAAGGGGGGTTTTTTTAAAAAAAAAAAGGAATTTTCTCCCCGGGGGGCAAAGGGGAAAAAAGGGGGGGTTTTTTTAAAAAAAAGGAAAAGGGTTTTGGGGGTTTTAAAAAAAAGGAAAAAAAGGGGAAAAAAATTTTTTTTAAAAAAAAAAAAAAGGGGGGAAAAAAAAGGGGAAAAAAAAGGAAAAAGGGGGGGGTTTTTTTAAAAAAGGGGGGAAAAAAAGGGTTTTCCCCTTTAAAAAAAGGGGAAAAAGGGGGTTTTTTCCCAAAAAAAATTTTTGAAAGGGGAAAGGGGGTTTAAAAAAGGGGGGATTTTTAAAAAAAAAGGGGGGGGGGAAAACCCCCGGGGGTTTTCAAAAAAGGGGGGTTTTTTAAAAAAAAAAAAGGAAGGTTTGGGGGTTTTAAAGGGCCAAAAAAAAAGGGGGGGTTTTTTTCCCCAAAAAAAAAGGGTTTTGGGGGGGTTTTTGGGGGGGGGAAAAAAAAAATTTTTTGGTTAAAGAAAAAAAAAATTTTTTTAAAAACCGGGGGAAAAGGGGGGTTTTTTTTTGGGGGGGGGGAAAAAAAAGGGGGAAAGGGGGGGGGGAAACCCGGAAAGGGGGTTTTTTTTAAAAAAAAAATTTAAAAAAAAAAGGGGGAAAAGGGCCAAAAAAAATTTTTAAAAAAAGGGGGGCCAAAAAAAAAAAGGGGGGGGGGGGGTTTTTTAAAGGGGGTTTTCCCAAAAAAATTTTTTTTAAAAATTGGGTTTGGGGGTTTTAAAAAAAAATTTTTTTTGGGGGAAAAGGGGAAAGGGGGGGGTTTTTTAAAAAAAATTTGGGGGGGGAAGGGTTTTTAAAAAAAAAGGGGGGAAAAGGGGGGGTTTTTTTTTAAAAAAAAAGGGGGGGGGGGGTTTTTTTTTTAAAAAAATTAAAAGGGGGTTTTTTTTTTTAAAAAACAGAAGGTTAAACCCTTTTTAAAAAAAAAAAAAAGGGGGGGCTTTTAAAGGGAAAAAAGGGGGGGGTTTTCTGGCTCTTTTAAAAAAAAGGGAAAAAAAGGGTTTTTTTTCCCCCAAAAAAAGGGGGGGGGGAAAATTTTTGGGTTTTAAAAAAAAAAGGAAAAGGGTTTTTTTTAAAAAAAAAAGGAAGGGGGTTTTTTTAAAAAAAAAAAAAGGGGAAAAGGGGGAAACGGTTTTAAAAAGGGGGGGAAAAAAAAAAACCCTTTTTAAAAAAGGGGGGGGGGGGTTTAAAAAAACCCGGGCCCCCCGGGGGGAAAACAGGGGAAAAAAGGGGGGGGGGGTTTTTTTTAAAAACAAAGGGGAAAAAAAAGGGGGGTTTTCTTGGAAAAAAAAAGAAGGGGGGGGTTTTTGGGGGGGAAAAAGGGTTTGGGTTTTAAGGGGGAAAAAAAAGGGGGGGGAAAAGGGGGAAAAAAAAAAATTTAAAAGGGGGGGTTTTAAA
Organism: Acanthosepion pharaonis; assembly: GCA_903632075.3. NCBI lineage: Eukaryota > Metazoa > Mollusca > Cephalopoda > Sepiida > Sepiidae > Acanthosepion > Acanthosepion pharaonis. The sequence continues at coordinate 2,022,621 of CAHIKZ030005398.1, forward strand.
AAAGGGGGGGGGGGGGGGGGCTTTTAAAATTTTTAAAAAAGGGGGGGGGGGTTTTTTTTAAAAAAAAAAAAAAAAAAAGGGTTTTTTGGGGGGGAAAAAAAAGGGGGGGTTTTGGGGGAAAGGGAAAAAGGGGGGGTTTTTTTTTAAAATTTTTTAAAAAAAAAAGGGGGGGGGGGAAAAAAACCCCGAAAAGGGGGGCCCTTTTTTTTTCAAAAAAAAATTTTTTAAAAAAAAAAAAGGGGTTTTTTTTTGGGGGGGGAAAAAAGGGGGCCCCCGGGGGGGGTTTGAAAAGGGGGGTTTTTTTTTTTGGGGCCCCAAAAAAAGGGGTTTCCCAAAAAAGGGGGGGGGGGCCCCCAAAAAAAGGGGGGAAATTTTTGGGAAAAAAAAAAAAAAAAGGGGGCCCCCCCTTTTAAAAAAGAAACGGGAAAAGGGGTTTTATCTGGCCCCTTTTAAAAAGGGAAAAAGGGGGTTTTTCCCCCGGGAAAAAAAGGGGGGGGGTTTTTTTTTTTTAAAAAAAAAGGGGAAGGGGAAATTTTTTGGGGGAAAAAAAGGAAAAGGGGGGGGTTTTTTTGGGGGGAAAAAAAAGGGGGGTTTTTTTTTTAAAGGGGGGGGTTTTTTTAAAGGAAAAAAAAAAAAATTTTTTGGGGGGGGAAAAAGGAAAAGGGGGTTTGGGGGGGGGTTTTTTTTTAAAAATTTTTAAAAAAAAGGGTTTAAAGGGGTTTTTCCCGGGGGAAAAAGGGGGGAACCCGGGGGTTTTTTTTGGAAAGGGGGAAGGGGAGGAAGGGTTTTTCCCCCAAAGGGGGGGAAAAAAAGGGGTTTTTTCCCTTTAAAAGGGAAAGGGGGGGGTTTTTTCCCCCCAAAAGGAAAGCAAAGGGGGTTTTTGGTTTTTAAAAAAAAAAGGGTTTTTGGGTTTTTTTTTAAAAGGAAAAGGGGGGGGTTTTTTTCAAAAAAAAGGGGGGGTTTTTTTTTTAAAAAAAATTTGAAAAAGGGGGTTTTTTTTAAAAAAAAAGGGGAAAAAAATTTTTTTTCTTTGGGGGAAAAAAGGGAAAAGGGGGGGCTTTTTTTAAAAAAAAAAAAGGGGAAAAGGGGGGGGAAAGGGGGGTTGGGGGGGGTTTTTTTTTTTCCAAAAAAGGAAATTTGGGGGGGGTTTTTTTTAAAAAAAAGGGGGGAGGGGGTCTGGTCTGGTTTTTTGGGGGGGGAAAAAGGGGGAAAAATTTTATCTGGCTCTTTAAAGGAAAAGAGAAAAGGGGGGGTTTTTTCTTCCGGAAAAAAAGGAAGGGGGGTTTTTTTTTTTTGGGGGGGAAAAAAAAAAAAAATTTTTTTCCGGGAAAAAAAGGAAAAAAAGGGGGGCCCCCAAACCAAAAAAGGTTTGGGGAAAACCAAAGGGGTTTAAAAGGGGGGGGGGGGAAAAAAATTTTTTGGGGGGGGGGAAAAAAAAAAAATTTTTTTTAAAGGGGGTTTTTGGAAAAGGGGGGGGTTTTTTTTTGGCCTTTTTAAAAAAAGGGGGTTTTCCTTTTTTTTAAAGGGGGGGGTTAAAGGGGGTTTTTTGGGGAAAAAAAGGGGGGGGGTTTTAAAAACCCGGGAAAAAGGGGGGGGGGGGTTTTTTTTTTTAAAAAAAAAAGGGGTTTAAAGGGGTTTAAAGGGGGAAAAAAGGGAAATTTGGGGGGAAAAAAATTTTTTTGGGGGGGAAAAAAGGGGGAAAAAAAAAGGGGAAAAATTTTTTTTTTTTAAAAAAAAAAGGGGAAAAGGGGGGGGCCCCCGGGGAAAAGGGGAAATTTTTTTTTTTTAAAAAAAGGGGTTAAAATTTTATCCCCAAAAAAAAGGGGGGCCGGTCCCTTTTTAAAAAAGGGAAAAAAATTTTTTTCCCCTTTTTTAAAAAAGAGGAAAGCAGGGAAGGGGGTTTTATCTGGGTTTTTAAAAAAAGGGGGGGGGGGTTTGACCCGGTTTTAAAAAAAAAGGGGGGGGGGGGGGCCCCTTTTTTTAAAAAAAGGGGGGGGGGGGGTTTGGGGGGAAAAAAGGGGGGGGGGGGGAAAAGGGGGGGGGGGGGGGGAAAAAAAAGGGTACCCGAAAGGGGGTTTTCCCTTTTTTTTTTTTTAAAAAAAGGGGGGGGAAAAAGGGGTTTTAAAAAAAGGGGTTTTGGGGGTTTTTTTGGGGGGAAAAGGGAGAGGGGGGGGTTTTTTTTTGGGAAAAGGGGGAAAAAGGGGGGGGTTTTTTTTTTTAAAAAGGGAGAGGATAGCGGGAAATGTTTGATCTGGCCCCAAAAAAAAAAAAGGGGGGTTTTCCAAAGGGGGGAAAAAGGGGTTTTTTTTTGGGAAAAAAAAGCAAAAAGGGGGGGTTTTTTTGGAAAAGGGAAAAAAGGGGGGGTTTTGGTTCCCGGGGAAAAAAAAAAACCGGGGGTTTTTTTTAAAAAAAAAAAAAAAAAAGGGGGGGTTTTTTTTTGGGGGGGAAAAAAGGGGGGTTTTGGGGAAAAAAGGGGGGGGATTTTGGGGGGGGGAAAAAAAAAAGGGGGGGGGTTAAAGGGGGGGAAGGGGGCCCCCCCAAAAGGGGGGGGGGAAAAAAAAAGGGGAAAAAAAAATTAAAGGGTTTTTGGCCGGGAAAAAAGGGGGGGGGAAATTTTTTTTTAAAAAAAAAGGGAAAATTGGGGGGAAAAAAAAAGGAAAATTTTGGGGGGTTTTTTGGGGGTTTTTTAAAAAAAAAAAAAAGGGGGGTTTAAAAATTTTTTTTGGGGGGGGGGTTTTAAAGGCCTTTTAAAAAAAAAAAAATTTTTTTGGGGGGGGGGGGGGAAAAGGGGTTTTTTGGGGGGGAAAGGGAAAGGGGGGTTTTTTTGGGGGTTTTTAAAGGAAGGGTTTTTTTTTTAAAGGGGGAAAAAAGGGGGGCCGAATTTTTTTCTTCCCAAAAAAAAAAGGGGGGGTCTTGGGAAAAAAAAAGGAAAGGGGGGGAATCTTAATAAAAGTCAAGAGATATCGAAGGGTCTGATCTGGCTCTTATAAAGGCAGAGGATAGCAGGAAGGGTTTGGTCTGGCTCTTATAGAAGGCAGAGGATGATCTGCAGGAAGTGTCTGATCTGGCTCATGTAAAGGCAGAGAGGCAGGAAGGGTTTGATGGCAGAGGAAAGCAGGAAGCGTCTGATCTGGTTCTTCTAAAGGCAGAGGATAGCAGGAAGGGTTTGATCTGGCTCTTGTAAAGGCAGAGGAGAGCAGGAAGCGTCTGATCTGGTTCTTCTAAAGGCAGAGGATAGCAGGAAGGGTTTGATCTGGCTCTTGTAAAGGCAGAGGAGAGCAGGAAGTCTGATCGTCTGATCGTCTGGTTCTTCTAAAGGCAGAGGATATCTGGTTCTTTAAAGGGCAGGGATTGAAAGGTTTGATCTGGCTCTTGTAAAGGCAGAGGAGAGCAGGAAGCGTCTGATCTGGTTCTTCTAAAGGCAGAGGATAGCAGGAAGTGTTTGATCTGGCTTTTGTAAAGGCAGAGCATAGCTAGAAGTGTCTGATCTGGCCCTTGTAAAGTCAAAGATTATCAGAAAGGGTCTGATCTGGCTCTTGTAAAGGCAGAGGAGAGCAGGAAGGGTCTGATCTGGCTCTTGTAAAGGCAGAGGAAAGCAGGAAGCGTCTGATCTGGTTCTTCTAAAGGCAGAGGAAAAGCAGGAAGCGTCTGATCTGGTTCTTTTAAAGGCAGAGGATAGCAGGGAAGGGTTTGATCTGGCTCTTTGTAAAGGCAGAGAAAGCAGGAAGCGTCTGATCTGTGGTTCTTCTAAAGGCAGAGGATAGCAGGAAGGGTTTGATCTGGCTCTTGTAAAAGGCAGAGCATAGCAGAAGTGTCTGATCTGCCCTTGTAAGGGGCAAAGATTATCAGAAAGGGTCTGATCTGGCTTTTGTAAAGGGCATAGCTAGAAGTGTCTGAGCAGATTATCAGAAAGGGTCTGATCTGGCTCTTCTAAAGGCAGAGGAAAGCAGAGGAAAAGGAAGGTTTGATCTGGCTCTTGTAAAGGCAGAGGAAAGCAGGAAGGGTTTGATCTGGCTCTTAAAGGCAAGGGATAGCATGGTTTGAGGATAGCAGGAAGAGGTTTGATCTGGCTCTGTAAAAGGCAGAGGAAAGCAGGAAGCGTCTGATCTGGTTCTTCTAAAAAGGCAGAAGTGTCTGATAGCAGGAAGAAAGGGTTTGATCTGGCTGTTGTAGGCAAAAGGCAGTAAAGGGCAGAGGAAAAAGCAGGAAGCGTCTGATCTGGTTCTTCTAAAGGCAGAGGATAGCAGGAAGCGTTTGATCTGGCTTTTTGTAAAGGCAGAGCATAGCTAGAAGTGTCTGATCTGGCCCTTGCAGAGGATAAAGTCAGCTAGAAGTGTTATCTTGTAAAGCCAAAGGGTCTGATCTGGCTCTTGTGATAAAAGGCAGAGGAGAGGAAAGCAGGAAGCGGAAGATCTGGATTTTTCAAAGGCAGAGGATTGCAAAGGCAGAGGAAAGGCAGGGAAGGAAGGGTTTGATCTGGCTCTTGTAAAAGCAGCAGAGCGTTCGATCTGGAAAGCAGAGGATAAGGAAGGGTTTGATCTGGCTCTTGTAAAAAAAACAGATCTGGCCTTGTAAAGCAGGAAGCGGTCTGATCTGGTTCTTCTAAAGATAGCAGAGGATCAAAGGCAGGAAGGGTTTGATCTGGCTCTTGTAAAGGCAGAGGATAGCAGGAAGGGTCTGATCTGGCCTTTGTAAAGGTCAAAGATTATCTTGTAAAGAAAGGGTCTGAGGAAGAAGTGTCTGATCTGGCTCTTTTCTAAAGGCAGAGGATAGCAGGAAGGTTTGATCTGGCTCTTTAAAGGCAGAAAGGCAGATCTGGAAAGCAGAAGGGTTTGATCTGGCTCTTGTAAAGGCAGAGGCTAGAAGTGTCTGATTCCGGCCTTTGTAAAGGAAGAAAGGGTTGATCTGGCCTTTAAAGGCAGAGGATAGCAGGAAGGGTTTGATCTGGCTTTTCTAAAGGCAGAGCAGTTGATCTGGCTCTTTGTAAAGGCAGAGGAAAGCAGTGAAGGGTTTGATCTGGTTCTTCTAAAGGCAGAGGATAGCAGGAAGGGTTTGATCTGGCTCTGTAAAGGCAGAGAAAGCAGGGAAGCGTCTGATCTGGTTCTTTCTAAAGGCAGAGGATAGCAGGAAGGGTTTGATCTGGCTCTTGTAAAGGCAGAGGAAAGCCAGAAGTGTGTCTGATCTGGCCCTTCTAAAGGCAAAGGATATCAGGAAGGGTCTGATCTGCTCTTGTAAAGGCAGAGGATAGCAGAAGGGTCTGATCTGGCCTTTTGTAAAGTCAAAGAATTATCAGAAAGGGTCTGATCTGGCTCAGGGTCTGAGGTAAAGCAAAGAATCAGTTTGGTCGTTGGCTCTTGTAAAGGCAGAGGATAGCAGGAAGTGTTTGATCTGGCTCTTGTAAAGGCAGAGAATAGCAGGGGCTCATGTAATGGCAGAGTGTAGCAGGAACTGAACTGGCTCTTGTAAAGGAAGAGTATAGCAGGAAGGGTCTGATCTGGCTCTTGTAATGGCAGATGATAGCAGGAAGCGTCTGATCTGGTTCTTCTAAAGGCAGAGGATAGCAGGAAGGTGCTTGATCTGGTTTTTGTAAAGGCAGAGCATAGCTAGAAGTGTCTGATCTGGCCCTTGTAAAGTCAAAGATCTGTGAAAGGGTCTGATCTGGTCTTTAAAGGCAGAGGACATAGCAGAAGGGTCTGATCTGGCTCTTGTAAAGGCAGAGGAAAGCAGGAAGGGTTTGATCTGGCTCTTTGTAAAAGGAAAACAGGAAGGGTTTGATCTGGATAAAGGCAGAGGAGAGCAGGAAGCGTCTGATCTGGTTCTTGTAAAAGGCAGAGGATAGTAGAAAGGGCTTGATCTGGCTATGTAAAGTCAAAGCATTATCAAAGTGTCTGATCTGGCCCTTGTAAAGGCAAGATTACTCCAGAAAGGGTCTGATTTGGCTCTTCTAAAGGCAGAGGATAGCAGGAAGGGTTTGATCTGGCTCTTCAAAAGGCAGAGGAAAGCAGGAAGGGTTTGATCTGGCCTTATAAAGGCAGAGGACTCCAGGAAGGGTTTGATCTGGCTCTTGTAAAGGCAGAGGATAGCAGGGAAGGGGTTTGATCTGGCTCTTATAAAGGCAGAGGAAAAAGGAAGACTGATCTGGTTCTTGTAAAGGCAGAGGATACTCCAGGAAGGGTTTGATCAGCTCTTGTAAAGGCAGAGGAAAGTAGGAAGCGTCTGATCTGGTTCTTCTAAAGGCAGAGGATAGCAGGAAGGGTTTGATCTGGCTCTTGTAAAGGCAGAGCATAGCTAGAAGTGTCTGATCTGGCCCTTGTAAAGTCAAAGATTATCAGAAAGGGTCTGATCTGGCTCTTGTAAAGGCAGAGGATAGCAGGAAGGGTCTGATCTGGCTCTTGTAAAGTCAAAGAATATCAGAAAGGGTCTGATCTGGCTCTTGTAAAGGCAGAGGATCGCAGGAAGCGTTTGGTCTGGCTCTTATAAAGGCAGAGGATAGCAGGAAGTGTCTGATCTGGCTCATGTAATGGCAGAGAATAGCAGGAAGTGTCTGAACTGGCTCTTGTAAAGGAAGAGTATAGCAGGAAGGGTCTGATCTGGCTCTTGTAATGGCAGATGATAGCAGGAAGCGTCTGATCTGGCTCTTGTAAAGGAAGAGTATAGCAGGAAGTGTCTGAACTGGCTCTTGTAATGGCAGAGGATAGCAGGAAGGGTCTGATCTGGCTCTTGTAAAGGCAGATGATAGCAGGAAGCGTCTGATCTGGCTCTTGTAAAGGCAGGGGATAGCAGGACAGGTCAAGAACTTCTTAAAGCCTTACTGGGAGATTACTATTTTATCTGCATCCTTAACAATGGTTTGTTTTGTCGTTTTTACATTTTGCGCTTTTTTTTTATTTTTTGTATAATTTTTATTGCATTTTTATTTTGTATTTTTTTTTGCTATATGCTGTTTTTCCATTCTGTCGTATTTTTTATTATTGTCTCACAATACATTTTTATTGTATTTTTTTCCAACAATTTTATTTTTTTTTGATTTTTAAAATATTTCATTACGTTTTGCATTTTCATATTATTTAATTTGTTTTGCTGCATTTTTGCTGTTTTTGCTGAAATTTAATTGTGTTTTTTTTTATATTCTGGTACATTTATTTTGTATTTCAGTTGTATGAGGTTCAGGCCACCCCAAGGAACTGATAGCTAGACACTCTCTTGATTACAATGGTGAAGGCTTTGTGAAGAACCAACCACACTTTTTGAAAAGCCGAATACAGAGACATCGTGCACAATGTGAATTCCTTGTCCTAGACCAGTTTTCATTCAAGTCTATAGAACCCAGTCTGTCCTACTATTTACCCTTATCTTGGGGGAAAAAGAAAAGGATTCATTCCTTTCCCAAGGGTAATAGCACGTTATGGATTCGACTGGAATTCGAACTCGGCTCTCCGATTCCTCAAACAAAGACGCTATCCATTACTCCACCGTGCCGGGTTCGAATCTCACTATTGTCGATTTGTCAGGAAAGAAACCCTGATGTTATTGGACTGGAGGTGTAGATCCCAGCTGTGGGACCTGAAAATCACATCACGGGTTGACGGAAGCCTTGTGAGTGAAATTGGGTAGACGGAACCAATGCTAGCACGTAGTTACAAGTCATCGTGGCTGAGGGCTTGAGAGTGATGGCCTTGTTCAAAATTGTTGATCACGCTAGATAACACGCTTTTTCCCAGAAACTGCAACTGAGGTCTGCTCAGCACAGATGCAGTATAAGATGGGATCTGTGTGTGTTGAATAAATATAAAAGTGCCTGAGCAAGGGTCCGCAATAGGGATTGGATAGCCGCCCTAGTAGACGGGTATCCTCGAATACGAGTGGATAGATATATACCTATATTTCGGTTGCATTGTTATAATTTTTATAATTTTGTATTGCTTTTCTTGCAATTTTCTTGCTTTTGTTCGTGATTCCTTACTATTTCCGTTGTTTTTTGTTTTTTTTTTGTAATTGTTGATTTTTGTTATTTATAGTTTTTGTTGCATTTTTATTGTATTTCTCTAGTCATTTATCGCTGCACACAAGTCGTTGCCATGCACCATGAACTGAAAATAATATAAGAACTGATGAAAATTAAACTTGCATCTCTTGTACTTGTTAAAGTCTTTATCTATTAGGCTACGAAAGTTGGCAATCAAATGTCATACAAATTTAATTACGCAGCTACATTCTTCATTATGCGAAGTGTTGATTGTGTATGTTTAGTAGATGTAGATGTATTAGTCTTGTGTTTTTGAAGGTATAGAGTGTCAATGAGATTGCTTTTGTTGCGCAGTAGAAGAAATAGAGACAAGAATGTGAGGAACAGAAAGGTGTGAAAGGAAAGATTGATTGGATTCATTTTATGGCGGTTAGGAATAAGAGAGATGGAATGAAAAGTCAAAGAAAAATATAATAAAAAAAGAAGCAAAAGAAGAAAGAATAAAGAAAAAGAAACGGGAAAGAAAGAAAGAAAGAACAAAGAAATAAGAAAAAAAAACATAAAGAAAGAAACAAATCAAAACAAACAAAAAAGAAAAAAAAGACTAAATAAAACAAAACAAAAAGAAGGACTAATTAACGAAACGAAATGAAAAAAGAAAGAATAAAGATAGGAAAATGAAGAGAAGATACTAAGACATCGTATGAGCACCAAAGAAGATAAAGAAAAGAAAGAAAAAAGAAACAAAGAAAGAGTGTAAGAAAGAAAGAAAAAAGAAAGAAAGAAAAAAAATGAGAGGAACAGAAAAAATCATGAAAATAAGAAAGGAAGGAAGGAAGGAAGAAAGAAAGAAAGAAAGAGAAAAAGAAAGAAGAAGAGCAAAAAGAAGAAACTAAGAAAGAATGAAAAAAAAGAAAGAAAGAGAGAAATTAGAAACAGAAAAGAAGGAAGTGAGAAAGAAAGAAAAATGGAAGAAAGAGAGAAACAGAAGCAAAAAAAGAAGAAAGAAAGAAAGAAAGAAAGAAAAAAGGAAGAAGCAAGCAAAAAAAAGAAGAAAAAAAAAAGAGAGAAACAAAACAAAATAGAAGGAAAAAAAAAAAATAAAAAAAAAAAAAGAAATAAAAAGAAAGAAATAGAGAAACAGAAAAAAAAGAAAGAGAAACAAAAAGAAGAGCGAATAAGGAAAGAAAGAAAGAATGAGGGAATGAAAGAATAAAGCAGAATATGAAAACCAAAGAAAAAAGAAACAGGAAAAAAATGAAAAAATGGAACTAGCTGCAAAAAAGAGAATGTAAAAAAGAAAGATAGAAGAACTAACAAGGCATGAAGGAAAGAAAGAAAGAAAGAAAGAAAAGAAAAGAAAGAAAAAGGAAAAACAGTAAAAGAAAGGAAAAAATAAAGAAGGAAGAGAAGAACAGAAAGAAAAGAAAAAGAAAAAAGAAATAGAAGAAAAGAATAAGGGTGTGAAGAAAAGAAAGAAAGAAAAAAAGAGAGATAAAGAAGAAAGAAAAAAATGAAAAAAGAAGGAAGAAAAAGAAAAGAAGAAAAAAAAGAAATAAGGAAAAAGAAGGAAGGGAAAAGAAAAAGTAACGAAGAAAAGAAAAAAGAAAGGAAGAAAAAAGAAATAAGTAAAAAAAAAGAAAAAAAAAGAAGGAAGAAATGGGAAAGGAAAGAACAAGGGGGAGGAAGGGAAATGGAAGAAGAATGAATGAAAAGAGAGGATAAGGAAAAAAGAAGGAAGGGAAGAAAGAGAAGAATGAACGAAAAGAAGAAGAAGAAAGAAAGAAAAAATGAAAAAAAAAAGAGAAGAAAAAAGAAAAAGGAAAAAAGAAGGAAGGAAAAAGGAAGAAAGAAGAAAAAAAAAAGAAAAAGAAAGAAAGAAAGAAAGAAAAAAAAAGAAAGAAGAAAGAAAAAGAAGTAAGAAAGAAAAATGAAAAAAAAAAGAAAAAAAAGAAAGAAAGAAAGAAATAAGGAAAGCAAGGAAGGGAAAGGAAGAAGAATGAAAGAAAGAGAAGAAAAGAAAAGAAAAGAAAAAAGAAAGAAAGAAAGAAAGAAAGAAAGAAAAGAAAGAAAAGAAAAAAAAAAAAAGGAAGAAAAGAAAGAAAAGGAAAAAGGAAAAAAGGGGGAAAGGAAAAAGAAGAATGAACGAAAAAGAGAAGAAAAGAAAGAAAGAAAGAAAGAAAGAAAGAAGAAAAAAGAAGTAAGAAAGAAAAATGAAAAAAGAAGGAAGAAAAAAGAAAGAAGAAAGAAAGGGAAAAGAAGGAAAAAAGGAAGAAGAAGGAACAAAAAAGAGAGAGACGAAGAGAGAGAAAGAAGAAAGAAAGAAAAAGAAGCAAAGAAAAATGAAAAAGGAAGGAAGAAAAAAGAAATAAAGAAGAAAGAAATAAGAAAAAAAAGAAGGGGAAAAGAAAAAAAGAAGAAAAGAGAGAAGAAAGAAAGAAAAAAGAATGAAAGAAAACAAAGAAGGAAAAAGAAGGAAAAAAGAAAGAAGAAAGAAGAAAGAAGAAAAAAGAAGAAAAAAAGAAGAAGAAAAAGGAAGGAGAAATAAGGAAAGAAGAAAAAAGAAATAAAAGAAGAAAGAAATGAAAGGAAAAAGGAAGGAAGGGAAAGGAAGAAGAACGAAAAGAATAGAAAGAAAAAGAAAGAAAGAAAAAAAGAAAGAAAGAAAAAAAGAAGGAAAAAAAGAAAGAAGAAAAAAGAAAAAAAAAGAAAGAAAAAAAAGAAAGAAGAAAGAAAGAAAGAAGAAAGAAAAAAGAAAAAAAAGAAAAAGAAGGAAGGGAAAGGAAGAAGAATGAACGAAAAGAGAGAAGAAAGAAAGAAAGAAAGAAAGAAAGAAAGAAAGAAAAAGAAAGAAAAAAAGAAAAAAGAAAGAAAAAGGAAGAAAAAAGAAAGAAAGAAGAAAAATAAAAAAAAAAGAAGGATGGGGAAAGGAAGAAGAATGAACGAAAAGAGAGAAGAAAGAAAGAAAGAAAGAAAGAAAGAAAGAAAGAAAGAAAGAAGAAAAAAGAAATAAGAAAGAAAAATGAAAAAAGAAGGAAGAAAAAAGAAAGAAGAAAGAAATAAGGAAAAAAGAAGGAAGGGGAAAGGAAGAAGAATGAACGAAAAGAGAGAAGAAAGAAAGAAAGAAAGAAAGAAAGAAAGAAAGAAAGAAATAAAAAAAGAAGAAAAAGAAGGAAAGAAAGAAAAAAAGAAAGAAAAAAGAAAGAAAGAAAGGAAGGAAGGAAGGAAAGAAAGAAAGGAAAGGGAAAGAATGAATGAAAAAGAAAAAGAAAGAAAGAAAGAAAGAAAGAAAGAAAGAAAGAAAGAAAGAAGAAAAAAGAAGTAAGAAAGAAAAATGAAAAAAGAAGGAAGAAAAAAGAAAGAAAGAAGAAAGAAATAAGGAAAAAAAGAAGGAAGGGGAAAGGAAGAAGAATGAACGAAAAGAGAGAAGAAAGAAAGAAAGAAAGAAAGAAAGAAAGAAAGAAAGAAAGAGAGAAAGAAAGAAGAAAAAAGAAGTAAGAAAGAAAAATGAAAAAAGAAAGAAAGAAGAAAAAAGAAATAAGGAAAAAAGAAGGAAGGAAAAAGAAGGAAGGAAAGAAAGAAGAATGAAAGAAAAGAGAAGAAAGAAAGAAAGAAAGAAAGAAAGAAAGAAAGAAAAAGAAAGAAAGAAAGAAGAAAGAAGGAAAGAAAAAGAAAAAAGAAAAAGAAAGAAAGAAAGAAAAGAAAGAAAAAGAAATGAAAAATGAAAGAAAAGAAAGAAAAGAAAGAAAGAAAAAGAAAGAAAGAAAGAAAGAAAAAGAAAGAAAAGAGAGAGAGGAAAAAGAATGAAAAAGAAAAGAAAGGAAAAGAAAAATGAAAAAAAAGAAAAGAAAGAAAAAAGAAATAAGGAAAAAAAGAAGGATGGGGAAAGGAAGAAGAATGAACGAAAAGAGAGAAGAAAGAAAGAAAGAAAGAAAGAAAGAAAGAAAGAAAGAAAGAAAGAAAAAAAAAGAAATAAGAAAGAAAAAGGAAAAAAGAAAACAAAAAAAAGAAGAAAAGAAATAAGGAAAAAGAAGAAGGAAAGAAAGAAGAATGAAAGAAAAAAGAGAAGAAAGAAAGAAAGAAAGAAAGAAAGAAAGAAAGAAAAGAAAGAAAAGAAAGAAAAGAAAGAAAAATGAAAAAAAGAAGGAAGAAGAAAAAGAAAAGAAAGAAGAAAGAAAGAAAGAAAAAAAGAAAGAAGGAAAGAAAAGAGAAAGAATGAAAATGAAAAAGAGAAGAAGAAAGAAAGAAGAAAGAAAGAAAGAAAGAAAGAAAGAGAGAAAAAAAAAATGAAAAAAGAAGGAAAAAGAAAAAAAGAAGGAAGAAAGAAGAGAAAGAAAGAAAAGAAAAGAAAGAAGAAGAATAAGGAATGAAAGAATAAAGAAGAAAAAAAAGGAAGAAAGTGTTTTAGTGTTTATCTATCTCATCTGTTTATCAGCCTCTTTTTTCTTCACTCATCTCTCTCTCTCTCTTCTCTTTCTCTCTCTTTCTCTCTCTATATCTATATATATATATATTAGTTTGTTTATATCTATATCTGCTGGTTCATATCTATCTATCTATTTATCTATCTATCTATCTCCCCAGCCCTCTCTCTTTCTCTCTCTCTCTCTCTCTCTCTCTCTCTCTATATATATATATATATATATATATATATATATATATATTTGTTTATATCTATCTATCTATCTATCTATCTATCTATCTATCTTAGTTAATTCAAATCTATCTATCTATCTATCTATCTATCTATCTATCTATCTATCTATCTATCAGTGTTTATGGTAAGTTCATTAATTTTAGTTTAGGTGTTGTTATTTATAGATTCAATGAAACCATCAAAAAACTATTAAAAAATGAATGCAAATCTTGGTCTCGATTAATAGATAACCACCCCACTATGCCTACACTATATGGCTTACCCAGGACACACAAATCTGACATGCCCATTAGGCCCGGAATTAACTGTGCACCCCACAAATTAGCTAGAGGCATCGCTAAAATCCTAACTCAATCCTTAGGCCCCATCAATACAACACACATCAAACATCCGGATGACTTACTCCAAAGATGACAACACATACGCATGACGAACGTGTCTATGGCTAGTCTAGACATCAAATCACTATACCCCAACTACCACGAAATGCCTTAATATACAAAGAAAGCACCTCAATAAATTCAAGGCTAAGCTTCCTCTACACGTCCTCAAAATCATATATATGTAAATTAACCACTAACTACTGTTTCTTTTCTTGCAATATCATATTCGACAAACAAATTTATGGTTTATCAATGGGGTCACCTCTCAGTAATGTTCTCGCTTACCTCTTTCTTGAATTCTCAGAACCAGCTCCATTTAAATATATCATTCCCAACAGCTCTACTTACCTAATATATAAAGGTTGAACCAATCGTCGAATTCATAGACGAATTTGAAACAAATAAAGCTCTACCATTTCTCGATATCCTATTAATACGTAACGATAGTAAATTAGATTTGAATGTTTACCGAAAACAACTCTTACAATGACCTAATCAATTTCTATTCCAACCACAACCGGAGAATAAAATCTGAAATGATCATAGGTTTTTTAATTTAGAGCCCTTAGGATATTTAACTCCGAATACATTAGTGAAGAAGAGAATTACATTGAGAATAAATTCAAACTTCTACACTACTCATACGATTTCATTTTAAAAGCAAAATACAAACTCATAAAAACCATAAAAAAGCAAAAAATGTGTAAAATTCATGGTTCTACCCTTCAGCACTTCAACTGAACCTGCGGATATTTTGGCCATCCCTGACACGAGGATTGTTGCCACCACCTCCAAGATTATCGGAAAGTAATCAGAATGAAAGATGCAACAAAAAAACAATTTTTATTGGATAAAATGTCCACAGTGCAATAGTACGTATATTGGGGAGACATCGGTTGATCTAAAAACCGGCATCCAGGAACACAAAAGAGACTTGTGATTAGACAAACATTCAAACTCGCCCGTCTTGCACCGCAACGACATAGGGCATAACTTTAATTTTACTAATGCGAGCATCATTAAAAATAGAACAGAACCCTTTAAAGAGAAAATATTATGGAAACATATTCATAGGAATATTACCAACTATTAACACACGTTTCAAAAACTACATTACTTCACCATTTTTCTACAGATCCATTAATCATGACTCTAAATTGTCTTTTTAATACATAAAAATCAATGAAGATATATACAAAATACGCACAAGGTATGCATTAATGAAATATCTAACCAAAACATTTTTTCAAAACATCCTGCAGCGCCTCACTAACGACTATAAACTTTAGCGTCCAATATTTTTCTCAGACTGTTATTTTATTACACGTGACATGTATCTAACCAATAAGAAATAACCAATCGAAAAACCTATTTACCGTTACACACTTTAGCGTCGACAATGTTTGCCAGAAGTATTTAAATATTATCGTTTACTTCATTACACGTGACACGTATCTAACCAATCGGAAATAGCCAAACACTACATTCCATTAATTTGCGTCTATTTGCTTTTTATCATTTTTTTATAATTTCTCTCTCATGTTAGATTGATCTGTTTACTACTAGTTCTTTATGCCTATATATATATATATATATATATATATATATATATATATATATATATATATATATACAAATTATATAATTGGTGTATACGGAATGAATTCCAATAACCAACAATTACTATTCTTAAAAGAGTGCTCAATACGGAGTAGAGCAAATATAATTTATTTGAAAATTATAACATAAATATGTTATAAAATCACTACAAAAATAGGCATTTCGTTTCAACACTTCTCGTGTCTTATCAAGTGATGGTGTTGAATGTAGAATAAATGTGTATATATATCTAAATATGTCTGGGTGCTTATGTATTATAATCTTATTGTGTTTGTGTTGTTTTATGCGTGAGTTTAGAACCCCATTCACACACTTGGGATTAAAATGTATACATATATTGTCGGATGACCGGATGACGTAGCGTCTGTTCTAACGTAATTTCAATGAAAAAATAAATTGAATAACATATGTATTTCTTCTTTTCTCGTCAGTAATTTTATAATTTTAAAACTTAATAGTGATTAAATTTGGATTTTAAAATTGGCAGCTTTTAATTTTAATATCAAATTTTATCATATAATTTAATAATTATTGGTTAGAATAAATTAAATATTACCCGTATTTTAAAGATCTGAATAGCTATTATAAAATGATTTCGTTGTCAAGCTTTTTGAATTTTCCTATACTTGTATTTTGATTGTTCATTCTAGCTTTTGTAACAACGTTTTCCCCTTGTGAAGGATCGTTAATTAATTTGAAACTTTTACAACCATTTATTTTACATTCAGCATCATCACTTGATAAGACACCGAGGGTGTTGAAACAAAATGGCTATTTTTGTAGTGATTTTATAACATATTTATGTTATCAATTTTTTTAAATAAATAATTATATATATATATATATATATATATATATATATATATATATGATTTACCCCAAGAAAGGTAGTAAACCTTTTAAAACACAAGGGGTTACTGGGCGTGGAAGAATTAAAAAGCAAAAACATTACTCAAAAGCGAGAACAATAGAGGGAGTAATAAGGAAGATAGTAGATAGCGATTGACATTGTATTTAAATTTTTGAAGATCAATGTTAACTGGAAAGCACAGAATCAAAAGAGAATTCCACAAACAAGAAGTGCGAGAAAAGAAACTGTTAACATAGAGCTTACGGTTATATCTTAACCAATTCAACTGCGAATTGATGACAGAAGTAGTTTCTTAGGAAAGGAAATATGTGGTAGGATCCTGGATGTAAGTTTATGATAAACTATTCTGAAATCAGTACACATTTACCCACTAGTCTTATACATAGGTTTGTATATTTTTCTTATAGAAGGAATCTTATATATGTAGGGGGTGGGGAAAGAATAAATGCTAGTTATAATTTTACATCAAGAAACACTGAAGACATGGGGAGGCTAAGCTTTAAATTTTTTAAGTTTTCATCATCCAATGTATCCAGATGCCTACAAGCTATCAACTACATTCTACTTTCTATCACTTTTGTTTTTAAATATCCCTATATATATATATATATATATATATATATATATATATATAAAATCTGATTTACCGCAAGAGAGGTAGAAAAGCTTCTAAAACACAAGAGGTTACTGGGTGTGGAAGAATTAAAACGCAAAAACATTACTCAGAAGCGAGAGCAATAGAGGAGTAATAAGGAAGACAGTAAATAGCGATTGACATTGCCTTCAAATTTTTTGAAGATCAATGTTGGCTGTTGATTGTTCTAGTTCCACGTGACATGCCTCCTCTGGATGTCTCAGTTATCTTAACTATTTTAATTCAACTCTCCAACTGGTCCAACAAGGATGGCCCAATGGATAAAGGCGTTGTTTGGATCCAGTGACTTGACCCAAAGATTTGTGAGTTCAATACCTGGCTACTGCAGTTTGGAACAAGAAATTGGAGAGTTGGCTTAAAGTTAAATAACTGAGATATCTGGAAGAGGCATGACACGTGGAACTAAAACAATGTACCCCGAGGGAGGAAATAAAGGGTTCAGTTTGAGATTACAATCACCTGAACAAGGCCGGAGCGTACAACGGCCGAAATGTCGTGAGTATAGCAACAAAGATGAGGACAACAGTCCGAACAATGTAAATAGGGTAAATAATTACAATACCTCATCTCAGAAATCGGAGCGTACAACGGCCGAAACGTCGTAAAATATAGCAACAAAGATGGGGACAACAGTCCGAATAATGTAAATAGGGTAAATAATTACAATACCTCATCTCAGAAATATAGACGTATTTTGAAGAAGGCCGGAGCGTACAACGACCGAAAAGTCGTGAATATGGCAACAAAGATGGGGACAACAGTCCGAACAATGAAAATAATGTAAATAGCTACAATACCTCATCTCAGAAATATAGACATATCCTGACAGATGGAGACTGGTCAGTTTTTATCCTTGCTAACACATACAAATGTAAGCTCCCATATTAAACTGACCACCTGTCACAACACCAATTAATTGATTTGTTTATAACGGTTTATCGACCCTTTGTAGTTTAGGCAAATAAACAACAATACGTCATCTCAGAAATAGAGACAGATAATTTAATTTCGTTTGCTTGCGACATGTCGTTACACAGATGTTCACATTTTAAATGATGACAGTTTTTGTGACGGGTGGAGCCACCCTATATTTTGGCACCTAGAATTTTAGGCTGGTTTCAATTGGTTTTCGAATTCGGTAATCTTTTAGAAATAGCTTCTATCTTCTTGTAATCTATACTTTTAGTGTTCTGTCTGTGTGTCTCTATCTCTGTCGCTGTCTCGCTTTCTCTCTCTCTCTCTCTCTCTATGTCAAATCAGGTGAACGTATTCGTCCATTCACACTGTCTTTATCACTATTAAGCTACAATCTTATTGATTTACTCTCGTGTTTACCTGAGAATTTCCCAAACTCGACCAAGTGTTACTGCTGACATGGAGAAAAGCCGTTATTGTCTCTTATCCCATGACGTCTCTCAACTTCTGTGTATCTTATTTTCATAATCCCTTTTAATCTTTTACCTTATTATTTTCATAATCCCTTTTAATCTTTTTCATCTTTTATCTTAATATTTTCATAATCACTTTTAATCTTTTATCTTATTATTTTCATAATACCTTTTAATCTTTTATCTTATTATTTTCATAATCGCTTTTAATATTTATCTTACTATTTTCATAATCCCTTTTAATCTTTTATCTTATTATTTTCATAATACCTTTTAATCTTTTATCTTATTATTTTCATAATCCCTTTTAATCTTTTATCTTATTATTTTCATAATACCTTTTAATCTTTTATCTTACTATTTTCATAATCCCTTTTAATCTTTTATCTTATTATTTTCATAATACCTTTTAATCTTTTATCTTACTATTTTCATAATCCCTTTTAATTTTTTATCTTATTATTTTCATAATCCCTTTTAATCTTTTAATCTTTTATCTTATCTTCATAATCCCTTTTAATCTTTTATCTTATTATTTTCATAATCGCTTTTTAATCTTTTATCTTATTATTTTCATAATCCCTTTTAATCTTTTAATGTTTTATCTTATTATTATAATAATCCCTTTTAATCTTTTATCTTATTATTTTCATAATCCCTTTTAATCTTTTATCTTATTATTTTCATAATCCCTTTTAATCTTTTATCTTATTATTTTCATAATCCCTTTTAATCTTTTATCTTATTTTTTCACAATCCCTTTTAATCTTTTACCTTATTATTTTCATAATCCCTTTTAATCTTTTACCTTATTATTTTCATAATCCCTTTTAGTCTTTTAATCTTTTATCTTATTATTTTCATAATCCCTTTCAATCTTTTAATCTTTTTTCCTATTATTTTCATAATCCCTGTTAATCTTCGTTAGTTCTTGATATTTTCCTCAAAGTTTATCACTACAGGCAGACATCGGAAATATTATTTTTATAACAGTAACCTGGGGGTGATTTTTACGGGATATAGAATTAAATTTCAATGTCACCCACCGCGACACAAATGAGTCCGAACTTTTATTGTCAAGAGCTTCAAAACGGTACATTTTGTCGTCCAAATGACGCAAAATAAGAAAATAACACTGACGTCTCTTTTTAACAGATACATTTAATAAATTACAGAAAATTATCCTGAAATACTAATAAGTAAATTTATTTAATGAAATCGCTTTTCAACACCGGTCTCTCGATGACTTCGGAATCTCCTGCAACTCTTCTGGACGGTTTCCTTTATTAAGTTGAGAAATGCTGCGTAAATCCTTGCCTTCAGTTCATCTTTGGTGTTACAAGGAGTTTTATTGGTCCCTCGTTCAACTGCACCTCACATAATAATCAAGTGGGTTGCAGTCTGGGGTGTTAGGTGGGCAGATGTAAGGGGCGATGTATGACTGGATTCTTCTGCTTGTGTGGCATGGTGCAGAGTCCTGTTGCTAGAACTAGGGTCTTTCGGCATTCGGCCCTCTTGACCCAGGGCAGCGCTAGCACCCCAAGGCACTTGATGCAGACCTCAGTGTTAAGTCTGGTGTCCTGTGGGGAAATGAATGGAGGAATAACATCGTCATTATTAGTGATCACCATGATGTTGACTGGATATATCAGTGAACTCTTTCCGAATCCACTGCACTGTCCTCAGCTTAAAACGCATTCAATCTTAAATGTTCGTATTGGAGCTTCCGGTGCGAATGCCAAGTAGTACAGCATATATTTTCCAAATTTCTGGCAGAGTGAATTGTTTCATGGGGCTCATTATCTGCCCAACTGACGCTACTATACTGTACAGCCGAGAATATCAAAAACAAACGCGGGAATTTAAAAATATAAAATGGCGACAATTTACCCATCGCACCCTATATATATTTTTTTTCATGATTTTACATTGGAAATAATTTTATGATATTAATATTGTATATCTGTCTATATTTCTGAGATGAGGTATTATGTACAGTATTTACATTAGTCGGACTAATGTCCTCATCTTTGTCGCCATATTTGTCACAACGTTTCGGCCGTTGTACGCTCCGGCCTTCTTCAGGTGGTTGGAATTTCGTACTGAACCCTTTATTTCGATCACCGGGGTAGACTGTTCTAGTTCCACGTGCCATGTTTGATGGATGTCAGTTATCAGTTATCTCCTGCTAATTTTCCCTCTGAAAGTTCTCCACTGCCTTAACCGTGGATAAAGGCGTTGGTTAGATCCAGTGACAGACCCAAAGAAGGTGAGTTCAATACCGGCCGAAACGTTGTGACATATATGGCGACAAAGATGAGGACAATAGTCCGGCTAATGTAAATAGTGTACATAATACCTCATCTCAGAAATATAGACAGATACTGAAGAAGGCCGGAGCGTACAACGGCTGAAACGTTGTAATAAATATGGCAACAATAGTTCGAATAATGTAAATAGTGTACATAATACCTCATCTCAGAAATATAGACAGATACTGAAGGGCCGAAACGTTAAAATAAATATGGCAACAAAGATGAGGACAATAGTCCGAATAATGTAAATAATGTACACAATATCTCATCTCAGAAATATAGACAGATACTGAAGGGCCGAAACGTTGTAATAAAGATGGCGATGCTCATCTCAAAGATGAAAGTAATAAAATAGTCAAAGATGGGGACAATAGTAAATAATGTAAATAATGTACATAATGCCTCATCTCAGAAATATAGATAGATACTGAAGCGCCGAAACGTTGTAATAAATATTGCGACAAAGATGAGGACAATAGTCCGAATAATGTAAATAATGTACACAATATCTCATCTCAGAAATATAGACAGATACTGAAGGGCCGAAACGTTGTAATAAATATGGCGACAAAGATGAGGACAATAGTCCGAATGATGTAAATAATGTACATAATGCCTCATCTCAGAAATATAGACAGATACTGAAGGGCCGAAACGTTGTAATAAATATGGTGACAAAGATGAGGACAATAGTCCGAATAATGTAAATAATGTACATAATGCCTCATCTCAGAAATATAGACAGACACTGAAAGGCCGAAACGTTGTAATAAATATGGTGACAAAGATGAGGACAATAGTCCGAATAATGTAAATAATGTACATAATGCCTCATCTCAGAAATATAGACAGATACTGAAGGGCCGAAACGTTGTAATAAATATGGCGACAAAGATGAGGACAATAGTCCGAATGATGTAAATAATGTACATAATGCCTCATCTCAGAAATATAGACAGATACTGAAAGGCCGAAACGTTGTAATATATATGGCAACAAAGATGAGGACAATAGTCCGAATAATGTAAATAGTGTACATAATGCCTCATCTCAGAAATATAGACAGATACTGAAAGGCCGAAACGTTGTAATAAATACGACAAAGATGAGGACAATAGTCCGAATAATGTAAATAATGTACATAATGCCTATTCTCAGAAATATAGACAGATACTGAAAGGCCAAAACGTTGTAATAAATATGGTGACAAAATGAGGTTCCGAATAATAAATATATAATGGAAAATAAAGATGAAAGAACAATAGTCCGAATAATGAGAACAATAGTCCGATAATCACAATATCTCATCTCAGAAATATAGACAGATACTGAAGGGCTGAAACGTTGTAATATATATGGCAACAAAAGATGAGGACAATAGTCCGAATAATGTAAATAATGTACATAATGCCTCATCTCAGAAATATAGACAGATACTGAAAGGCCGAAACGTTAGTCGAAATAAATATGGTGACAAAGATGAAGGACAATAGTCCGAATAATGATAATAATGTAAATAATGTACATAATGCCTCATCTCAGAAATATAGACAGATACTGAAAGGCCGAAACGTTGTAATAAATGACAAAGATGAAACAATCCGAATAATGTAAATAATGTACACAATATCTCATCTCAGAAATATAGACAGATGAACAAAGATGAGGACAATAGTCCGAATAATGTAAATAATGTACATAATGCCTCATCTCAGAAATATAGACAGATACTGAAAGGCCGAAACGTTGTAATATATATGGTGACAAAGATGAGGGACAATAGTCCGAATAATGTAAATAATGTACACAATATCTCATCTCAGAAATATAGACAGATACTAAAAAAGGCCGAAACGTTGTAATAAATATGGCGAAACAAAGATGAGGACAAGAAGTCCGAATAATGTAAATAATGTACATAATGCCTCATCTCAGAAATATAGACAGATACTGAAAGGCCGAAACGTTGTAATAAATATGGTGACAAAGATGAGAACAATAGTCCGAATAATGTAAATAATGTACACAATATCTCATCTCAGAAATATAGACAGATACTGAAGGGCCGAAACGTTGTAATATATATGGCAACAAAGATGAGGACAATAGTCCGAATAATGTAAATAATGTACATAATGCCTCATCTCAGAAATATAGACAGATACTGAAAGGCCGAAACGTTGTAATATATATGGCGACAAAGATGAGGACAATAGTCCGAATAATGTAAATATGTACACAATATCTCATCTCAGAAATTGATATGAAGGGCCGAAACGTTGTAATATATATGGCAACAAAGATGAGGACAATAGTCCGAATAATGTAAATAGGTAATAATGCCTCATCTCAGGACAGATACTGAAAGGCCGAAACGTTTAATATATAAACAAATATGAGAACAATTCCGAATAATGTAAATTTACACAATATCTCATCTAAAAATATAGACAGATTGAAAGATGAAACGTTGTATTATATATGGCAACAAAGATGAGGACAATAGTCCGAATAATGTAAATAATGTATAATGCCTGATCTCAGAAATATAGACAGATACTGAAGGCTGAAACGTTTAATAAATATGGTGACAAAGATGAGGACAATAGTCCTAAATGTATAATCCTCATCTTAGAAATATAGACAGATACTGAAAGGCCGAAACGTTGTTTAATAAATACTGTAAAGATGAGGAAATAGTCTGAATAATGTTTTCATAATGCCTCATCTCAGAAAATAGACAGATACTGAAAGGCCGAAACGTTGTTTTGGTGATTGACAATAGTCCGAATAATGTAAATTAATCGGACATCTCTTTTAGTGATAGCCATAAATATGGCGACAAAGAAACAATATTTTTATAAGAATGAAACTGGGACAATAGTCCGAATTTTACATATAATTCTCAGAAATATTTTGAAAGGCCGAAAAATATATATTTTAACAAAGATTTCCGAATAATGTAAATAATGAAATATCTCATCTTAGAAATATAGACAGATACTGAAGGGGCCGAAACGTTGTAATATATATGGCAACAAAGATGAGGACAATAGTCCGAATAATGTAAATAATGTACATAATGCCTCATCTCAGAAATATAGACAGATACTGAAAGGCCGAAACGTTGTAATAAATATGGTGACAAAGATGAGGACAATAGTCCGAATAATGTAAATAATGTACACAATATCTCATCTCAGAAATATAGACAGATACTGAAAGGCCGAAACGTTGTAATATATATGGCAACAAAGATGAGAACAATAGTCCGAATAATGTAAATAATGTACACAATATCTCATCTCAGAAATATAGACAGATACTGAAGGGCCGAAACGTTGTAATATATATGGCAACAAAGATGAGGACAATAGTCCGAATAATGAAAAATAATGTACATAATGCCTGATCTCAGAAATATAGACAGATACTGAAGGGCCGAAACGTTGTAATAAATATGGTGACAAAGATGAGGACCTGAATAAGTAAATAATGACAGGAATGCCTCATCTCAGAAATATAGACAGATACTGAAAGGCCGAAACGTTGTAATAAATATGGATGAAAAAAGATGAGGACAATAGTCCGAATAATGTAAATAATGTACATAATGCTCATCTCAGAAATATAGACAGATACTGAAAGTCCTGAAACGTTGTAATAAAATGGTGACAAAGATGAGGACAATAGTCCGAATAACCTAAACCTACATAATGCCTATCTCAAATATAGACAGATACTGAAGGGCCGAAACGTTGTAATATATATGGCGACAAAGATGAGGACAATAGTCCGAATAATGTAAATAATGTACAATATCTCATCTCAGAAATATAGACAGATACTGAAGGGCCGAAATGTTGTAATAAATATGGCGACAAAGATGAGGACAATAGTCCGAATGAACAAATAATGTATCATCTCAGAAATATAGACAGATACTGAAAGGCCGAAACGTTTAATAAATATGGTGATAAAGATAGGACAATAGTCCGAATAATGTAAATAATATATATATGCCTCATCTCAGAAATATAGACAGATACTGAAGGGCCGAAACGTTGTAATAAATATATGACAAAGATGAGGACAATAGTCCGAATAATTAAATAATGTACATAATGCCTCATCTCAGAAATATAGACAGATACTGAAAGGCCGAAACGTTGTAATAAATATTGACAAAGATGAGGACAATAGTCCGAATAATGTAAATAATGCACACAATATCTCATCTCAGAAATATAGACAGATACTGAAGGGCCGAAACAATAAATATGGCGACAAAGATGAGTCCGAATGATTTAATACATAATTCATCTCAGAAAAGACAGATTTGAAATTTCAAACGTTGTAATAAATATGATTTTGAGGACAATTTTGGAATAAATAATGTACATAATGCCTCATCTCAGAAATATAGACCAGATACTGAAGGGCCGAAACGTTTAATAAATATGGCGACAAAGATGAGGACAATAGTCCGAATAATGTAAATAATGTATACAATATCTCATCTGAAATATATTAGATTCAAGGGGCCGAAACGTTGTAATAAATATTGCGACAAAGATGAGGACAATAGTCCGACTAATGTAAATACTGTAAAATTGTATATGTTTGTACTCAATGAATACATTGGGAATTAATTTAATATAAAACTTTGCAATTGAAATGAAAATGATTTTATTATAGATGGATTTTTCTTCGTAATTCAGAAATTATATTTACTGTAGAAAACGAAATTTTTTCACTATAGGAATGCATAGGATATAGTTTTATTGTCGAATTAATCGGAAATCCTTTTAGTGTAGCATATTCGGAAATGATTTTTTTTTTAAGAATGGACTGGGAATGATTTTTACACTAGGAATGTATTTGAAATTAATTTTATTCACTGAAAATGATTTTATTTATACGAATGTGTTAGAAATGAATTCTAATGTAGTGATACATTTAATATCCATGAGGGTGGTTTTAATTTTACTGACGTTTCTAAATGGAAAATATAAAAAACTCTCCGTCGGTTTCGACGTATTCTGACAAATTAACGATTCAGTTAAGAAATTTTGTGCGATAATCTTGGCACTTAAGACCCGCTAATGAATTTATTGCAATAATAGAGCAAGTGTGAAAGAGATGAGATCACTGTTAGATTGGCTGACCTTTTAATCTTGCTTTTCTTGAAGATGATTCAGACAAGATTGAAAATTTCCACTAAAGACGTTGATTTTTCTATTACCTTAAGCGCTTGAGAGTGCTATGAGTATTGACATGATAAGTAATATATATATATATATATATATATATATATATATATATATATATATATATATATATATATATATATTTATATATATATATTTATATATATATTTGCATTGTAACGGGAAAGACTTTCAAGCTTGTTGAAGATATAAGAACCAATTGATCACTACGTATTTCCAACATCAACGGAAAATTTCTTTAATTGTTTATAAAATTTTCATTCGACTTTTTGATATTTTAATTTTGGAAAATCATCTTCGATTACGTCTTAACAACATCGCCCACGTGACGACTACGTGATCATATTTAAACAGAACGCTGATCTGTATAAAATTTCAGTTATCTGTCTGAATTAGTTGGGCTCTTATGTCCATCGTCTTTTGTGTTAAATTGTTATAAGTTATAATGTTAATTATGTTTAAATGAAAATGTCCATGAAGATGGTCTTAAATAGACCGAAACGTCCGACGTCGACTTTATTTTAACATTAATAATGCATATTCAGAATTTTGTTTTTTTTCTGTATTTTTCTTTCATACTGTCGGATTTATATCCATATATTTGCTTACATACTGTCTACTGAAAATATACAAACCTGAATTTACTTTATAACGTGGAAGATTTCAAGCTTGGACGAGGGAATCTATTGATCTAAAGAATGGAATTTTTATCGAACTGTTTTTTAGAACTGTTCCATCGTTTTTAAAAACTTTTTGGATTTACATTGTAATTTCCGGATAAGCTTGTAGAAATTTTGAAGATATAAGAACCAATTGATCACTACGTATTCCAACATCAAAAGAGAATTTAATTGTTTATAAAAATTTTCATTCGACTTTTTGATATTTTAATTTTTGGAAATCATCTTCGATTACGTCTTAACAACATCGCCCACGTGACGACTTGATCATATTTAAACAGAACGCTGATCTGTATAAAATTTTATTTATCTGTCTGAATTAGTTGGGCTCTTCGTTTCGTCTTTTGTGTTAAATTATTTATAAGTTATAATGTTAATTATGTTTAAATGAAAATGTCCATGAAGATGGTCTTAATGGTTTAAACCGAAACGTCCGACGTCGACAATTTATTTTAACATTAATAATTTATTCAGAATTTTGTTTTTTTTTTTTTTTCTTTCATATACATATATATATATATACATATATATATATATTTTATATATATGTACATATATATATATATATATATATATATATATATATATATATATATATATATATAGAGAGAGAGAGAGAGAGAGAGAGTTAAATTCACAGATCAATTCTGTGGACAAGACAAACTGGTATAAAATGACAATTGGAAAAAAAAATCTTAAATTTTGCCGACGCGTTTCGTCTTCCGACTTTTTCAAGGAAAAATGAAATCGAAATGTCTTTATAATCTGAGAAAGATTATTTGTAATTTGGAAAAAGTCGATCAATAAAATTAATCGGCACAAAATATCTGCTGTTTTTTGATAACGTATGCCTAATATATAACGTATTCCTCATATATATATATATATATATATATATATATATATATATATATATATATATATATATATATATATATGTGGGGGGGTATAGTAATACCTTGAAATCTGACTTTTAATCCGTTCTGTAACCGAGCTCGTAGGTCAATCAGTTCGTATATCAAAAACAATTAATCCGTTCCCACCCAGTAAAACATCCCCAAACCACCCTAAATTATGAAAACATGTTTTTAATTAAAAAATATATATATATATATATGTATACTTTACTAATGCTTAACATAAATATAAAAGAAAAGAAAAATGTTATTTAATACTGTATTGTTACCTTAGAGACAGACATATGCGCCTAACGAAGATTAATGGCGGAAGAGGGATGGTGGGAGGTGGTTATGCCGACTGTAGACACACAAACAAAAACTGCACTTTCTTAATAATAAACGAATTAAAACTTCACTTTCTTAACATTAAATGAACTAGAATTTCACTTTCTTAAACTAAGCCGAAACTTAACGTCACGCATTTTATAAATTTCGCATTTAATCATCACTTTTTTTTTTCCTTTTTGACTGGACCTTCTGCACATCCACTCGCCGACATTTTGAATATAAAGCTATCCAATGAGGTTTGCTTTTGCAGGCATTTTAAAATTGAACGGAAATGCAACAAACAGTTGTCATTATAAAGTGCTGCAGCCCGACTAGTTGAAGCTTTTTTTGGGTGTTTCTTTTCAATGAAACTTGAAAGCTTCTTTCACATTGCCACCATTTCTTTAATTTCACTTGCAGAAATCACTTCCTCCGCCTCTACCTTCTCCTCGCTACTAATCTCTTGCAGAACCTTCGCATACTGCATCGTCTGTTCGTATTGAAGTTTCCGGTGCGAATGCCAAGTAATACAGCATACATTTTCCAAATTTGTGGCAGATTAAATTGTGACATGGAGCTCTTTATCACACAGATGCTGCCCAACTGACGCTATTATACTGTACAGTCGAGAAAATCAAAAACAAACAAACGCGCATGCGGGAAATTAACAATTTACCCATCACACCCTATATATTTTTTTTATGATTTTACATGGGAAATAATTTTATTATAGGAATGCATTGGAAATAATTTCATGATATTAATATTGTATATGTTTGTACTCAATGAAGACATTGAGAATGAATTTAATATAAACTATATTGCAATTGATTTTTCTGTAGGAAAGCAATGGAGATGATTTTATTATATGAATGTTTTGGAAGTGATTTTTCCTATAGAAATTCATTGGAAATTATATTTACTATAGAAAAACACTGAAATTTTTTTACTATAGGAATGCATAGGAAATACTTTTTATTGTCGGAATTAATCGGAAATCCTTTTTAGTGTAGCCAGACATCAGAAATGACATTTTTATAAGAATGGACTGGGAATGATTTTTACACTAGGAATGCATTTGAAATTAATTTTATTGCACTGAAAATGATTTTATTATACGAATGTGTTAGAAATGAATTTTACTGTAGGGATACTTGTCAGTATAACCCTTCTGTTAAGAGATCCTCCTCAATTTCCTTGCTGAGATCATTGATGTCGTCATCAGCTACCTCCCGACCCATCGACTTTCCAAGGGACATAATCTCCTCCACCGTTTCTGTCTCGGGTTCCGGTGTGAAATTGAATCCTTCGAAAACCAGGAGTGCAACAGCATCAGGCCATAACTTTTTCGATTCCGAGTTCAAGGTTCTTCTTGCAACCTCTCAACATAATAAATCAATAATGTTCAAGCATGTCACGATGCTAAAATGACCATTCCAAAACTCTTGAAGGGTAACATTGTTATTTTCTGTAACCTGAAGGCAGCGGCCGAACAAGTGTAAAGTTTTTTAAAGTTAGAAATTCACTGCTGAACCATAAGTTGTAAGATTGAAGTCGTGTTGCGTGGGAGGTAGAGGACTTGAACTCATCAAGGATGTCATCTTAAAGACCAGGTCATGTGGGTGGGCTGGAGAATTATCAAGGACTAGTAATGGTTTCATCGGGTGTTTATCTTCTAAAAGATATTTCTTCTCTGCAAAGACGATATATAACCCATTCAACAAAAAACTGCCGCATAACCCCATGCCCTAGGAGTGGAACGTCTGTTATGGTGACCTATCTCCATTAGAATGAACTCTTTTTCGTTTATAAATACTAACCTGCGAGACTGTCTAAGGAGGCAGTCGGGACGCAGTCTCTGACTGTGCGTGACTTCTGTCGAACTCTCTGCTTTGGCAGAGAGGAACCCGGACGAAGCTTTGCCGAAGGGCAGAGTTTCGTCCGGTGAGGTAGACAGATCCCGAAACTGCTTATGCGAGTTCTAAGGGGATATTTTTGGCCGAATCTACGGGCTCGGAGAAACCCACGTTAAACTCGGCCTTGTGCCACAGACATTCCTCGTGGGGGGGGACTGTTAAATATCGGCAATCGGGACGCAGTGTAACCTGATAATTCGGATAGACACTTCTATCTGCTCCCTAAAAACACTCTTTTTTTTTAATATGTTCTGTTATTTCAATACACTTGTTAAACCTACCTTCTTATCCGTTTCTTTCTTTCTGGCCCCTAACAGGCCAAAACAACGCCACATAACTTGCAGTTTTTCTTTAAGAAACTTGTGAATCTTAAAAGTTTGAGGATTATCAGAATGGTACAATAGCAGTATCTTTATTTTACAGTCATCACCAACATTCGAACACAATGCAAAGATTAGACGGTCTTCATGAGTTTATGGCCTGGCAGCACCTTTGCCTTCCAAAACAATTTTGTTTCATCACAGTTGAACACCTGTTGGGGAATGTGTTCTTCTTTTGTAACAAGTGTAAAAAAAAAAACGTGTGATGAACTCCTCAGTTGCTTTAACAGTTGCCCTCTCGGTTTCACCATGCTGCACCATCGAATGGACGCCAGTTCTCTTCTTGAAATTTTCAAACCAGCCGTGTCTTGCCTTAAAGATATCTGCTGCTGCCTCTTTTGGATGCTGATGCTACTTTCTCCTTCAAGTGGTTATAAATGACACGCGCCTTTTCACATATTGTAGTCTCCGGCAATGTATCTCCTGTGAGCTCTTTCTCTTTCACCCAGAAAGCTTCTCCATTTCTTCATGGATAGTTGTCCTTAACTGGGAGAGAATTGTTGTTCCTTTCGCTGCTGTTGCACTTCTTATGGCATCATCTTGTTTAAGGGTGGTACAAACTGCAGATGTACCACGCTTGTAGTGCCTTGCCAGTTCAATCACTTATGCACCATTTCCATGTTTTTTTATTATTATTATCATTATTTCTTGCTTTACTTCTATTGACATCAGTCTCTTCTTCTTCTTCTTCTTCTTCTTCTTCTTCTTCTTCTTCTTCTTCTTTTCTTTACACTCACTTTCTTTGGACTCGTGATGGTACACACAAAAAATCACAGCAATGTAATAAGAAACTGTAAAAACGAGGCACAAACACGGACGACGAACGCGAGACGTCTTTACTGTACGGGTAACACGCGAGAAAGAACGAGAGTCTAGTTGTAATGATGCTTTACCCGTGCGCCAACTACCGGCAGCTTCCGGAGGCATGACTCTTATCTCAGAAATTAACTCGCATGTCAGCCAAAAAATGGCCCGAGCCAGCACTCGCATCTTAAAAACTCGTATGTTAAACTACTCGTATCTCAAGGTATCACTATACACATATATATACAGCAAGAAACAAAAAATTACTTCAACATAGGTATAGTCTAATTCATACGGATATCGTAAGCATCTAAGACTTAGAGGTTGATGAGAGCCGTTGAAGAGCGGTTCTAAATAGACTATCCCTATTTTGAGTTTTTTTTTTTTTTTTTTGCTGTAAAATACATATTCTTTGTTAAAATAAAAGCATCGAGCTCTTTGTGGAGCAGTTTTAATAATTAATGTTACTAGGATGCACCCTGATCATATACCAACGGATCGATTACCTGTACTATATATATCTATATGTGTGTGTGTGTGTGTGTGTGTGTGTGTGTGTGGTGCGTGCGTGCGTGTGTGTGTGGTTTGTACGTGTGTGTGCGTGAAAAGTGAACAGAAACGAAGAAAAAGAAAATGATCACGGCACCCTACACGTACATACATTCGCACAGGCGGACGTATGGCTGCACGCGCACAAACGCACACACTGACACAAACCATACGGAAAATAACTTACACTAATGATAAGTGTGTAAGAAAGCAAAAATCGGAAAATATATGCAGTAAATTGCTGATATCGGAGAACGAATATTTTCTATGAAATTTTCTCGGATATTCAGGCCGGTAAATGTTATTAATATAGTTTATTATAAAACAGCATTTACTTCAATATTTGTATCTATAAAAAGAATGCATAAACATAAAAATAAAATAATTGTCGGACTTTGTCCATTTCATAATATTATATATATATATATATTTATATATATCCGATGTGATGAGAGCGAAAGTAATATATAAATTCCAACGCTCACAGCATTAATCTAAAAGAGGGCTCGATATCGATAGTAGATCGATAATTTTGGAAACTCAAGGAAGAAGGAAAAGCATCAAAGGTTAAAAGGAAAATCCTAAGACAAGCCAGAACCTGCAATTCTCTGAACAAACCTTGCTTCTTATGTCTACAGGAGAAAATATGTATCATTGAACTTTTGAAAAACACCCAAATATTAAACCAAAGGTATGAAACCACCGTTTTTTGTAGACATACTAAAGATCTAACAGTACAATCTAGTTAAATTCTGAATTCCATAACTATAAACGCTTTAAAATTATAAATACACCTCCTTTGATATATTCTCTACCCTCTTATGTACCTCTCCATTAATTAGATTATGATTCTTTTTTTGTCATATATATTACTGGTAATATTTTCAAATAAATTGTTTTACACCCATACTTATTCTATACGCTATACTGTTCAGGAATAGATCAAAATTTGATTATAAAAAGTTATATTAGTATCATTATTTTTTTAGAGGAAATAACCGCTTCTAAATTTTAATTCACAAAACAATTTTATTTATTACAGAATTAGTAGTGATAGCATAAATATATGCAATTCAGCTCTAGAATTTTTATAGTAAGCCAAAAATAGTATTCCCAATTTCTACTAAAACTATCGCTAGAATTTTACCTCCTCCAGTGTATCTCTGTCTCCTATCTCGACCTCTCCTCACCTACCTTTCACTCTTAGGACGCTTGTGAGATGATGTGCCTAAACATTTGACCGGTGTTTATCGACAAGAAAAATTTCCACAGACCAGCGAACATTAAACACCCAATCCATTCTTCTCTAACCTGCTATCAACAAGCACTATTGTTTCACTCCGTCACCATTTTTTTTTTGTTTATGTATATTTTTCTTCTCAAACAAATGGAAAAAGGAAGCGACGTTTCACATACGGCTTGCCTACAAGCAGGATTGTTCATAAGCATTTTCGATTCTCACCCGTCGAAGTGCAGTTGAAATGCACTGAAACCAAGATGCATCTTTGTAGTGAGTAAAATGGTTTTGTCTATATGAGAAAATTATAATATATATATATATATATATATATAATGTCAGGATGTGTGTGTGTGTGTGTATAACGAATGCACGACCGCAATTTTCGACGGATTTGCACCAAAATCTACATGCACATGCTCCAAGTTAGTGGGAAGGCCAAGACCGACTTTGCATTTCCCAACTCCCATCGATAGTGAAAATAATCGATTTTTTCATGCTTCTACGACAGTTTTCATGAAGTTTGAGGCCATTTTCTACTGGCCAGAGTGAGAGCCTATAGATGACTGCCACGAATAGGCAGGAAGATTCTATTGGCCAGCGTGAGAGCCAACAGCTGACTGACACGAATGTTAACTAGCATGCTAGCACGCAAAAAAAAAATCGATAGCTGCATTCGTCACAAGTGGGAAAAATTTAAATCTGCATGGCACTTTACTCTAATTGGCTCATTCGCTCAACGATGATTCTGATTCCGCGGAACTGGGTTGGGTGTGAAAAAGTATTTGTTGTTAACATTCTTTTTTCATTCGGTTTTTTTCATTTACGAGTCCTTTTTTTAAAGCTGATCGTTTCGTGTTCATTTTGTTTAGTTCTTTTTTCGTAACAGATTTAATGTTTAGTATAGAACTTAGAAAAAATTCGCAGTGTGAGATAGGCAAGAAGTAAGGCATGTAGCAACATCAGCACGGCAAAGGGCACTCCTTTAAAGGCAAGGAAGGGCAAAAATATTTTAAGTCAAGTGATACAGATTGGTGTATGAGTCTTTTTAATCAAAGCACGGGAAAAGCCGGGCCGTACTGCTAGTATATATATATATATATATATATATATATATATATATTAGGTTGTCACACATGAAACGATGCATTTTGGGGATGGTTGTTGATCCGTTCGTTTAACAAAGTAACCTTCTTAGTATATGAAAAAATCTTGACTTATTCATGGCTCTTTTTCGTTCCAGATCATTTTTCTTTCAATATATTGTTATTCATCAGCCCAGTGTTGAGTAATTTTACTGTATAAATACAAATTATCAAAAAGAACCATTTTTGCATGAAATCATTACAGGCAATGAAAACTGCATACTCTTTGTTTTGTGATGCCAATAAACATTCGTTTGACACTCTTCTGATACCAACGAATACTCGTTGTCACTTTCGTAATCCTCGCTGTAGTAGAGACTTTGTAATTGCAGATAATACTATATTAAACCCGTTTAACAATACTGCTGCAGATACAACTATAGTAACGCCGTTGAACAATACTGTAGTCTGACGCCTTCGAATAACAGTTACTTAATTAGTACTTACTCGATAATACCCGCTCGAATAGTAATCACTGTACTGATACGAATAGAGAATATTGAAGAGAAGAGAATAAAGAATAGCGTTACTTCATAGCAGTAGCCTATCGTCTTTAATGAAACGTTTGTGATGTCAACAAACATTCATTGACATTTTTGTGATGTCAATGAATACTCGTTGTCACTTTCGTAATGCTTGTTGTAGTAGAGACTTTGTAATCGCAGATACAACTATAGTAACGCTGTTGAACAATACTGATGTCAGACGCCTTCGAATAGCACTCGCTCTGATAGTACTTGCTCGATAATACTCGCTCGAATAGGAACCATTGTGATCCGAATAGAAAAAATAGTATAGTGAATAGATTAGAGAAATACCGATCAATCTAGACGTCACGCGACTTCCTATATATATATATATATATATATATATATATATATATATATATATATATGCGTTTCCTTTTATGGTCACGTAATCTACTTAATTCAATAATGGGGTCGCCTGTGTTTGCCCACTGGCGATCTATGTTCAAACTCGAGTATCAGCAGCGACACTTTATTCCTATATAACACTTTGACAACAGTAAGAGAGTAGGCTAGTGGTTAGGTACAAGTGAATCACCAAAACAATACCCAAAACCTCTGTCTCCACCCTAAAAAAAAATTAATGGTTACTGTATGGTGGTCTTTCAAAGGGGTTATTCATTATTCATGCTTGCCTCAAGAGAAAACAATGACAGCAAACCCGTATTGGGAAGAAATTGAATGTATGCACGACAAATTGAAAAAGAAAATATCCGAGACATTTGAATAGGGATGATCCAATTTTGCTGCTCGATAACTCACGGCTGCACGCTTCTTAATCAACTGTCTAAAAGCTGCATGACGTGTTTTATGAAATTTTGCTTCACCTTATATCTCTGCTACTGATTATCTCTTATTTAAGCATTTTGAGCTTTTCATACGCAATAAAAACAGTCTCCAAGAAGGAAGAGGTAATCGAAAGAATTTAGACATATATTGGGGAATAGTCATTCATCAACATGGTGCCTACTTCCATTTCAATACCCAAAACCTCCACTGCGTCCTAAAATGTTTACTGTATGGTGGTCTTTCAAAGGAGTTATTCATTATTCATTCTTGCCTCAAGGAAAAACAATAACAGCAATCTCATATTGTGGAGAAATTGAGTGTATGCATGAAAAATTGAAAAAGAAACATCCTAAAGTTGGTGATTCATTGTGGAATTCACTTGGCTCACTTCTAGCAGTTGACTACTTCTTCTACGCGCCGCTGGCGAATCTTATATGTGTTGTTCTTGTCCTAAGTATTATCGTTCATTACCAAAGTAAACTCCTTAGTATATAAAAAATCTTGACTTATTTCTGACTTTTTCTTTCCAGATAATTTTTATTCCAATATATTGTGACTCATAAGCCCAATGAAAATGATTACAATTAAACAATGTCAAGTAATCTTACTGTATGAACACAAACTGGAAAAAGAAGCATTTTTGCATTGAATCATTACAGGCTATTAGAAATGGATACTCTTTGACAACAGTAAGAAAGTAGGTTACTGGTTAGATGCAAGTGAATCACCAAAACAATACCAAAAACCTCCACTGCATCCTAAAAAGTTAATGTTTACTGTATGGTGGTCTTTCAAAGGAGTTATTCATTATTCATTCTTGCCTCAAGGAAAAACAATAACAGCAATCTCATATTGTGGAGAAATTGAGTGTATGCATGAAAAATTGAAAAAGAAACATCCTAAACTTGTGAATAGGGATGGTCCAATTTTGTTACACAGCTGCATGCTTCTTAATCAACTGTCCAAAAGCTGTATAGCCTGAATTATGAAATTTTACCTCATCCTCCATATTCACCTGATATCCCTCCAAATGATTATCACTTATTTAAGCATTTTGAGCTTTTCATATGTAATAAAACATTCTCCAATAAGGAAGAAGTAATTGAAGCATTTGAACTGTTTATCACATCAAAGGATGAGAATTTTTTTAAAGATGGGATCAAGAATTTAGTTGAAGTCATTCACCAACATGGTGCCTATTTCAACTAAATTAATTAGTCATTTAACATTTCAGAAGTATTTTATTCATTTCCTATAAAGTGCATCATTTCATGTGTGATATGCTAATATATAAAAAAATATATTTTTCTCAAGAAACAAATGACATTTTCTTTTAGAAAAATATTTGTTTATGTGGTTTGATAAGGTAAATTTCATTCAACTAACTTGGAACATTTTATATTTCTGTTTTCACAATAAGGTTATGATAGTAAATGATTTTATTAAACCTTTCCTCCTGATAGGATCAAATGAATTCATTAATATGAAAAATTGTTTGCAAAAAGTCAGAATGAAAAGTTTAATAAGATAAAAGCTTACAATAATCTTTTCTTTGGCTCTTTCTGTCGGAGTTCTTTCATCCTCACTACTACTTTCTTCTTCTGAACTTTCCTCACTGCTTTCATCATCTTCATCATCATCATCTTCGTCATCATCATCATCTTCATCATCAGATTCTTTACTCTCATCATCATCGTCATCCTTCACTTTGCTGTCAGCTTCTAAGTAACAAAAATCAATATTCTTTTAGTTGTAAAATGTATTGAAAATTAACAAACATATAATACCCTCCCCAACAATCTGATTGAACTGTTGTTATAGCATACCAATGGACGATAATGGGTATGTCCCCATCCCTATAAATACAGTAGTGAATACTGTATGTTGGTCGGCAGTTGGATATTTGTCTCCAGATGGGATCAAGAATTTAGAGATACAATATAGAGCAGTCATTCATCAACATTTCCTACAAAGTGCGTCATTTCATATGTGACAAAGTAATATATATATATATATATATATATATATATATATAAAGACAGTTTTATGTTTATATATTCTTTTTATGGGTTCAAGTGTTTAAGTAAATGCACTGTTTATAATAAACAGTACTAATAATATTTACCGGCCTGAATATCCGAGGAATTTTCATAGAAAATATTCGTCCTCCTATACGGAATCGTTATATAGCCTGACGTGCCTTAACCGATTGAGCCACGGAGGATCTTTCAATTAGCAAGGTCGATTTTACTGCTTTTAAACTACAATCTTCCATGAATCTCTCACGTTCATTCATATCTGCTCAATGCGTATCCGAATGTAAACAAATGACGTCACACATTATGATATGAACAAAGTCCGACAATTAGTTAAGCCATTTTTATCTTTATTCATTCTTTTTAAAGATACAAATATTTAAGTAAAATGCTCTGTTTATAATAAACAGTATTAATAACATTTACGGACCTGAATCTATTATAAACAGAGCATTTACTTAAATATTTGTATCTCTCAAAAGTATATATAAACATAAAAATGTCTTAAAATAATATAAAAAAAAATATATATATATATAACATAGTAAGTTGTATGGATATGAGTTTGTGACCTTGGGTTTCACGCTTTTGCGGTCATCAGTGAAACCCTGTGACACAAATTCATATCCATACAAGTTTATGTATGTATATATATATATGTCTATATTTCTGAGATGAGGTATCATGTATAGTATTTACATTAGTCGGACTATTGTCCTCATCTTTGTCGCCATATTTGTCACAACGTTTCGGCCGTTGTACGCTCCGGCCTTCTTCAGGTGGTTGGAATTTTGAACTGAACCCTTTATTTCGCTCACTGGGGTAGACTGTTCTAGTTCCACGTGCCATGTTTGATGGATGTCAGTTATCAGTTATCACCTGCTAATTTTCCCTCTGAAAGTTCTCCACTGCCTTAACCAAAAAAATCTCCTGAGCCGACCAAGCATAGAAATAAATACAATATGGGAACCAGTAATAAGAAGTGCCAGAGAAAAGCAATGATAACAAAGTTGCAATATGAACTCTGGTAAAGACATGCAATGATAACAGCAAAAAATTGCAATATGAGCACTGGTAAAAATGATGCTGAAAACATTAGGTTTATAATACTCAGAAGTTCATACCCAGATGTCCTCAAGGACACATGGCACAGTGGATAACAGTTGGTTAGATCCAGTGACAGACCCAAAGAAGGTGAGTTCAATTCCTGGTTAAGGCAGTGGAGAACTTTCAGAGGGAAATTAGCAGGAGATAACTGATAACTGACATCCATCACAGATGGCACGTGGAACTAGAACAGTCTACCCCAGTGATCGAAATAAAGGGTTCAGTTCAAAATTCCAACCACCGGAAGAAGGCCGGAGCGTACAACGGCCGAAACGTTGTGACAAATATGGCGACGAAGATGAGGACAATAGTTCGACTAATGTAAATAGTGTATATATATATATATATATATATATATATATATATATGTGTGTGAAATATAAGATTTCATTCCTTTTTGTTTATGTATACGCGTCTTTATAATGTTCGCAGGAAAACATTTTGATCGTGAAAAGGAGACCCAGCATTTCCCGCCAAATCTCCATAGCCAGGCGCATAGTGATTTTCTGTAGCGTCAGGCAAGGTAAACGTCAAAGAAAAGGGAATTACATCCACACGGAAAAATAGTTCCATCCGGGCACTCAAGTACGAGGCGGGGTTGGGAAACGGCGGTAAGCGGGGTGGTCGGGGAGATCAGTATTGTTGCAACGTACTTCCGGAATTTGAAGCTGTCGGCTTACCAGAAAAGAAAAGTGCATCGGGCTGGTGATCTTTGACGGTTGCATTTCTCGTCGGAGAATCGATATCACGGTTTGCAAAAATGACATTTCGATCAATCTTGCTATTTGCTTGACCATTCGAAGAATCTGACACAAAAACCATTAAGAATCGTGCCTTGTAGAAGCAGGATAAAACTCTTCGAACGGAATCTTTTCGTTCGTGGGAAATTGGACGACCAAACAGCTAAAGCAAAAAAACACTACCGAAGGTCAAAAATGGTAAGTCTGAGTGGTCTCTGTGAATTTCTTTGTCGATGAGGAATCATCATTGCATACTTATTGATTCAAATTGATATCCTAAAGTCGGGTCTCACTGTCATAATAGATGGTTTCTCCTGAAAAACTGACATCATTTAAAATGTGATTGGTTTGGTTTGTTTTACAGCATATCAACCTCAATGGGTTATTTAATGCCGACAAGATCTTTATTGCTGATAACTTTTTTTTTTTCAAAAATGTATTTCTGGTAATAATTTTTCTTCAGAAATTTATTGCTGGTAATAATGTTTAAAAAAAAATTTCCGGTATGAGTACCTATTTTTATACTTTCATAGTGTTTTGACTCCAGTTTGGAGAGTTAACTATTTGCCTATAGCTGGGACCCTAACAGGCGCTACCACACCAGGTTAGGGTGGACATGGGATCACCAGAAATTAAGAGTTGGTTTCACGCTCCTCAAAACCTCCTGATCCTGTTAATATTTTTCCTAAAAATGTATTCTAAGAATCTGAGACAAAGACCATTAAGAGTCGTGTCTTGTAGAAGCAGAATAAGACTCTTCAAGCGGAATATTTTCGTTCGAGGGAAATTGGTCAACCAAATGGTTAGAGCAATAGAAAGCGAAAGTCAAAAATGGTCATTCTGAGCGGTCTCTTTGAATTTACAAGGGGGTGGTTAGTTCAGGACGAGGCACTGGACAAACAGCAAATAAAATGGGAAAGAGTCTGGTGAAATGGATTGACTGTTGTTAGGGATAGGGTGTGGCAGTGAAAAGAAACAAAGCATAATTATTAAATATAGGTAATTGAGACACGAATTTACCTTATTATTATTATTATTATTATTGTTGTTGTTGTTCTTTTATGTATCTTGTTCTTTCAGTTTCTGGTTTGGTTTGTTTTACGGCCTATCAACCTCAATGGATTATTTAATACACACAAGATTTTTTATTGTTGGTAATATTTTTTGTTGGAAATTTATTACTGGTAATACTTTTCTTCCCAAAAAATATTGCTGGTATTAAAACCTATTTTTATACTTTCATAGTGTTTGGACCACTTTTGCAGAGGGTAACTATTTGCCCATAGCTGGGACCCTGACAGGTGCTACCACCCCGCTTAATTGCTGTTGTTCCTAAGTCCACCCTGACTTGGGGTGGTAGAAGCTGTTAGGGTCTCAACTATGGGCAAATAGTGAACCATCAAACTGGATTCAAAACGCTATGAGTGGTTTATTTGATGCCAACAAGATTTTTATTGCTGGTAATATTTTTCCAAAAAAGTATTCTAAAACCCATTAAGAGTTGTGCCTTGTAGAAGCAGGATAAGTCTCTTCGAACGGAATCTTTTCGGTTGAGGGTAATTGGTCAACCAAATAGAGCAAGAGAACATTAGCGAAGGTCAAAAACGGTAAGTCTCAGCGGTCTCTGTGAATTTCTTTGTGGATGAAGAATCATCATTGCATACTTATTGATTCAAAATGATATTCTAAAATCGGCTCTCATTAGCGAAGAGAGAGTGTTTCCCGAAAAACTGACACCATTTAAAATTTGAAGTAACGTTTTCTTTTATGTGCCATGTCCTTTCAGGCCGTAGGCGATCATGGCACTCCACCTCCTTCTATCCCTTGTAGCTCTAAACAAGTTCCTTCCCTCTGCTTCCTCCCCCAGACCATGTTCTGTTATCCACTCGCCAGGTATGTCATGCGTTTCTTTCCCTTGTCTCTTTTCCCTTCTATTCGACCTGTGAGTATCAGATTCTCCAGACCCTCCTTCCTCATTATGCGTCCCAGAAACTTCAACTCTCTCGTCCTGATGTTTATCAACTTCTTCCTAGTTTGCATCCTTATCGTTGTTCACACGCTCGCTCCAAGATATCCTCAGCATCCTTCTGCAGAACCACATCTCCGTCGCATCGAGTCTCTTCTTCATCTTTGAGGAAATCGTCCAACATTCGCTGTCGTAGACAACGTAACAATCTGAGTAACTACATGTCCAAACGAAGTTAAATAGGCTTCGTGTTAAATATTAAAACATGTATTTATCAAAATTCAAACAGGATTTTTTTTAAGCATTTTACCCTAAGGAAGGCTGGAGTGCCACTAGTGCACAAAGGGAAACAGGGAGTGAAAGCATGAGTAAAGAGGGTTGTTTGAGGAAAGCATATAGAGATAGACGGGATTCGGTATCAAGGCATCAGAAGATATTGATTGACATTACATATGTATATTTGAAGATTATAGACATCAGGAAAACAAGTAAGAGGAAGGGAGTTCCACTGTCGGGAAGTGCAAGAGAAGAAGCTGTTGGAGTAGAAGAGGCGGTTATATTTAACAAGGCCGTAACAAATGGTTATGCGCCATCACCATCGGAATCGAAATGTTTGAAACCACCAGATGCGAGAAGCTAGAAGTCAAACGACAAGAGAGAAAGGCTGGACAAAATCAACCTCGTCCTCAACCAACATTACCATGCAGTCAGTGCCATCGGCTCTTCCATGCAAGAACTGGTCTACTTAGTCATCAACGCCATCATCACAAAGGAAGCGATCAGCAAAAAAGAAATGAAATTTTTGGATACGAGATAAAAGCATATGATGATTTTCCGTTATTGGTAACCACCAGATGAGAGAAGGATGAAGTCAAACGACAAGATAGAATGACTCGACAAAATCAACATCATTATTCACCAAAATTAACATATAGTTAGTGCCATTGGCTCTTCTATACAAAAGTTGGTCTATTTAGACACTAACGCCATCGACATAAAGTAAGCGATCAGAAAAGAAGACATTAATTTCTTGGATACGATATAAAGCCGACGACCACAACAATTATACACTGGCGGTGTTCCATCACCATCGGAACCAATAAAAACATGAGAAAAAGAGGTCCATTGGCTAGAGAGAAATACTTGACAACCTGGTCCTCAACCAACATTACCATGCAGTCAGTGCCATCGGCTCTTCCATGCAAGAACTGGTCTACTTAGTCATCAACGCCATCATCACAAAGGAAGCGATCAGCAAAAAAGAAATGAAATTCTTGGATACGAGATAAAAGCATACGATGATTTCCAGTTATTGGAAACCACCAGATGAGAGAACCAAGAAGTCAAACGACAAGAGAGAATGACTCGACAAAATCAACATCGTCCTTCACCAACATTACCATACAGTTAGTGCCATTTGCTCTTCCATGCAAAAATTTGTCCACTTCGTCATCAACACCATCATTCTGGGATACGAGATAAAAGCATGCGATGATTTCCAGTTATAATAATATATAATATTAATGGAGGATCGGTTTTATTAAAACTGGTTTCCGGTCGTTTAATTTATTTCCCCTTCTTTTTCGATATTAACATCGGGGTGGGGAGGTTTGGCACCAAACCATACATGGCAACAGTATTCAAATTAAATACGAATGGTAGATTTGTAGATTTGGAGGATGGACACAGGCGAGACAAACCTTCTGGCCTCACACAGAGAACCAACTTTCCTTGCGATAGATGAAGCTATAGATTCAATGTAGTTCTTCCACATAAGGTCAGTGAAAAGCGTGGGACCAAGCAGGCACAGGGGGATGCCCTCATGGATCTGGACATCAGCCATTCTATGGGGGGTAAATGAGTACAGTTTCGTTTTGGAGGAATTGAATCTTACAAGCCCCCAGTCACCCACAGTAGGGGGGTCTTTTTCGAGACCCTTGACCTGGTTATTTTTGTCAGCAATGCCGGATTTAATATTGATACAAGAGTAAATAGTAGTGTCGTCCACGCAGATGTCAAGTTGAACATCAGGAAGATCGTGTAGGACCCAGGATAGAGCCTTGGGGAACACCAGCGTTCGTATGAAAGGAACTGGAGGGCAACCCGTTTAGGGCGACCTTTATTTCACGGTTTGACATAATTGTTGTATTAAGTTAAATAAGTAATATTAATAATAATAATAAGTATACGTGTAACAATTTTATGGGACTTTAAAATATACAAAGCTTAATATTGATACAGGAATATTCAAATGGATGTAGATTTCGTAACCAATTTCACAAAGCTTCACAAATATTCAATATGCACAACACTTATGACAGGACACACGTCAAGTCGGTAGTCCAGCTCTTGCCAAACACGCTATAGCATGTCTTTAAAGATATACAATGGCAATAATTTAGCCATCGCATCCTGTATGAATATATTTATTAGAATGTTTTTATTTTCCAAACACGGTCAGCACATCGTGACCGTGTTCATAATTGTTATTATGGAGTGTTGGGTTTTTCTTTCCATTTATACTGCTTCCATTATTTTTTTTTACATATGGATGAGGCTATTATATTTGTATTATCAACGAGTATGTTATGGATAGAGTTTTGGAGGTTTTCATCTGTATATACCGTGTGTGACAGCAACATTGTCCAACTTGTGTAACATCTAAACTGTCCAGTTGTTAGATCAAGATTTGAAGGGTTGTATCTCAGAAATGATTAAAGATATTTTACTGGAATTCTCCGAGGTTTTTATAACACTTGGTCACTACATTAAACAATAAGAAGGTATAATTACTCGCCAAGATTAACAGAAGAATCGTGATGAAACCGATCATGAGGGAAAATGAAATGTTCATCAAATATCGGAAGCTCATGAAGCATTGAAATAAAGTTCATACATACATATATATATATATATATATATGTGTGT
Organism: Acanthosepion pharaonis; assembly: GCA_903632075.3. NCBI lineage: Eukaryota > Metazoa > Mollusca > Cephalopoda > Sepiida > Sepiidae > Acanthosepion > Acanthosepion pharaonis. The sequence continues at coordinate 2,065,737 of CAHIKZ030005398.1, forward strand.
GTGTGTGTGTGTGTGTGTGTGTGTGCGCATATATTGTTGAAGCTTGGATAAGCATGGAATAATAATAATACAACACAAAATGTACGTAAACAAAATGTATTAAAACAAGGAAAAGGTTTACAATATTTACAGTTAGTTTTGGTATATTCTTGGGAAGACTGTTCCTGTAGAATGGGTTGACTTAATCGCAGTCGGGCAGAGTCTCTGGATTGGATCTCTTGTTACTTCCTCCCTCGTCTTCCCGGTACCAACCCATATTTATATGGTCGGTACCCCACTATGTAAATTAGGTGGATCCTACCACAACATATATATATATATATATATATATATATATATATATAAAATATATATATATATTTGATGATATATATATATATAAAATATATATATACATATATAAAATATATATATACATATATATGTGTGTGTGTGCGTAAATATATATATAAAATAATATATATATAAAATATATATGCATATATATTTGATAATATATATAAAATATATATATACATATATATAATATATATATATACAAATATATAAAATATATGTGTGTGTGCACGCAAATATATATATAAAAATATATATATATATATATATATAATATATATATATTTGATGATATATATATATATATATAAAATATATATATATATATATATATATATATATGTGTGTGTGTGTGTGCAAATATATATATAAAAATAATATATATATATATATAAATATATATATTTGCTGATATATATATATATATAAAATATATATATTTGATGATGATATATATATATATATATATAATATATATATATATATATATAAAATATATATGTGTGTGTGTGCGCAAATATATATATATAAAATAATATAATATATATATATATATATTTGATATTATATATATATATATATATAAATATATATATACATATATAAAAAATATATGTGTGTGTGTGTATATATATATATATATATATATATATATAATTCCAGGATCATTTTCCAACTTATTCAAGACAACATGATCTTCGCCCTCTCTAACCTTCTAACTTTCTGTCCTGGAGTAATAAGGTGCCTCACACGTTTCACGTACGATTTCATTTTCTAAGTTGAAATCCCTCTTCCTGCTGTGACCTCCTGATCTTCTTTTCCTTTTTACTGTTCCCTCTTTTTTAAATTTATTCACCGTTCTCCTGATGATCCTTGAATGAACTATGAAGATCGAAGCCAAAGTATGAATGTGAGTATGATTACTGAAGGCCTGCGTGATCTTCTTCCTCGCACCATTACTCAGTTGGGGGTTCATAGTGGGGCTGAAACAAAACGATTTTAACCTGTTCTATTTCTAGCTAAATAACTCAAAGGGTTTTTCAATGATTCTTACAGCAAATGGTGCCAAGGTGTGTAAATTTCTTATCTGAAAACCTGGAAAAATGTAAGTCAATTAATTTAGTTTTCTTTTTAGATATTAAACATTTTGTGTTATGGAGAATTATGGTGTAAGACGATGTGAACAATTTTGCAGTTACTTCCGGTAAAGGAAACCTGTGACCTCAGTATCTCTGACCCTAGGTCAATGAGGTCTCATTTAAATGTTAGTAAAAGAAAAATGTAAAGTTTTCACGAATATGCAGGTCTAGAGATGCAATACACAGCACTGAAAGTATATATATATATATATATATATATATATATATATATATATATACCTTAAGACATTTTCTCTCACGTACATTCATATCTGCTCAATGCGTATCCAAATGTAAACAAATGGCGTCACACATTATGAAATGGACAAAGTCCCACAATTATTGTAAGACATTTATACATTATTTTTATAAATAAGCTTTGAGCAGAGATGAATTTACCTGAGAGATGGACGATTGAAATTTAAAGGCAGTAAATTCGACCTTACTAATCCAACGTTCCTCTGTGGCTCGATCGGTTAAGAGCACGTCAGGCTAAATGACGGTCCGTATAGGATATACGTTCGATTCCTGTTGGAGGACGAATATTTTCTATGAAAATTTCTCGGACATTCAGGCCGGTAAATGTTATTAATATTGTTTATTATTAAATAGAGCATTTACTTAAATATTTGTATCTATAAAAAGAATGTATAAACATAAAAATGTCTTAAAATAATTGTCCGATTTTGTCCATTTCATAATATATATATATATATTGCTAAAAGCCTCTGAGTGTTGACTTCAATGTTCACTTTTATATATATATGGATTTTTTCTCAATCCAACATTCGTTAATTACTTCAAAATATATATATATATATATATATATATATATATATATATATAAAATACTTATTATAAAACCCAGGTTGTGTGCGTCTGTACGTTTATATATTGGATCGGATTTCCTACATTTTTCAACCGATTTCAACAAGACTTCACAGAACTACGTAAAATTACCTTGCGGTGGTTTTGACGGCGCCAAAAATTGGAAAAAGATGATTGTTTTTGCATGAAATCAGCTTGAAAACACGATTAAGAGGCATCGCGAGAATGAATGGGGGACAACTCATATCTTGTTATACCTATTATAAAACCCACATTGTTTGTGTGTATGTGTGTTCGTTTATTTATGGGATCGGATTTCCTACATTTTTCAACCGATTTCAACAAAACTTCACTTTTGGGGGGCAGGTAGTATTTCTTATTGTCTTGCACACTTTTTTCTTTATTTTTACATTCAGAATGCTTTAAAAATTACATTTACAAGACAATTGTTTATAATAAAATTTTATTCAATCGGTAGACTCATAACGATTGAAAACAATGTTTTTGTTTGAGTTTGGGTTTGACCAATTCGTAAAAAAAAAAAAAAAAATAATTGAAACATGCGTGTCTGTCAACCTTAAACAATAATCTTTGTCAATTTTCAGTCTTTATGATCTCTTACTGTTACATCCTCGGGCAACGCCGGGCTCTACTGCTAGTATATATATATATCGGCGGCGGCGGCGTTATCTCGTATCGAAAAATTTAATTCCTTCTTTGCTGATCGCTTCCTTTGTGATTATACCGTTGATGACTAAATTTGCCGCCAACGACCAGGTTCAATACTAGAAGCTTCGAGCTTCACCTAAACATGCTCACATCATCCATTCCCTGTCGACGTTTGGCTTTGCAAGTTTTGTTTAAAGATGAAAGAAAACCAGAGAAGAAGTAAATGCCGATGGCGTAAATTTGTTTAAGGTGGACCTCGACTTGACAGGAAGTGACCCACATATTTGATTTCATGGCCTACTTGTGCGGCGCGTGTAGAATTTCGTCTATGGGAAGCTATACCCGGTTAAGGCAGTGGAGAACTTTCAGAGGGAAATTAGCAGGAGATAACTGATAACTGACATCCATTAGACATGGCACGTGGAATTAGAACAGTCTACCCCAGTGAGCGAAATAAAGGGTTCAGGTCGAAATTCCAACCACCTGAAGAAGGCCGGAGCGTACAACGGCCGAAACGTTGTGATAAATATGGCGACAAAGATGAGGACAATAGTCTGAATAATGCAAATAATGTAAATCATATTTAATTTAAACATCAGCAATTTTAAAAATAACGAGTAAATGAAGCGTGTAAACATTCGATTGCCTCAGAGCGGAGGAGCATAGGCTGAAGAGACTTGCATAAATTGAGTTTGAGGGCTTTTTTTCGGCTACAGAAAGCTATTCTGTTTTAAGCAACCTGGCCCTTTAATATGCTAAAGAATGTGCTGAATTCTCTTATTTTGAAAATGATGAAACATCCTATTGAATGTTCTTGCAGATTGGTAACCGTTTCCCGGAACTGGCCGGCGCCAAATTCTCCCTTTGTTCTCATTGTTCGGCGGTCTACAATTTTACTGTCTCCTCTTAGTGACTGTTTCCAGCTGTTATTGGCTGAGTAAAACAATAAAATGTGAAACGCTTCTCTTCAGACGTTGATAGCAAACCATCGAAGAGTAAACGTTAAATATTAGGTTGGTGCAAAAATAATGACGTAATAATGTCGTTTTTTAACGTATTTTTTAACGTCAAAAACGACGTTATTACGTCATTATTTTTGCACCAACCTAATACTTTTTTTTTCATTGTAGCTTTCGAGAAATCAATCAATTTCCACCGATTAATAGAATTCGATTTTTCGATAAATCTCAAGTAGAGACTAATATCCCGATATCGCTTAAACAAGACGCGAGTCAACGAGGCGTGTCAACAGCGGGTTGCCTCCCAGGGGACACAGGGGAGGAGCATAGCCTGGAAACGCATTAAGAATCTGGATTCACTTAAGGCTAAGCTCTCAAGCAACTGGCTTTGGGATAGTGACGTCATATCGAACAATTATCACGTCAGCTGCTGCAGGACAATCATTACTGTCTGCGTTCGCACCTACGAATCATCTAGAATCAATAACTAATTCCCTGCCAGACTCAAGATGTTTTTTTCTTGGAAATAAAACTCCCCAATAGCTTCGAAACTATCACTGCTTTTACTCCAGACATAACCATCGGTGAAATGTTATAGAATCTCCACTGATTCAACGAGAGAACCGGAAACAAATGGGAAATATTATCTGAAATTGGATTTGCTTGTCGACTATAGAATTACGTTAACCATTATCGATTATTTTTTATTTTATATTCTTTCATTCTTTAAGGAAAATTATTTTAGATGAGGAAATGAGTTTAGTATCTTTTAGATTCGGCAGTTTCATTTCAACAACAGCGATTTTCACAATAACCATAGCCATAAACAAAATATTGTCAATAAGGCTATTAACATATATTACGAAAATCAAATACACCACAATTACAAAAAACGAAACGAAATGGCAATAAAAAATAACATCATATATATATATATATATATATATATATATATATATATATATAAAACAAGTCGATAGAAACAATTACATCTGATTCAATATTTACTACAAAAAATCAAAACTAACAATCTAGTTATTAAAAATAATATATCTGAAAATTGTAACCTCCTAATTTAAGACCAATGTTGTGCATGAGTATGCTTGCCGATTCGAAGAATGTTTCTCTGTAAATAAAAAAAATAGGCTATACCATAATCACACTCTCACAGAGACTCACCTGCCACCTATCAGTCTAGAGTGTCATCAGACAACAGATTAATAAGCCGTATAAGGATCATAGTAACATTAGACAGCTACTAACAAACAATACCGCAATACTAGTAAAACCAAATACTACAAACAGACATAATTCCCGTAGCAATATTCATGAAACGAAACAAACAAATAAATCCAATTATAATTTAAGAGCTAAAACCCTGAAATGTATATAAAACTAACCAGCACAAACACCTCCACCACACACACACGTTACAACAAGAGTTTAGCTCTTTTCGAATAGGCAGTTTTATTTAAATGACAAAAAATTTAACAAAAACCAGTCATAAACAAAGTATTGACAATAACGCTGTGAACCTATACAGTAGAATCCCTAACATCCGGACTAAGAAGGCCTTCCGGATATAAGGAATTGCTTACAAAGTCCGGATATGAGAGGTTATATTTAGATTGCAATAAAAGAACTGAAATCAAGTTTAACATTTATTTTTAATAATGTAATGGCGAGTGAAATCTAACGGAATTGATTTTAAGGAAAAAGAAATAAATTATGTAATGTTAATGAAAATTCATTAAATTAAGTATGTCACGTATGCAAAACAAATAATGTAACGAGGGTTTTTTTAATCGCTGTTACATGATGATTCTTTCTCTTCTAATGTCATTCTCAACTTTTTGCGCATTTTGTTTTGCTTTTATTCTTGAAATTTTTTAAACGAAAGACACTTTTTTTAAAAAACTCTGCATGCATTATTGCAATCGTCATAACTGAATGCTGGCTTTCTTTCCATAAAACTGACAACCTTTTCAATAGCTTTTTCAATTTCAGTCCAGGTTTCATCACAATCATGTTTTTTTTTTATTTCCTTGTTCATTATGACAATGTGAATGCTGGAGAATAGTTTCTTTGGAAGATTTTATATCATACAATGTCGACTTTCCTATGTTGAACTCAGCCATTAGTTACAATGAAATTTCACCAGTGTCTAGTCTGTTTCAAATTTCCACTTTTTGCGATAACTCCAAAGTTGTTCTTTTCCTCTTATTCCCATCATCTTTTGCACCAATACAAGCCATTAGCGTGAAATAAGAATAAGCAATTATCCAAAGTAAATTTCCTGAAAAACAAAAATTTCAAATCTGTTACATATCACCCAAATAGTTCAAATATACACATCAAAATCATGTCCGGATATGCGGGATTCCGGATATGAGGCACTCCGGATATGAGGGATTCTACTGTATTAGCAAAATCAAATGCACCACAGTTACAAAAAAGCATAATCGATAAGAAAAAAGCAATTACATCTGATTCAATAGGTTCTAGAAAAAAATCAAAACTAATAACCTAGTAATTAAAAACGATACATCCTAAAGTTCCAACCCCCCGTATAAGACCAATGTCCTGTATGGGTAACGTTTTTCTGTAAATAAAAGACACAAAACGACTTATATTGGATATACTACAACAACACTATCACGAAGACTCACCTGCATCTACGCAAACAGAGTTCCATCAAACAACAAATTAAGAAACAACATAAGGATGATAGTAATATGAAACAGTTACTGACAAACAATACCACATACTAGCAAAATCAAACAGTAAAAATAGATTTTGATCCTAGAAGAAATACTCGTCTAATAAAAACAACGATAGACAAAAGCAATTGCATAGCCCGCATCATTTGATATATATATAATAAAAGAGAATAAAAAAACACAGACAAAAACACGTCATACGTCGCCAACATCACAACTCTCTTTGCCCATGTCAGTACTCTTACCAGTTCTACGAAACTCACTATTTGTCTGTTCTGTCCTGATGATCACCCCAGAAAGTCGAAAACTCGGAGAATATTTCTTTCGAAATGAACTTTTGACAGGTTTTAACGGAATTTCCTTATCTGAGAAGGATTATTTGTAATTTGGAAAAGTCGATCAATAAAATTAATCGACACAAAATATCTGCGTTTTTGATAACGTATGCCTAATATATAACGTATTCCTCATACATATATATATATATGTGTGTGTGTGTGTGTGTGTGTGTGTGTGTGTGTGTGTGTGTGTGTGTGTGTGTGATACAAACATATACAAACAAGTGTGTTACAACAAGAATTTTCGGTCCGACTATCAGAGCTGACTGCTGGAAACTTTACTCTCCAAAAAGGCAGTACCTGCTCCTATTTAGAGCTGAGACAATCCATGCGTACGTGGGTAAATTACCATAACATATAGTAAAATCATTTCCAATGCATTCTTATAGTAAAATCATTTCCAATTCATTCTTTTCGTAAAATCATTTCTAATGCATTCTTATAGTAAAATCATTTCCAATGCATTCTTATAGTAAAATCATTTACAATGTATTTTTATAAAAATCATTCTTATAGTAAAATTATTTCCAATGAATTCTTGCAGTTTTATGGCCTTATTAGGACCAGAAATAAGGGAGAAAAAGGGATGTGAGAAAGTGGCGGATTCTCTCGTCAGTTACCCCTCTCTATAGCTTTCATTTTCTCTAACATTCGTCCCACACTTTAATATATACACTCTCACTAAATTTTATTTTTTATTCCCGGAGTTGTTTTTTCTGTTTTCTTTTTAAAATTTGTAGGTCTGATGAATTGGATCGTATTTACGATTCCAGTGGAATAAATTATATATATATATAATGAGAACGAGAATAAATAAATTGTAACGTTCACAGCATTAATTAAAACATGGGCTCAATGCCAAGAGTAGAGCAGTGATTATTCATTATAGATTTTTGCATATGGACAAAAAAAATTACTCACTACAGAGATGCATTGTTGTACATAACCATTTCTAGTTACCAGCAGTAGAGATGCAATAAGACATCGAAACAAGAATCCATCTTTGTAGTGGGTAATTGTAAAATTCTATAATATATATATATATATAACTGTCTATATCTCTGAGATGAGATATTAGCTTTATTTACATTATTTACCTTATTCGGACTGTTATCCTCATCTTCATAGGAAACAGGGTTAATATAAAGATCTACATACCTTTCCCTTTTTTTTTTTAAAAATTCCATTTCACCTTAGCGGTTTTATGATCAACATTTAATCTCCAAAAAAATTTAGAAAATGAGATATTACTTCTGTAAGTACTATTGGTGAAGGACAAGGAATATTGGTACAACCTAGTCTTGAAAGAATTCTTAGTACTACCAGTATAGAATTTTTCAACAGTAGGATTCTCTATTGTAGACACAGTACAAAGATAAACAAGAGATTCATTGTTATATAGAAATAAAGTGTCGTTGACGACACGGGAGTTTGAACACAGATCACCAGAGAGCAAATACAGGCGATCCCATTTTGCATAAGTAAATCACGTGATGGTAAAGGAAATGTATATATGGAAATTAGCGTGGCATCAAAGTGATCACTATTCGGATCTCTATACGGATTACTATTAAGTGCTTACTTTACGAGCGCGTATTATCAAGCAAGTCATATTAGTGCGAGTGATATTCGAAGGCGTCTGACACCAGTATTATTCAACGGCGTTACTATAGTTGTATCTGCGATTACAAAGTCTCTACTACAACGAACATTACGAAAGTGGCAACGAGTGTTCGTTGACATCACAAAAGTTTCATTAAAGACGATTGGCGAGCTACTGTGATGAAGTAACGCTATTCTTTATTCTCTTCTCTACACTATTCTCTATTCGGACAACATTATTGACAACAAAAGATCTAGTTAAACATTTGTTTGGCAATGGGCATTAGTCAGAATTCCTACAATTACATTGGCCAGTTTCATTAATAATATTTTTCTTGGAACGTGTTTTATGAAGCATATTATTAAATTAGTTATATATATATATATATATATATATATATATATATATATATATATATGTTTCATTAAAACGACAGACACGGTACTACCGTTAAGCATTTTATTTAATTTTTCTTGTGTTCTTTTATGGACACAGATTGTGTCTAAACTGTCCAAATGTTAGGAAAATAAAACATCTCTATAACACACTAAAACATACACATAACGCGCACACACAGAGTTAAAAATTAAAAAATAAAATCATCCTTGATAAAGGCTAAAATTATAGCCGAAAGCGCTCGAGACTATAGAACATTTGCAAAGTTTCTACACTCTGTGTCCAAAAAAGAAAGCACTTGTTTGAACACGATGAAAATTAAATAAAAAGCTTAACCGTAGTACCTTGTCTGTCGTTTTTTAATGAAACATGCATAAATGAAGGATTGCTGCCTAAATACACTATATATATATATATATATATATATATATATATATATATATATATATATATTAATAACAAATTGCTTTTACAATATATGCGGTGACATTTAATTGAATGACAATTTGGAGAGAGCTTTTTTCTAATAAATATTTTATCAGTGATAATTAATTTTTTTAAGTTCTTATACATAAGTAATGATTTTGTCGGTAAAGTTTTTTTTTTTAATTATCGTTTTTATATACAACGAATTTACATGTGCTATGACAAAATTCAGTTTTAAGTGAGCAGAAAAAATATCACCTGATGATTACTTGAACGCGATGTAATAGTAAAATGCTTGTCTCGCTAGATCAATTAAGACAGAGAATTTAGTCGGGTGCTCCATACTTTTCATCTTCTGCTACATTTAGTAAAATAAAGAAAATCTTTTAAGAAGCAGGAGTAAAGTAAGTGTAATTACTTGCTTACTGATTCTTAAACAAAAAGATTTATAAATTTCTATAATATTAAGCCCAGCAACGGTGATTTTGCGACCTGGATGAGTCATCGTTCGTAGTAACCATTGTTGTTGTATGACATTTCCTATTGGTGTAAATTACCGGGACTGAACTGAAAAAAATGTTTTTTCTGAAATTATGAGTGAAAATAATGTGTAAGTTGATTTTCTTAACAGCGTAAGTAAAGTAAGTAAAGAATAGAAGCTTGCTGAATTAATATTTATCATTATTTTAATACAAACATTAGAATATGTGTGAACCTGGTCCACCATAGTTTTTTCTTTCTAGCTCTTAGTAATGTTCTTTTATTTTTGTTTTTATTTTTCTATCTTTCGTAATATTTGTTCTGTCATCCATACAAGGTTGTTAGGTCCGTTATGCGTGTTTTTCCTCTGCCTATCTTACCTTCAAAATGTTTTGTGTGTGTTAAATTTTCCAAACCGTCTTTCTTCATTACATGCTCTGGAACTAGCTCTTTTATTTTCTATTTTCTCTAAATCCTCGTCGTTTCCCATATGTTCACAACATGGTATTCTCAGCCCCTTTTTTGTAGAACCACATTTTTGTTGCTTCAAGTTTCTCCTACTTCTGAGAGGAATTTGTCGAGCATTCATTGTCATCCGGGAAAACTGATATTACGTAACAGTTCACTTGTCTTTTCTTTGTTTCTTATTTCTTCTATTTCTTATTCCTTTGCTTAAATTCTCGAAGGCATTTTTCGCTACCCCAATGTGTCTTAAGATTTTTGGTGTCTCTTTTCTCATCCCCTGTTAAACACTTCCCAGATATTTGAATTGTTGTTCTTGTTTGATTTCGGTATTTCCAATTTGTAATTTACATGTTGGGATGTCCCCTTTTGCTGACGACCTTTCTGTCTTCTTACAATTGATGCTTACTCTTTTCTTCCCACTTTACTTCTCTGAATGTTGTAGGAGTTCTTGTAGTGTACGTTTTGTATCTGCTATCAACAAATTGCCATTTGTATATTTTATGTTGTTAAGGTTGTGGCCGCCCGTAATGAATCGGAGATTACTCTGTTCTAAAATCGTGTTATTCGTGGCCGATCTCAAAAGCATCCAAATTGCCGTTTGCAATCTCAGTTTGGTGTTGTTCTTTACTTATATTTGCTCAATTTTGATTGGTGTAAAAACTGGCCTTCCTCTGGTTAAACTTCTATAGCAACCTCTGTGAACACGATACGATTAAGGACTTAATATTGCTAGTCTCAGTTACGTTATATTTTGAATTTTGAAAAGCTTCAGGAAACCTAAGGTTGACCCGACCGAGATGAAATGTTTTGTAATATAGTAACAAACCTAAGTAGAAGTTTATGAAGCTTTATTTTAATAATTCAGTCCGGTGTTGTTCCATACTGAATTTGGTCAATTTTGATTGGTGTAAAAACTGGCATTCCTCTGGTTAAACTTCTATAGCAACCTCTGTGAAGACGATACTCTATAGACATTAAGGAGTTAATATTGCCAGACTCGGTTACGTCAGGGAATTTTCTGAAACGCTTCCCGAACGCGATGAAATGATTTGTAATGTAGTAACAACGTCATGAAAAAAAGGTTTTAGTCCACATGTAATTTTTAAACATCAAACTAGCAGTATATTACACTAGCTATAGCAAAAAATGATCTTCTTTTATATGCCATGTCCTCTCAGAAGGTTGGCCATCATGGCTCTCCACAGCTTTCTATACTTTATTTAAATTATTCGGATTATTTCCTTCATCTTTGTCGCCATATTTATCACAACGTTTCGGCCGTTGTACGCTCTGACCTTCTTCAGGTTGTTGGAATGTCGAACTGAAACCTTTATTTCGCTCACTGGGGTAGAGTGTTCTAGTTCCACGTGCCATGTTAGTCCATGAAATATTAATTCTCTTTTTCCTTCCTCAGTTTTAATGCTTGAGTTCTTCTGAACATTTTCAAAATGTCTCTTTAAAGAAGTTCTACAAATGATTGTTTCGGAACAGAAAATGCATAAGGCTTTATTGCCTTTCTTAATCATGTCAATGTTTTCAGTCTCGTATTCTTTAATTTCTCTAATATCCTCTTTATTTGAATGACATTATTTACACTATTCGGATTATTGCCCTCATCTTTGTCGCCATATTTATCACAACGTTTCGGCCGTTGTACGCTCCGGCCTTCTTCAGGTGGTTGGGATGTCGAACTGAACCCTTTATTTCGCTCGCTGGGGTAGACTGTTCGACATTCCAACCACCTGAAGAAAGCCGGAGTACATAATGCTTCATCTCAGAAATATAGACAGATTCCTGTACTTTGTAGGTTTTACTAAATTTTGTCTTTTTGTTCTCCCTCCTCTAAGCTGTTCTGTCATCTATTGTCAAGGTAGGTTATGCGCCGTTTTCGCCTGTCCCTCTTGTCTTCAATCTGTCCTGTGAGTGTCAAATTTTCCAATGCCTCTCTCCTCATTATGTGACCTCAAAACTTCAACTGTCTCTTTCTGCTGTCAAGTATAACCGTCCATTTTCTCTAAGACTTTGTCTTTACTCGCATGTTCAGTCAATAGCATCCTCAACATCCTTCTGTAGAACCACATTTCTGTTGCCTCCAACTTCTTCTTTATCTTTGAAGAGATATCCCACATTTCCAGTCATATAAGTGGACTGATATCACGTAAGAGTTCAGTACTCTTTCTTTTTGTTTCCAACGATTTTTTTTCTGTTTCTTAATCATTTGCTTAGGTTTTGGAAGGCATCTTTCTCTATTCCAACGCGCTTTCAGATTTTACGAAAATTTAAATGTCCTTACTGGCTTGATTTTAGTTTCTGGGTGTAACAGGAAAATTGTCCAAATCGTGTAACAGAAGGGGGTAATTGTTCATCAAACAAAATGTTTAATATCTAAATAATCAAATGAGTTTCATTTTTCCAGCTTTTCAGATGAGAAGATTATCCATCTTCACCCCATTTATCGTAAGAATCACTGAAAGCCCCTCTGAGTTATTCAGCTGGAAAGAGAACAGGATAAAATCGGTTTGCGTCAGCCCCACTCTGTCTTCTCAACTGAACAATGGTGAGAGGAAAAAGATCATTGAGGCCTTCGGTAATGGCACCAACCTTCATACTCTGGCTTCCATGTTCAAAGTCCATTCTGACACACACGATTCACGTACGATTTCATTTAAAATATTTCTTCACTGCTCGTTGGAATGTCATAATTGAAACACCACTCTCCAAACGTCCTATGGATTGAGTTGGATCTTTTCTAATTGATCTCCTTAGCTCTCAGTTGAATCCTTCTTCCTGTTGTGATCTCCTGGTTCAGTTTTTCAGATCTACGGTTCCCACGTTTTGAAACTTTTGCAATGTTCTCTTAATGGTTCTTGAATGGACTTTGAAATTAGAATCAATAGTATGAATGTTGGTACCAATACTGTAGGCCTGAATGATCTTTTTCCTCTCACCATTGCTCAGTTGGGTTGACATAATAGTTAACATGAATAGTGCCGAGATGGCTAAACGTCTTATATGAAAACCTGGAAAAAAGAAACTAAATTAGTTAAGTGTTTTTTTCAGAGATATTAACCACTTTGTGGGATGGACAATTATGGTGTTACACGATTTGCATAATTTTGCCCTTAAAATCTATCTATCTATCTATCTATCTATATATATATATATATATATATATATATATATATATATATATAACAAGCATTAAATTTATTTTCTTTGTGGAGTTTTTAAACATTCAAATTACTATCAAACGTTAAAATCTGTGTTTATCTAAATTGCTAAAGCTATACCACCCCTCTTCTTCCTTCAAAAACCCTACGTACATCTCTTATCTCTTTACTTCCCCCTTTTTTCTTTTTCACTTTTTCTCCTTTTCTTTTTCTTTTATCATTTTCGTTGAGTTGAACAATTAAATAGGTCAATGTCGGATCCTTACCCCTCCTTCCTCAATATTAAGTATTATAATAAAAAGAAATATAAAAAATAAACTTTAAAACTCTCCTTTCCCTCTCTAAACTCGACCATGTCTCTCATACCATTCCTCACCACCCTCTATGTCAACTTATATAAGCTTAATACTGCCTGTCAAAACTGTAAATTTTTAATTCATTTTTCGTTTCACCTTTTGAAAGTGAAGTCTGAAGATCCAGAGAAAAATAAAATTCTCTGGTGAAATAAATTATTACAATGGAGCCTTAAAGTCGTCTATTTTTCTTTAAATTAAATTATTCGCTTTGAAATAACATTGAGCTCTCAGGGTTTCATCCTTCTTGGGATTATCCATACGGATTACGAAGATTGTCGTTACTTATATATATATATATATATATATATATATATATATATATATATATGTGCGTGTGTGTGTGTGTGTGCGCGCGTTTGTGTGTGCATTTTGTATCAGTACACATTTGTGTAAATAAATATATCAATAGCCCAACAGCTTTTTTGTGGAGTTCCCCACCCGCCAGTCACCTAGCAACACAAGTGTTTTCGTCTAATTGTTTGTTTTTTTTTCCCCGTGGCTGACGTCAGTGATTGGATTATCGATTTGCTAAAGCAATGCATCTCTATTACATAGCTTGTTGGTATCAGCGATCGGCTAGCCAACAGAAATCGATAGTCCAGCCATCACACCGCGTTTTATATATCAGACAACAAAGATGAAATCAATTTTAATATATTGCGCACACTAAAACTCAGCCGTCGAAATCGTCCGATTAAAGAGGATGAAACATCGCTGCAGCGTTGATCGCGCTTCCACGAATATCCGCAAATGCAACCAATGGGTTTTCCGACCGAGGAGGGGAGGCAGACGAGCAGGTGGATTTCGATTTTTCACGAAATTATTAAATTTAAATGAAGGAGATCCGTCCTGTATTAATAGTCAAATGTTACCCTCGATTGTTTTATAAGAAGCGGAAAATTGTTTCATCATCGGCAACCATCAGCCCTATGACCTGTCGCGGTGTTAAGTCCTCTCAGCAGCTGAGTAACTATTATTATTATTATTAATAATAATAATAATAATAACCAATGCTTGCTAACTAGGAATTGTCACCAATCCTTTTGAACTAGGAATTATCAAGCACATATACTAAAATATTGTGTCAGCCCATGCAGATTCTGTGATAAATATCCAGAAACGATTGATCATCTTGTATCAGGTTGCACGATGTTGGCACCCACTGAATATAAAACCCGACATGACAGAGTGGGCCATTATCTGCACTGGAAAATCTGCAACTTCTACGAGAAGGAAACTGAAAAAGAAACTGGTATGAACACCACTCAGACCCGGTTACGGAGATAGGACCTGTTACAATTCTATGGGACTACACAATACACTGACAGAACAATCAAGGCCAACCGCCCAGATATTGTTATTAAAGACCACAAACAAAAACGGTGCCTCCTTATTGATATGGTAGTCCCTGCTGACTGCAATGCATCTTTGAAGATATTCAAAAAGTTGTCAAAGTACAAGGACCTTGAAATAGAAATCTCGAAAATGTGGCATATGGGAACATCAACAATTCCTGTTGTAGTTGGAGCCCTAGGACTGGTTGGAAAAGATTGCAGTAGACTAATTAAGGGATTCCTGGAAGTCGATACCTCAAAAAGATACGAAAAATTGTTCTAACAAGTACAGCCCACACTTTACGAAGGGCTTTATCTATTTAATTTTTTTTTTTTTTTTTTTTTTGCCAGTGGAAAGTGTCATGACGCCATTTCTAACCTTAGGTCCCTGGGCGGGACCCGGAGGAAAGAAATGTGTAAACGCCGGAAATCAAAGGAAATAAAAATAATAATAAGAAGAAGAACATTAACAAGCAGGGTGAGTGTAAATTACAGTTAACTAATAAACTTTTAATGTACTCTGTACTTTTCAAACTGTGACCAGTAGCAGACCTGGATTTTAGTTGCCCTGAAGCTTGAACAGATATTGGGGTCCCCTTTGCAATCAGCAACAATAGATTCCAGGGTCCAACTGCCAAAAGGTAGACTATAAATAGATTCTGTTGAGCTCAACGAGTCTATACATCTTGAGGTGGGATGCTGCAAGCCCACAAGAAATTTTTTCAAATTTGACTAATTACAGAATTACTCCCCTTCCAATCACCCCCTCTCTGTGTTGCGCTGTCTCTCTATGTCCCCCTCTCCCTCTCTCTCTGTTTTATGATGTTATTATTTCTTGATTTGAAATACATCAAATATTACTAACTACAATGAACACCTGGGCAAAGCTGTAGAGTACAGTAGCAGAGATGCTGTGATTATCACAACAAAGGTGAGGCTTATCTACAAATCCCAGTATAAGAAGAGAGTACGAAAATCCTTTGCATTAATACGCACAAAGGGTTGTACAAATTCAACAGACTACCATTCGGAGTAAAAGTTGCACCAGCAATTTTTCAGCAAACGATGGACACAATGCTCACGGGCCAGAATTTCGCGACCGCTTATCTGGATGATATTCTGATTAAGAGCGACAATGTTGAAGAGCACACATCACACATAAAAGAAGTTTTTAGAAGACTTCAGGACTTTGGGTTCAAAGTAAAAGGAGAAAAGTGTGATTTTTTCCTAAATGAAATTAAATATTTAGGACAGATAATAAATGAAAATGGCAGGAAACCGGACCCAGAGAGGGCATCGGCAATTAAAAATACGCCGGAACCAAAAAACGTTGCAGTACTACAAAGTTTCCTGCGTCTAGCTAACTACTATTCGAATTTCTTGACAATATGCATAAACTGAGGCCTCCGCTAAATGAGTTACTAAAAAAGGAGAATAATTGGAATTGGACAGAGGACTGTAAAAAAGCATTTAAGGAAATAATGCAAAAATACTACCCCCACAAAAAAAGGATCTAAGGAGCGGGGTGTTACGGGGTCCTCCTCTTTTTCATATAAGTGAACTCGACCAGAGTGTTACTGGGACTGCTGCCGTTAAATACCCACAGTCAGTCAGAATATAGAGATTGATGGAGATTGAGGGGGTGAGCAGAGATTGTGATTGAGTTGGAGGTAGAGTAATAGTGTGAGGTAACCGCTTGTAGAAGTCAGTTACAAGCACGTAGACTCTAAGGAAGTCCTACTTCGAGACTATATCTATATATATTATTATTACGACTAACCGCGTCCCTGGATTTACTAACAATATACCCATTGTATTATTGTATAAATACATTTAATTTCTTATCTTTATTTCTTGCGTTTGTCATTCATTGGAGACCGAATTTCATCTCGGAATCCACAATAGTAACTAACCCTGCAAACTCCATCCTGGCTATGAGCTAGATAGCTGTGCATAATGTCTCAATGCCTTGGTTGGAAGCCAATATATGAGAACAACTAAGAATAAAAATCGGCCGTTCAGGGTAAGACATTAAACTATGTCCAGCAGCAAGGACACCGATGAGGAGGTTTTGAGGAGCGTGTAACCACCTCTTAATTGCTGGTGTTCCCAGGTCCACCCTGACCCGGGGAGGTAGCACCTATTAGGGTCCCAGCTATGGGCAAATAGTTAACTATTACCAGCAATACTTCTCGTAAAAAATTATTACCAGTAATACAACTTTGAAAGAAATATATTGACAGAAACAGATTTTTGACAAAACAAAATATTACTAGCAATAAAGAATTTTGTCGGCATTGACTAGCCCATTGGGGTTGGTGTGCCGTGGGACAAAATAAACCCAACCAATCTAAACCAAAGAATACATATTCTATTCATACAAATCTATCCTAAAAATGTTGTCGGCATTAAACAACCCCTTGAGGTTGATATGCCGTAAAATAAAATAAACCAAACCAATCTAAACCAAAGAATACATATTCTCTGCATACAAATCTATCCTAAAAATGTTGTCGGCATTAAATAACCCATAGAGGTGTTGATATTCTGTAAAACAAACCAAACCAAAGCAAACCAACCAGACTTTAAGTGGAACTCGTACATACGATCCATCGTTAAAGCTATAAAAATCTTGCTGGCATTAAATAACCCATTGAGGTTGATATGCCATAAAACAAACCAAACCAAACCAATACAAAATCGTTAATAAATTAACTGAAAAACCATTCTACTGTGTTTCCGAAGAAATAAGTACAATGCACTGATAATAAAATATATTAAGTATAACTGTCCATTTTTTTCTAAGATTTTGTGGTAACTCACATATTTAGTCCATGGTATTCTCAGTATCCTTCTGTAGAACCACATTTGTGTTGCATCAAGCCTCTTCTTCATGTTTGCAGATATTGTCCTACAATCACTGTTATATAAGAGGAATGGTATCACGTAAGAGTCCAGTACTCCTTTATTTATTTCCAACGAAGTCCTTCTGTTTCTTAATCATTTACTTAGCTTCTGGAAGGCATCTTTCGCCATTCCAAAATGCCCTCGGATTTCGGTGTCATATTTTCCGTAATTTATTAAACATTTTATAAGACTTTAAGAAGAGTCTTTCATCATCGGCAGCCATCAGTCGTATGACCTGATATGGTGTTTAGGTCTCTGAGCAGCTGAGTATCTAAACACTTCCCTGTCAACTCCATCCTTGCTATGAGCTAGATAGCTGCTCAAATCCAGTCTTATTGCCTTGGTTGGAAGCCAGTATATGAGTAGAACAACTAAGAATACAAAACCACTAATGAGGTAACTGCATTACATTGTTTTTCCGAAGAAATGTGTACAATTCACTGATATTAAAAAATGAATCTCTGCAGAGATGGCCTCTTGTAGAAAAATGGAATTTAGAACCAAAATATCAAAATATATCTGAAATTTTCTACGGAGTAACATATATTTTCATGGCAACTGCTCATGGGGACAAATGTTGCACCAACATATGCCAACCTAGCCATGGTATACCATCAACTAAAAATATATAAAATAACCTCAGAATCCTATGGGAGTGACTACATCAGCTATATAAAAGAAAACTAGAAAATATGTCTGGCTTTGGGAAGTAAAAAATTGGCCATTGTAACGTGTCTTAGTCTAAGTAAACTACTGGACGAATGATCAGATGTGGTGCAAGCACGTGAAGTCGTTCCTGTTGGCCAATCATGATCTCGAATAGGATGCTGATACCAGCCCGTTTTGAAAGATTTTGCGCAACAATAGAACTCTAAATTTAATGACTTTATTTATAATGCAAGTTCCAATGAAAATATTGTTAAGGATACTGACCAGTGTAATTGTAGAAATCCTAACCAATGCTCATTGTCAAACAAATGTTTAACTGAATCACTTGTGTATTTTTGTATTTTGTATTTTGTATCTCTACAATGGAAAATCCGAGGGTTGAAAAGTTCTATATTGGTAGTACTAAGAATAACTTTCAAAATTCGGTGGTTTTCAACCCTCGCATTTTCCATTGTAGAGAGAACAAAAATACACAAGTGATTCGGTTAAAAAACTTTTTCCCTGGTGCTCCGACTACGTGAATATTAGCGTGCTACCAGGTTGGCATCTAGGTCCCACCCGTTTACTGTTAAAATAGTTAAATGCATCCGCCACTTCTGCTCCAACAGATTCTTTTCTCGTACTTCACGCCAGTGGAACTCTCTTCCATTTCCTTACTAACCTGATAACTAAAACCTTCCAAAAATTAAATGCAGTGTCAATCGTCATCTTCTATCTTCTTGAATCCCGTTCATCTGCGTCCTTTTCTCACAGCTACCTATCCTCAGTCTTTTCTCTTGCTTTCACTTTCACTTTCACTTTCACTTTTACTTTGAGTTTCATTCCATCTCAACCCCCTGCGCACTATTGGTATTCTGTAATGTCATCGAACCTGACTTTCTCAGCGACGTGATGTGGCTTCCCTTTGTCTTTTCTACAAATATTTTCATGGCCAGGCTTTGACGAGTTTCTTTCCCCAGGTGCCCTGACTATGGGAAATTAAGCGTGTTACTAGATTGGCATCTAGGTTCCACACGTTTACTGTTGAAATTGCTAAACGCAACCGCCACTTCTACTCCAATAGTTTCTTTTTTCGTAATTCCCGCCCGGGGAACTATCTTCCGATACCTTGCTTCCCTGATAACTAAAATCTTCAAAGAATTAAATGCGAGGTCAATCGCCATCTTCTATATTTTAAAATCCCGTTCATCTCCGCCCTTTTCTCACTGCTCCCTATACCTTTTCTCTTACTTTCACTTTCACTTTCACTTTTATTTTCAGTTTCATTCCTTGTCAACTCTTTGCTCTCTAGTGGCATTCTATAATGTCATAGATTCTGACTTTCTCACTGACGTGATGTTGCATCCATTTGTCTTTTCTACAAATATTTTCAAGGCAAGGTTTTGACGAGTTTTCCCCCTAGTGGCCCGACTACAAGAATTTAAGTGGGCTGCTAGATAGGCATTTAGGTCGCACCAGTTTACTGTTAAAATTGCTAAACGCAACCGCTACTTCTACTCTAAGAGTTTCTTTTCTCGTACTCCCTGCCCGTGGAACTCCCTTCCGTTTACTTTCTTAACTGATAAATGCAATCTCGAATAGTTTAAATGCAACGTCAATCGTCGTCATCTGTCTTCTTGAAACCCGTTCTCCTTTCGTCTATCCTCCTACTGCTCACTCTTCTTTCTGACTTCCCCTCTCTCTAACCCCCTGGGTACTAGTGGCATTTCTTGCGGTAAAATGATTAAACAAAAATACAATTCTTTTTCTTCATCGCCATGCATAATTAACGTTTGCTATTAAAATGATGTAAGCAAAAACCAGCCTCGGGACTCCGTTTTTTTTCACCCAATCCAAAGAGCCGCTCAAGGTAGAGCGTTACTATGTGCTGTTGCATGAGCGTAAGAAAGGAAAAGAAGTGAAGTTCTTTGATGAGGTCAAGATCTAATAAAAGTATAGGATTTCAGAGTTCAGGCGGAGACGTTAAAAGTATGGCGTAGAAGTAGATTTTAGAAGGAATTTTATAAACCCAATCCTAGACAGGAAGCAAGGGATAAACCTCTACTACTGCTCCCATAACTAGAGAGGAGTGTCAACCGGGCGATATCCCTACCTATCTATTCCTACATTAAGAAAAAATACTTAATAAGATTTCAGGCGCCAGTCGGAGACGTTAGGAGTATAGAGCTGAAACAGACTTTAGGGGGAACTGGGAGTCCCACTAGCACTCAAAAGGTTACAGAGAGTGAAAGTAAGCGTAAAGGGAGGTTTTGAGGAAAGGATAAAAGGAAGGACGGGAATCAAGATCAAGGCATCAGTATATGTCGATTGACATTACATTTAAACTTTTGAAGATTATAGTGATCAGGGAAGCAAGTAAGAGGAAGGGAGTTGTACAGACGGGAAGTCCGGGAGAAGAAACTGTTGGAGTAGAAGAGGCGGTTACATTTAACTGTTTCGACAGTAAAAGAGTGGGACCGAAATGCCAACCTAGTAGTACGCTTACATTTATGCAAGCGGGGCACCATTGAAAATATCTCGTCAGTTCAGATGCCAGGAAAATATCTAAGACGAAGGGAAGCCATATTACATGACTGATGTCGAGATGCCAGGTCAGTACCTATCACATTGCATATTCGTCTTTGGATTTTGTCGAGAACATCGAGATGAAAATCGGGCGGGTGGGGGTGGCACTAGACCATATATGACAAAAGTATTCAATGCTGGGACGAATGGTAGATTTGTAGATTTGAAGGATACCCAGAGAACCAACTCTCCTTGCGGTAGATGAAGCTATTGCTTCAACAGAGTTGTTCAACCTCCTATTTTAAACAGGTAACTAGGGTAACACTCCTACGCCTGTTAAAATAAAACTGAGGAGAAGTACGAACTGGACGATAGGCGAGCCTATCTACTCCTATTCTTCAAGGAAATGAAAATTTCATTCAGTGTTTTCGGTGACAAATGACATTCACTATTAAGGCTGCCTCCAAACTCAAATAACTCCTGTTCAAGAGACTGAGGAGGAGGAGTGCGAACCGGACGATACGCACACCTGCACATTCCCATTTTTAATAATAATAATTAGTGGATAAATATTAGGAGTTCAGGAGGAGAGGCCAGAGTAAGACGGTCGAGGCTGACTCAAGAAGAAACCGGAAACCCAAACATCAGCAAGAGCCGGACACCCTATCCCTAGCAAGAACCGTGAACCCAATTCACAGCAAGAACCGGAAACCCAATCCACAGCAAGAACAGGAAACCCAATATCCAGCAAGAACCGCAAAGTCAATTGCCAGCAAGAAGCGGAAACCCAATCTACAGCAATAAACGGAAACGCAATCCACGGCAAGAAGCGGAAACCCAATTCACAACGAGAACCGGAAACCAATCCATAGCAAGAACCGGAAACCCTATCTCCAGCAAGAACCGGAAACCCAATCCCCAGCAAGAACCGGAAACCCAATCCCCGGCAAGAGCCGGATACTCAATCCCCAACAAGAACCGGAAACCCAATCCCCGGCAAGAGCCGGATACTCAATCCCCAGCAAGAACCGGAAACCCAATTCCTGGCAAGAGCCGGATACTCAATCCCCAGCAAGAACCGGAAACCCAATCCCCGGCAAGAGCCGGATACTCAATCCACAGCAAGAACCGGAAACCCAATCCACTACAAGAAAGGGACACTCAATCCACAGCAAGAACCGGAAACCCAATCCCCGGCAAGAGCCGGATACTCAATCCCCAGCAAGAACCGGAAACCCAATCCCCGGCAAGAGCCGGATACTCAATCCCCAGCAAGAACCGGAAACCCAATCCCCGGCAAGGGCCGGATACTCAATCCACAGCAAGAAACGGAAACCCAATCCCCGGAAAGAGCCGGATACTCAATCCACAGCAAGAACCGGAAACCCAATCTACAGCAATAAACGGAAACCCATTCCACTACAAGAACGGGACACTCAATCCACAGCAAGAACCGGAAATCAAATCCAATCCACAGCAGGGAAAGCTAATAAATCGTAAAGGAGATTACGGCGACGTATATATGCGTTAGGGTAGAATTAGTTATGAAACTGATAGTTGAATGTTGAAAATGTATTCATTCGTGCTTAGCCTGGGAACATCGATCCTCGCTGGGTACCCCATATTTTCGGCCTTGTGCCACTTCCAAGGTAAGCTTAGAAAATCATTTTGGGGTATTCCAACGAGGTGAAATGGTTAGCAGGCTTGTCTCGCTCAATCAGTTATGGCTGAGTAGTGGGTTTGGTCCTCACTGGGTGCTCCACACTTTCGGCCTTGTGCCGCATCTAAGCTACGCGTGGAGCTAATCTCTCTCGTCTTAAAACCATCGCTAATGTCTTTCAGCATGACCGTTGATTCCATCGAAGGAACCTTCAACATGCCCGTTGACATCAGTTAAGTTTTGAAAGTATTTGGAATTTTATATATAAGCATTATTTTAATCATAGCACCTGTATGGGTGTGAAACTTGGCCTTTCCTGGTTAAAGCAGGAAAAACGACCCTGGAACTCGAGAACAAATGCTTGAGTAAGCCCCTCAGTACCCCCACTGGGGGCACAAAACCAATGACTATGTACGGAGTAAGGTCGAAAGACTCGTGGACCGAGAGGAATCTCTCCTCGCCAGGAATCTCTCTTCGCGTCAGAAGATGATATGGTTTGTCCATGTCAAACGGCATTACGGCCTCTACAGGACCATCATGCAATTCCCTGTTGAAGGCGGGCAAAAGCCGGTCAGACAACATGAAAGAGTCACGACCAACAGATCAGCCTGGAGGAGGATTTTTTGTGTCTAACCTTTAGGTTCCGCCGACGATTGAAGCAGTCAGGGGGCTGATGATGATGATGATGATGATGATGATGATGATGATGATGAAAGAGCTACAAAGAACAGGAAATGGTGGAGATCCACGATCGCCTACATTCTGATGAGTCACGGCATTAGATTTCCTTCACGTTAATTTCGGTTGCTTTTCATCGAAATTATCCTGTGAGTGTACGGCTATTATTAAATAGAATAAATTGTAAAATAATAAATCAATTTTAGTAATGTCTGATAAATCTTCCTGCAATAAAAAAAAATCTAAATTATATCATACTTATTATAAAACCCAGGTTGTGTGTGTGTCTGTTCGTTTATATATTGGATCGGATTTCCTACATTTTTCAACCGATTTCAACAAAACTTCACAGGACTACGTAAAATTACTTTGCGGTGGTTTTGACAGCACTAAAAATAGGAAAAACACAATTATTTTTGCACGAAATCAATTTGAAAATACGATTAAGAGGCATCACGAGAATGAAAGGGGGACAACTCATATCGAGTTATACTTATTATTAAACCCAGGTTGTTTGTGTGTGTGTTCGTTTATATATGGGATGGGATTTCCTACATTTTTCAACCGATTTCAACAAAACCTCACTTTTTTTGCTAGGTAGTGTTTCTTATTGTCTTGCACACTTTTTTCTTTATTTTTACATTCAGAATGCTTTAAAAATTCCATTTACAAGACAATTGTTTATAATAAAATTCTATTCAATCGCTAGACTCATAACGATTGAAAACATTGTTTTTGTTTGAGTTTGGGTTTGACTAATTCGTAAAAAAACAAAAAAACAAAAAAAATCTAATTAAGACATGCGTGTCCGTCAACCTTAAACAATGATCTTTGTCAATTTTATTTTTCAGTCTTTATGATGGTCGATACTTGATCTATCTCTTACTGTTACATCCCCGGGCAACGCCGGGCTCTACTGCTAGTTACTATTAATAAAAAAAAATTAGATTCCATTATTTTTAAATAAATCGCTATCATAGGGTGCTCCATATTTCTGGTTTTGTTCTGGATCTATGTAACCCTTAGTAAATCGCTTAAAACTCATTTTTGTTCATGCTTTAGTCATACACAGGTAATTTGACGTGGTGTAATGGTTAACAAGCTTGTCAATCTACTTTGTACTGAGTTTGAGCCTCGCTGTGCTCCATATTTCCGGCCTTGTACCATATTTAAGCTACGCTTAGTCTGTCGCTATTTTAGTTGAAGATCCGTTTTTGATAAGTTTGGAAATTATTAACTGAATTTTTGTTCTTGTTTTGTCGTAGATCTTTTATTTGTCTGCAAATATAAACAGTTGCACGATGTGGATTTAGGCTTCTGCACAACAGCTGTCGAGCGATGGATGCAGTGGCAATCTCACTGCGTAACTGTAAATAAATAATCAATAGTGAAGACGAGTTGCTGCCTCTGTCTGCCTATAGGGTTATCCGTGATATTAAGTTAGTGTAGAGAGTAAGTATTCATATATTCAGGGGAATTACAGATGCACGAAAAGAGTTATTCACTCGTGATATCGTTTGAAATCCCGGCTTTTTTTTCCCTTAATCCGGACATCGTCGTAACGACAATTTTAGTTCTACAAATAAAGAACACTTGACAGAAGGTCTCATTGTATCTCCTGAATCGAATGGCCAAACCGAAGCCAAGAAAAATAGCGAGAGTGATTATCTGCTGTATTAGCAACACGACTTTATAAAAAGAGAATATGGCGCCGAAAAAAAAAAAAACAACAACAAAAAACTAAACAACGTGAGACATGAATACGATAAATGCGAGACTTGAATGAGAAAAGAAATTTATACAAAACATCGCTTTCTACAAAAAAAAAAAAAAAAAAAAAAAGAGGAAAAGTTACAAAGAAAGAATTTTTAAACAGAAGAAAATCCACATCAGCACAAAATAAGAAGAAAATGTGAAGCGGACGCGAAGAAATGAAGAAAATTGCATTTCTAGTAAAGAATTCTCAGAACGTTAAAACATTTACAAGTTTATATATAGAAACTTATATTGGTGCTACTACAGCGTGAGGTCTACCTCAATATAGCATGAGATCTACATGCCGTTTCGTCTAGCTCAATATAGCGTGAGGTCTACCTCAATATTGCGTGAGCTCTACCTCAATATAAGGTGAGGTCTACCTCAATATAGCGTGAGATCTACGTCCCGTTTCAACTATAGCGTGAGGTCTACCTCAATATAGCGTGAGATCTACCTCCCGTTTCGTCTCCCTCAATATAGCGTGATGTTTACCGCAATATACTGTGAAATCTACCTCCTGTTGCGTCTATAGCGTGAGGTCTACCTCAATGTAGCGTGAGATATACCTCCCGTTTTAAATATAGCGTGAAGTCTATTTCTATACAACGTGGGGTCTACCTCAGCATTGAAGTATAATATATTGTATGTGTATACATATTTATTAAAACCTTTTATTATTATTTATATATCTATACACTATTTGTATTTGTATTTATATTAAAAGCAGAGAGGTAAAAATAAATGTAGTTGAAACAGAACCAGTGAATAAACTTATACCATAGCTTTATTGCACTTTGATTACTCGACTACTGACAGATATTACAGGGTGGTTTTTATACCTCTTAAGGGGAGGTAACTGAGGATTTATCAGTACAATAAACACGCTATTAAATAAGTTTAATTTTAGCGATAAACACTCTTGTAGAGTAGTTTTCCCAGTGGAGGTTTGTATTTCACTAAGTCGGTCCTAAAAAGGGTCCGACGTACAAAACGTTAGGAACTTGAAATAAGAGTTAATGACGCAGCAATCTAGTTGTGATGGTTGATACTTCAATGTCCGACATCCACTGAGCTCAACTGGCGACCGCTACATAATTCTGACCGTTGTCCGTCGCGTATAACGTTCATGCCCGAAATTAAAAGCATAAAAATGTGGCAATTTACCCTTCATATATATATATATATATATATATATATATATATATATATATATATATATATATATATATATGACTATTTATCCTCTGACATTTCATTCTGTATATATTTATATATATATTTAGTTGGATTGATGTGAGATTGTGAAGCTGGGTTTCACGTTATTTGGCGTTCCCAAGGTGACAACCCAGGGTGACAAACTCACCAATCCAACTAAATATGTTAGCTCTATCAATGATATTGAGCGCTTTCTAATAAATACCGCGTATATATATATATAAATAATATATATATATAAATTGCATATGAACTCAATACTAATTATAAAATTCCCTTTCTTTGACATATTGATAAACACAAATAATAACAAATTTACTATTTCGCCATACAAAAAAGCTACAAGCATAAATTCATGTACACTTAACTACAAGAGCGAATGCCCATATTACTACAAAATAGCAATTATAAAGAATCTAATACATCGTGCAGAAACTAATTCATCCACAAAACAGATTTTTTACAGTGAACTTAAGAATATAAAACAGACACTTATTAATAATAGCTTTCCAAACTATATAGTTGATGAACAAATAAGATGCTTTCTTAGAAATCTCAATAATAAGCAAATTGTACATAATACTGCTTCTACTAATCTCAAACATATTAATCTCCTATATCTTAATCAAATGCATACTAATGAAAATATACTAAAGAATTTAGTAAATACTAATATATCAACAACAGATCCTAGCAAAAAAATTAAATTAATCATATACTACACTAAATCTAGTATATCCAACTTAATTCTTCATAATGATTCTTCTCCCCCGGTTAGCGATTTGCAAAAAGACCAACATAGTTTATAAATTGTATCTCCAACGAATTAAATAATATTTATGTTGGTCACATCACAAACTCGCTTTCACGACGTTTGACACTACATCTCTAACATTTTTAGGCATTTAAAACAACATGCCTAACTGCACACACAATTCCGTAAAATCCTTGTTAAAAACACAATTTTACTTAAACATGGAAACAATAAACAATAAACTAAAAATCCTTGAAGCTATATACATTAAACAGTTGAAAGCTAACCTAAACAAAATCAACTATGGAATCTCTACAAATATCCTTAAATGTCTATAATTGGTAACAGAAGCCATTGGTTTATACCAGCTTCCCATACTTAATAATTCTCGAATTCACATTCGCGTGGTTATATCTGACGTCATGAGCTGCGGTGCGATCTTCGCTTCTAGAGTCTTATATGCACGAGTTTATGGTTGCTTGGAAATCATCCATGTAAACAGAAACATACTATCATCACTGTCTTGTCCGTATATTACTTAATATATTGTACAGTTATTGACATCTTTGATAATGGCATATGGCCAGAAAGCTTAGATTGGAAAAAAAATATGGATCAATATTGTGATTTTCTTTCTTCGTTTAATGATAATGTTATTAAAAAAATCAGACGTTATGAATAAAATTTACATAAAATAAACAGAACAACACTTGTCTATAATATTTAATGAAACATATATGAATGAAAAAATGCCCTAAATACATATACAACTTATATATATATATATATATATATATATATATATTTATATATATATATATATATATATATATATATATATATATATATATATGTACTGGATGCAATGGTTAAATTGTCACATTATTATACTTTTAATTTCGAGCATGCGCGTTATTAACAAATTTTTGATTTTATCGACTGGTAAAGTATAAAAAGGTCAGATCGGCGCCGTCTGTGATAAATGGAACACCATCACGCAATTCACTCTACCAGACATTTGGAAATTTTATGCTGTACTGCTCATAAATCACGCCAGAAACTCCAATACGAACATTTCAGGACGTTTGGGTCTTAAACTCAGTTCAGTGCAGAGGATTTGGAAAGAGTTGGATGAGTCTAATGGTGAGTATGAAGGAAAACTTACTCTGATCGTTCTAATAAGAAAATAACACCCGAATTTGTTGGTGAGGGCCTCAAATTCAACAGAGAGGCCTACAATCAAGTGCCTTGAGGAGGTAGTGCTAGGCTGGGTCAAAAGGGTGGCTGCTGGAAGACCTTATGTCTGGCAATAGGTCTCTGCATCATACCAGACAAGCGGGAGAAACCAGTCATGGTTGTCAAACATTTTCTGCGATCACATCACCCCTTATATCTGGCCACCCCAAGACTACAACCCGCTTGATTATTATGTGTGGGGCGCAATTGAGCAAGAGACCAACGAAACTCTATGTAAGACCAAAGATGAAACTGAAGGCAAGGTTTATGGCAGCATTCACCAACTTAAAAAGGAGACTGTCCAAAAGAGTTGCAAAAGATTCCGAAGTCGTCTGGAGGCCATGAGTGAAGCCAATGGTGATCTTATTGAATAAATTTACTCTTTAGCATTTTCAGGTATTTTTGTGTAAATTTGGTAAATATATCTGTTAAAATTAGATGTCAATATTATTTTCATTTATGCGTCATTTGTACGACAATTTATCCATCACGCCCGGATTTACTCTCACTCTCTCTCTCTCTCTCTCTCTCTCTCTCTCTCTCTCTATATATATATATATATATATATATATATATATATATATAGAGAGAGAGAGAAGAAGAAAAACATTTTTAATAGGGAGCATGAAACAAAAACATAATAGTGAGGAGGTGAAAGAGTGTCAGTCACAGAAAAGCAGAAATTCTTTTGCTTGTGTTATAAAAGGGCATGACTTTAGCCTTCCCGGTTTTTATTATTCCCTTCAAGCTGGGTGCATGTAAGAGAGAGACAGAATAATAAAGTGTTCACATAGAGAAAGACAATGAAAAGCAGAAATTCTTTTGCTTGCTTTCCAGTCGTATGAAGCCAGCAGGCACTTTCTACTGAAATGACGACATTTTTATTGTGCGCGGCTGAAATCAAAGACTTACTCAGAAAGACTCGGGCAGGTCTATTCTTTGTGATTAAAAGCTAAGTTTGAATAAGAATGTATTTAATTCTAAGTTTTTTTTTTTTGTTTTTTTTTTGTTTTTTTGTGAGTAGTTTGACACTTTTTAAAAAGATTATTATAGTGGTTAAGTAAGATTTTTATTGAAATTCCTAACATCAGTATAAAGGATAAGTGACATAGTGATCATAAATCAAGTTATTAATATCAGGTTGAATGTTGAACAGCTTCAAATTCTAATTCAAGATTTCTATTCTCCAAAAAAGGCCTTGCACTGCACTATCCACACTTAATGCAGACATTTTGCATTCAAACACTGTCTTCATGTTCAAATTTTTAAATTTCACATCAAATGCTGTTACAACCCATGCTGGTACTTTTATATGTTCAATGTCTTCAACCAAGCATGGAAGTCATCTTGAAATTTTTGCAAGTGATCGGTGAAGATCTCGATATCTTCGTCTGAAATATCTTCTCTCCAATGAATTTTTAAACAATCCAATCTTAACCTGGAAACTATGATGACTGTCCGTGCTTGAATTATTGATATGTTTTTAACCTGTAGACGTTAGAGATTGGAAAAAAGGGGACTGTTATATCTGACAAACTTTGAACAACTAAAAAAACAGCAATCGTTGCTCAACGTAGCAGTAAATAAGTTTCATCAAAATAAGTTAAAAGCTACTTGGATAGATGTAACTAAGGCTTTTGATTTTGTTGATTGTCGAATTCAATGCGCTAACTAAAATTTAGTTCAGTGTCATTTGGTTACCAACCTTCATTTGACCCCTTGACTATCATGACTCCATGGAACTCCTTACCAACTGATAGGGGGTCGCTTTGAACATATTTGATGACCCCCGGTGTAAAGTATTCTTCTTCATAAAAAATATCACAACAATGAAAATCTTGATGTTGAATTAGAACCTCAAAAAATAAATCTTTCAACTAGCAATTTAGTACTTTTTAAACTTATTAACAAACAAGAAATTATAATGTGGATATAAAGTGAGGGATCAGTTCTATATTAAGATTAATATATAAACTAATCCCTCACTTTGTGGCCACTCTAGTTTCTATACATTTATACTCCCGAGAATGTCAATAAATCTAAAAGATATATCTGTGCAGCTAATCAGTATTTGACTGATTAATTGATTGATTGATTCATTCATTTTCTACTGTTTATCAACCTTTTGTAGGTTATTTAAAGCCAGAAAATATTTTTAGATTGTAAGAATGTTCTTTATAGATAATAATTTAGTGATGCAAATGAAAATATTAAGTCAACTGAAATGAATGAAATAAAATTAGTTATATGTTTTGATGACCACTTGTCACAACTGATTAAGAACGAGGTTTCTTACTTGATGACATCTATATTTGCACTATATTTTCTATAATTTCCTTCTTACTTGAAAACGATGATCCCTCTTCCTGTTGTGACCTCCTGATCCAGTTTACCTCTCTACCTTTCCCTCTTTTTTAAACGTATTCCCAGTTCTCTTGATAGTTGTCGAATAAACTTTGAACCCTTTCGCAGGTTATTTAAAGTCAGAAAATATTTTTACATTGAAGAATTTTTTTTTTTTTTGAGATAATGATTTAGTGATACAAGTTTTAATAATTAACCCATTTATGGCTTTCCAAATGGTATTTGCTGCTGAGCAAAATATAACACGGACATAAAGTTAGGGACCAATTCTATATTACAAACAATACACAAATTGATCCCTCACTTTGTGGCCACGATAATTTCAATACCTATATATTCCAAGGAATATAAATAAATCTCCAAGACATGCTTGTGTAGTTAAAAGTGTTTCATTGATTGATTCATTTTCTACAGCTTATTAAGAAACAAGAAATAATGTGGATATAACGTGAGGGACCATTTCTATATTATGATCAATATATAAACTAATCCCTCATTTTGTGGCCACTTTAGTTTCTGTACATTTATATTCCAGAGAACGTCAATAAATCTAAAAGATATATCTGTGTAGCTAATCAGTATTTGTCTGACTGATTGATTGATTTATTCATTCATTTTCAACTGTTTGTCAAACCTTTGCAGGTTATTTAAAGCCAGAAAATATTTTTAGATTGTAAGAATGTTCTTTATAGATAATAATTTAGTGATACAAGTTTCATGTGTCGGAGAGAAGCGGTTGATTCATACCTAATCAGAATTTGATATTCAAACGAAAATCTAATACGGACATAAAGTTAGAGATCAATTCTATATTACAAACAATACATAAATTGATCCCTCACATTGTGGCCACGATAGTTTCAAGACATTTATATTCCAGAGAATGTCACTAAATCAAAAAGACATGCTTGTGTAGCTAATCAGTATCTCATTGATTGATTGATTCTGTTTTCTACAGCTTATCAACAAACAAGAAATTATAATGTGGATATAAACTGGGGGTTCAATTATATATTAAAATCAGTATATAAACTGATTCCTCACTTTGTGGCCACGGTAGGTTCTATACATTTATATTCCAGAGAATAGAAATGAATCTAAAAGATGTGACTGTGTAGAAAATCAGTATTTCATTGACTGATTGAATTATTTTCTATGGTTTATCAACAAAGAAATTATAATGTGGTTATAAAGTGGGGGACAAATTCTATATTAACATCAATATATAAACTGGTCCCTCACTTTGTGGCCTGATATTTTCATTTTCATTTATATTCAGAAATTTAGAATGTAAATCTAAAAGACATGCTTAGGCCACTGTAAGAGTTTTAGCTAATCAGAGAAGGTATTTCAGTGATTGATTGAATTATTTTCTGGCTTATCAACAAACAAGAAATTCTAATGTGGATATAAAGGGGGGACCAATTCTATATTTAAATCAAATATAAACTGATCCCTCATTTGTGGCTACTGTAGTTTCTGTATACATTTTCTGCTACAGAGAAGGTAAATAAATCTAAATTCATGCCTGTAGCTAATCAGTATTTCATTGTTGACTGATTGATTTGTTTCTAAGGTTTATCAACAAATAAGAAATTATAATGTGGATATAAAGTGGGGGCCAATTCTATATTACGATCATTATATGGTACAGATCCTCAAACTTTTGTGGCCTTTATTGGTTTCTTGCCAATAATGTCCGGCCCATAGTTTCATTTATATATCTTCAGATTATTATTATTATTATTATTATTAGTTCCACCTATCGACGATTTTATATTTATTATTATTATTATTATTATTATTATTTTTTTCTTTGATTTCAGATGCAACTATCGATGATACTTATTTTCCATCACCTGGATATTGGCCAGTAGAGGTTTGTGTTCAAGGGCTTTTCTATAGACCTAAGATCAAAAATGGTTCATGAAATTTTCCCCTGTTCATTTTTATCGAAATAAAAAAAATAAAATGTTTAAATAATCATCCACAATAAAAAATAAATGAAATTTTAAATAAAGCAAACACATTTTAGATAGATAAAATCCTTCAAAATGTTTGGGTTTTACATGTCTGGCATTGGGCACCTCGAGACGGTGTTATGGTTAGCAAGCATGTCGTGCTAGAACAATTATGGCTAACCTTACTTTCTTGTCTTATTATTAATGATCTAAGGATAATCCTCATTAACGCGAGACAAAAATTCACTATCGTGCCCTACTTTGTAATGGTGTTCCAGATCTCGGTAGTACGCTTTGAAAATCACTATCGTGCACCTCGAGGTGGCATTTCGGCCTTGGTGGTGGTTTGTCATCTGGGTAGAATAATTTCGGGCACCTCGATGGTCATTGTAATGGTTAATCCCTTGTCTCGCTAGAACAATTACGGCTGGCCTTGTGAGTTACATCCTAAGGTACCCCAAAATTTTCGGCACTTGTGCCAGATCTAAGGTACGTGTTTAATCACTGCTAGAACACCTCGAGGGCTGGTGTAGTGAGTTCAACTTCATTTCTTTTCAAGCAATAACGCTAGAACAATACGGCTGGTAGTGCGTTCAATCTTTGTTGGTTTGTAATTTTGGAGTTATTCTCGTTCCTCCATTGCAATTTCGATCCTATATGGCTCATGATCTAATCTTGTTTTCTGTGAAATAATTCTGTTCGATGAAAATCACTGTGGGCAACCTAAATTTTCGAGGGTGGCGTG
Organism: Acanthosepion pharaonis; assembly: GCA_903632075.3. Classification (NCBI taxonomy): domain Eukaryota; kingdom Metazoa; phylum Mollusca; class Cephalopoda; order Sepiida; family Sepiidae; genus Acanthosepion; species Acanthosepion pharaonis. The sequence continues at coordinate 2,099,408 of CAHIKZ030005398.1, forward strand.
ATTGTCATCTTTCAGTTTTTTCATTTATGACCTGAGGCTGATGTCTCGTTTCCTTTTCATGTTTTGTTGATCTATTCAATTCTTTATGGCTAATTTAGTGCGGTTATTTCATGATGTCCCTTCACTGGTGCCTATGTACTTTCAGTGTTTGCCTTGTGCCAGATGTTCTAAGCTTCATACGTCATAACAACTTTGAAAATCTTTCACTATCGGTCACCTCGAGGTCGTGTAAGTTTTGTTCCTGGTTAGTTCCCCTCTGAAGGACGGGCTCCCTGTTTATTGGAAGAAACCATACTCTTTTGTTTCTATTTTTTAACAATTACGGCTGATGGTCTTTTTACAGACAGGGTTCAATCCGTTCGCGACCTCATAACGCAGTACCTATTCACTCCTCGGCACGATTAACACCTTGAGTTGCGGGTTTGTTTTTCGGTTTTCCTTCTCTAAATGGGTTGCCAGACAGAGACACGATTGAAATCAAAGAGAATGACGCTGGTTAAAAAAGTTTAGTTTACATTCGTTTGTCTTTGCTTTGAAATTTAAAATAATTTATTGCCCACTGTAAATTCACGATATTCTTCTTTTCTTAGGATCATTTCTTTTCATAAATTCATAAAATGTAATATGTAAATGTAAATTCCGTTATTTTTTAAAGTCGTTGAAAATTATTATTATTATTATTATTATTATTTTCTTTGATTTCTGCTGTATACTTATTTCCATCCCGGTCCTTTCCATAGACCTAAGATCAAAAATTGGTTCATGAAATTTTCCCCTGTTCATTTTTATCGAAATAAATAAATAAAATGAAATAAAAAATAACATAAAAGCAAACACATTTGATAGATAAAATCCCCTTCAAAATATTTGAGTTTTGTGTCTCATTTGGGCACCTCGAGGTGGTGTTATGGTTAGCAAGTTTGTTGCAGAACAATTACGGGCTGAGTCGTGAGTACAATCCTCACTGGATCTTTACTTTGGTCTTGTTCACATCTAAAGCTACCCTTGGGAAATCGGGCACCTCGAGGTGGTGTAATTTACATGTCTGTAGAACAATACGGCTGAGTGATGAGTTCAATCCTCTGGGACATTTGTGACTAAAGACCACAAAAGAAATGTCTTTACGGCTGATACATGGATTTCGGTCTTGTGCCACATCCAAATGTAATTGGGAAATCGCTTTTTAGTCTGGTTCGTTGACATTGTCGGTCTTGTGCCACAAAAAAATCGCTTTTTGGGTGTTGCTTCAGAATGTAATATAATTTTCAAGATCTTTAAGAATTCAAAAATCTTTGGGTGTCGGGCTGACAATTCCATAGGATAAAAAAAAAACGTACTTTCTACGGAAAGTGCAGTAGCAAGACCTAACTTAGTGAATATACACAACCAGGAATGTCGCTGGTAATTAAGAGAAGGACCAGAAGGAAATTCCAGCAACTTATACATTCCAAATTAGACTGTGGCCATCTTTGTCGATCTCCAATGCATTGAGGTCCCTTCAATAATTCTAACCGGCTGGGCAAGGAGAGAACTTTTGCAGATATGACATGCTTACAGACACCAGAAATTGTAATTCGCTAACTGAACTCCCACCCAAGGAATCTTTTCTTTAATCATATCACCTCATACAAGGCAGTAAAGCCACTAAGACACAAGCGGGTTACTGAGCGGGAATCAATAAAAAAGAAAGAGAAACATTATTAAACAGCGAGAACAATAGAAAACTAATCAAGATGACAGTAGATGACGATTGATGTTACATTTAAATTTTTGAAGATCAAAGTTAGCTGGAAAGCATGGACGCAGAAGTGAGTTCCACAAACGAGAAAAAGAAACTGTCATCATAGAACTTACGGTTCGAACAAGCCATTTCAACTGGAAGCTTTATGCTAACAGTTACGTCTGTCTCACTTCTCGCTTGTGGAACTCTCTTCTGGCTTCTTACTCCCCTCTCAAATTTGATACTCAAATATATAAATTCAACGTCAATCGTTATCATCTGCCTTCTAAATCCTTATTCTTTTATTGTCCTCTCTCCTTAATAGCCGTTTTTCTTATATTCTCTAACACTCAGTATTCTCTTGCGCCCTAGTGGCTTTATTGCCTTGCGTGAGGTAAAATGATAAAAAAAAATCGTTACTTGTACTTAGGAGGTGGAAATTCCAGCAAACATATGCATGCAAAATTAGTCTGTGATCATATTTGTCTCTCTTCAATGCGATGAAATTCTTCAATAATTTTTGTGCAACCATTTCTTTTCGGAGAAACATTCTGAAGTGCAAAGTCTTGGTTGGCAGTCAGTCTAGGAGAAGGCCAACTCTTAATGAAAAAATTGGTTAGGCGTGGTTCTGACACCTTCACGGTATAAAAATCTACTTGCTACAGAAACCGCAGCAGAACCACCTAACTTAGTGAATATACCCAACCAGGAATGTTAATGATGCTTAGCGAGAGAAAGAAGAGGAAGTTCCAGCATATAAATCCAAAATTAGTCTGGGACCATTTTTGCCGAGCATCAATGCGTTGATGTTCTTCAATAATTCTTGTGTAGTCATCTCTTTTCGACGAAAGATTCTTAAGTGCAAATCGTAGCAACGGCGTCCGTGTTCCTTCTGACGTGATCGCTTCAGTTGCGTATGCGCATGCGTGCATGTTAGGACGTAACGATGCAGACGCCATCTTTCCACACACCGACATCACCATGGTATCTGGATTATTTCAGATACTTTCATTGTCAGTAGCGAATTATTCAAGTTAGTCAACTGGAATGATCTTTCGAAAAACAGGAAAAAGAAAAAGAAAAAGAAAAGGAGAGGAAAAATATTCCTTTTTTTTCTGGTACCTGTTCTCTTGGATGTTTGTTTTTCACGGCTTTTAGAATTTTTTTCATCGTCTTTTTGTAATTTTCTTTGCTTTTCTTTTTCCTTTGCTTGCCGCTGAGTTTCATCATATTTTTTTAAATATATTTTTCATTTTTTTCTTCTTAACGAGTTCTTCTTTTTTTTTTTAATTATCTATTCAAAGTTATTTTTCTTCTTTTTGTTTTCTTTCATTCCAAGGGATTTCATCGCTCCTTTCTTTCTTTTATTTTCT
>CAHIKZ030005398.1:2105000-2160000 GCA_903632075.3 Acanthosepion pharaonis
ATCTTTCATTCTGTTTTATTTCATTATTTCTCTTCTTTTCTTTCTTTATTTCGCATTGCTTCTCTGTTTCATTTTCGTTTTATTTATTCCTTCATTGAATTCTCAAATTTCAATATCCTCCATTTTTAATTTTCAATCCACTTCAACAATGTCTTCTTTTCTTCTTTGTTTTTTCTCTCTTTGTTCAGTTCTCTTTCTGTCTCTTCTGCTGTTTTCATTTCGTTTTTCTTTCTTTCTTTCTTTCTTTCTTTCTTTCTTTCTTTCTTTCATGCTTGCTCTCTTTCTTGCTGTCTTTCTTTCTTTCTTTCTTTCATGCTTGCTCTCTTTCTTGCTTTCTTTCTTTCTTTCTTTCATGCTTGCTCTCTTTCTTGCTTTCTTTCTTTCTTTCTTTCATGCTTGCTCTCTTTCTTGCTTTCTTTCTTTCTTTCTTTCATGCTTGCTCTCTTTCTTTCTTTCTTTCTTTCTTTCTTTCATGCTTGCTCTCTTTCTTGCTGTCTTTCTTTCTTTCTTTCATGCTTGCTATCTTTCTTTCTTTCTTTCTTTCTTTCTTTCTTTCTTTCTTTCATGCTTGCTCTCTTTCTTGCTGTCTTTCTTTCTTTCTTTCATGCTTGCTATCTTTCTTTCTTTCTTTCTTTCTTTCTTTCATGCTTGCTCTCTTTCTTGCTTTCTTTCTTTCTTTCATGCTTGCTCTCTTTCTTTCTTTCTTTCTTTCTTTCATGCTTGCTTTCTTTCTTTCTTTCTTTCTTTCATGCTTGCTCTCTTTCTTGCTTTCTTTCTTTCTTTCATGCTTGCTCTCTTTCTTTCTTTCTTTCTTTCTTTCTTTCATGCTTGCTTTCTTTCTTGCTTTCTTTCTTTCTTTTATGTCTCATTCCTCGTTTCATCTTTCCTTCATCTTTTTTATTCTCTGTTTGTCTCTCCCTTTTTTTCTACTTGATTTCATTGTCTTTCCTCTTTTTACTCGTCCACCATCTCATTCGTTTTTCACCATTTTCCGTTCAACTCCTTATCATTTGCGCATCTCGAGACGGTGTAATGGTTAACAAGCTTGTCTCGCTAGAGCAATGGCGACTGAGTTCCATCCCTACTGAGTGCCCTGTATTCTCGGCCTTGTGCCACATCTAAGCTACGCTTCGAAAATCAATACTCCTTATTTTTTTAAAATTCTTTTTGAAGTTCTATTTAAAACTTCATCTGCCGCCATTCATCAATTCTTTTCTTTCTCTCCCTCTTTTCTCTCTCTTTTCTCTCTCTCTTTCTCTATCACTCTTTCTCTCTCTTTCTCTATATCTCTTTCTCCCACTCTTCCTCTTTTCTCTCTCTTTTCTCCACGATTTTTCTCTCTTTCACACTTTCTCTCTATCTCTTTCTCTATCACTCTTTCTCTCTCTTTCTCTATATCTCTTTCTCCCACTCTTCCTCTTTTCTCTCTCTTTTCTCCACGATTTTTCTCTCTTTCACACTTTCTCTCTCTCTCTTTCTCTATCACTCTTTCTCTCTCTTTCTCTATATCTCTTTCTCCCACTCTTTCTCTTTCTCTCTCATTTTCTCTCTCTTTTTCTCAATCTCATTTTAACTATCTTTCTCTCTCTTTTTTTTCTCACTGTATCTCTCTCTCTTTCTCTGTCTCTTTTCCCTCTCTCGTTCTCTCTCTCTCTCTTTCTCACTTTATCTATCTCTCCCTTTCTCTAGCCTCTTTTTCCCCCTCTCTTTCTTTGTCTCTACCTTTCTTTCTCTCTCTGTTATTGATTCGGGGAAAATGCACGATTGAAAAAACAGATTGCCAACAAGATTTATTAAGAATTCACATAATTTGCATCAGTTGCTCATCTATCGACGAAATCGATAGTTTGATCGATACGAAACGAATAAATGTGGGGCAATTTGGACATTTTAAGCTCACTACTTCGTCTCTGTTTTTCTTTGTGTGCTTCTTTCACTCGCCCGCACCTTCACTCAATCATTTTCTCTTAATCTGAATCTCTCTCTCTCTCTCTCTCTCTCCCGATTTCTCTCTCTATGGCCTCCACTTATTCATTTTCTCTTTAACTGAACTCTCTCTGTCCTTCATTCAATCATTTTCTCTTTAACTGAATCTCTCTTTCTCTCACTCTCGCCTTCATAAAATCATTTTCACCTTACTTGAACACACACACACACTCTCTCTCTCTCTCCCTTTCTGGCATCACTCAATCATTTTCTTTTTAGCTGAACTCTCTCTCTCTGTCACTCTTTTTCTCCCTCTCTCTCCCATCTCTCTCTCTCTCTGTCACTCTCTTTCTCCCTCTCTCTTCCATCTCTCTCTCTCTGTCACTCTCTTTCTCCCTCTCTCTCCCATCTCTCTCTCTCTGTCACTCTCTTTCTCCCTCTCTCTCCCATCTCTCTCTCTCTGTCACTCTCTTTCTCCCTCTCTCTCCCATCTCTCTCTCTCTGTCACTCTTTTTCGCCCTCTCTCTCTCATCTCTCTCTCTCTGTCACTCTTTATCCCTGTCTTTCCCATATCTCTCTCTCTGACACTCTTTTTCTCCCTCTCTATCCCATCTCTCTCTCTCTCTCTCTGTCACTCTCTTTCTCCCCTCTCTCTCTCTCTCTCTCTGTCCTCTCTTTTCTCCTCTCTCCCATCTCTCTCTCTCTGTCACTCTCTTTCTCCCTCTCTCTCCCATCTCTCTCTCTGTCCTCTTTTCACCCTCTCTCTCCCCTCTCTCTCTCTCTCTGTCCTCTTTATCCCTGTCTCTCCCATATCTCTCTCTCTCTGTCACTCTTTTTCTCCCTCTCTATCCCATCTCTCTCTCTCTGTCACTCTCTTTCTCCCTCTCTCTCCCATCTCTCTCTCTCTCTGTCACTCTCTTTCTCCCCTCTCTCCCATCTCTCTCTCTGTCCTCTTTTCGCCCCTCTCTCTCTCATCTCTCTCTCTCTCTGTCCTCTTTATCCCTGTCTCTCCCATATCTCTCTCTCTGTCTCTTTCTCCCTCTCTATCCCATCTCTCTCTCTGTCCTCCTTTCTACCTCTCTCTCTCATCTCTCTCTGTCCTCTCTTTCTCCCTATCTCTCAGTCTCCCCTCTCTGTCCTCTCTTTCTCCCCTCTCTCCCATCTCTCTCTCTGTCCTCTTTTCGCCCTCTCTCTCCCATCTCTCTCTCTCTCTGTCCTCTTTATCCCTGTCTCTCTCATATCTCTCTCTCTCTGTCACTCTTTTCTCCCCTCTCTATCCCATCTCTCTCTGTCACTCACTTTCTCCCTCTCTCTCTCATCTCTCTCTCTCTGTGTCTCTTTCTCCCTATCTCTCAGTCTCCCCTCTCTCTGTCCTCTCTTTCTCCCTCTCTCTCCCATCTCTCTCTCTGTCACTCTTTTTCGCCCTCTCTCTCCCATCTCTCTCTCTCTCTGTCACTCTTTATCCCTGTCTCTCCCATATCTCTCTCTCTGTCACTCTTTTTCTCCCTCTCTATCCCATCTCTCTCTCTGTCACTCACTTTCTCCCTCTCTCTCTCATCTCCCTCTCTCTGTCACTCTCTTTCTCCCTATCTCTCCAGTCTCCCTCTCTCTGTCACTCTCTTTCTCCCTCTCTCTCCCATCTCTCTCTCTGTCACTCTTTTTCGCCCTCTCTCTCCCATCTCTCTCTCTCTCTCTCTGTCACTCTTTATCCCTGTCTCTCTCATATCTCTCTCTCTGTCACTCTTTTTCTCCCTCTCTATCCCATCTCTCTCTGTCACTCACTTTCTCCCTCTCTCTCTCATCTCTCTCTCTCTTTCACTCTCTTTCTCCCTCTCTCTCCCATCTCTCTCTCTAGCCTACACCGAGTCATTTTCTCTGTAACTGAACACGCTCTCTCTTCCGCTCCCTATGTACTTCACTCAATCATTTTCTTTTTAACTGAATTCTCTCTCTCTTTCCCTTTCACTTAATCCTTTCCTCTTTACATTAACTCTCTCTCTCTCTCTCTTTCTCTTTCACTCAATCACTTTTCTTTCATTTTTTTGTCTTCCTTTCCGTTTTACTTTCTCTCTCATTTCCTTTTCTCTTTTTTCTTTCATTCTCTTTCATTTCGTTTTTTTTCATTCACTCAAGATTTCTTTTTCATTTTCTTTAAAATTAACTTTCTTTTTCTTTAATTCTGTTTTAATTCTGTTTTTATTCTTTTTCTCTTTGTCATTCTTTCTTTTTCTTTCTTTCCTTCTCTTTCATTTCCTTTCAAATTATCTTTCTTTTTTTTCTTCATCCCTCTTTCATTAAATTTCGTTCTTTCTCTCTTTCAATCGGTTTTTCTCTCTCATTTCCTTTTAATTCTCTTTTTTCTTCCTTTCTTCTTACTTGCATGTGCTTATCCGTTTGAATCTCAATGTCTTTGAGAATTTTGCGTCATGCATCGTTGTCGTTTTCGCTGTTCCCGTTGGGCGATCTTCCACACCAATTATGCTTACGTTTTAATCTATCTAGGTTGAGTTCTCCCGTTGCTTGTTGAGTAAGTTATCGCTGTTCCCCTCATGTTTCTCATGCAATCTATATTCCCTGTGAATGATCTGTGTTATTTTCTCCAAGCCTTCTTCCCTCATTGCATTCCAGAAATTCCAAATTTATTTATTTTTTATTAAAACTGCTAGATTCCTTGTAGTTTTCCCCGAATCTTGTAGTTTCTACTATGCAACATCCACGTTATTCTTGGCATTATTTGATAGAACCGTATCTCTGAATAGATTATCTGTACGCCAGGGAATTATATCTCGATAATTAACTGAATTGATTACCTAGAATTCACTGCCATATACCGGGTGTAAGAACAAAATTGTCCAAATCGAGTTACAGCATAAGCTGGACGGGGTGAACAGACTGATCTATACCTTTTGATCTCAGAGTTGTCTCTCTCCTAAACTGGGCCTAAGCCAAGCCCAGAGAGCCTATTCAACCGTCTGCTTACTTCCGACCTTACTGTGTAGAAAGAAGAGATGACTTCATACCTTTTGAATTCTTTACTTTTCCTTCTCCTAAACTGGGTGCCAGCCACGGCTAGAGAACGTATTCAGTTCAGCTGTTAACCCCTAGCGTGCCGAATTGAGGAGAACTGAGATTCCTACCCTTTGAATTCAGAGTTGTCTTAATCTTAAACCGGTTCCCTACCAAGGCTAGATGGACCAGTCCGCCCTGCGGAGTAGACGGGCTCGTACCTGCCCTAGGGTATTTGTGCAAAAACGCACGCAACGGCCTTGGCACGTCAGTATTACTTTCCGCTTACGGCCGTTATAGCTATAACTATTATAATTTTTAACGAAAGCTGATATCACTGCAACTATCTGGTTATTTATATTATTTACATTATTCGGACTGTTGTCCCCATCTTCATTGCCATATTAACAACGTTTCAGCCGTTGATTGCTCCGGCCTTCTTCAGGTGATTGGAATTTTGAACCGAACCATTTATTTCGTCTACCGGGGTAGATTGTTCTAGTTCCACGTGTCATGCCTCTTCCGCATGTCTCAGTTATTTCCCTTTGACTCAACTCGCCTGTTGCTTGGTATTGAACTTACAAATCTTTGGGTCTAGTCACTCGATCGAACCAGCGTCTTTACCGACTGGACCACGTGTCAATGATCTGGTCAAAGAGCTATTTTTAAGCCACTTGGGTTTAACTGTAAGAAGATACAACCTAAGAACGATCCTGGTGCTTCGTCTGAGTTGCAACGCTACATGTAATTTTCAAGGACACATGGCCCAGAGGATAAAGACATTGGTACGATTCAGTGACTAGACCCAAAGAGTTGTGAGTTCAATACCAGGCCACAGCAGCGGTGAACCAAAATCTTGGAGAGTTGAGTGAAAGGGAAATAACTGAGACATCTGGAAGAGGCATGACATGCGGAACTAGAACAATCTACCCCACTGGATGAAATAAAGGGCTTAGTTCGAAATTCCAATCACCATAAGAAGGCCGGAGCGGACAGCAGACGAAACGTTGTGAACATTGCAATGAAGATGAGGATAATAGTCCAAATAATGCAAGTTATCGTAAAACCTCATTTCAGAGATATAGACAGATACTGAAAAAGGCCGGAGCGTACAACGGCCGAAACGTTGTGAATATGGCAATGAAGATGAGGATAACAGTCCGAATAATGTAAATAATGCAATAATCATAATACCTCATCTGAGAGATGTAGAAAAATACTGAAAAAGGCTGTAGCGTACAACGGCCGAAACGTTGTGAATATGGCAATGAAGATGAGGACAACAGTCCGAATAATGTGAATAATGCAGGTAATCATAATACCTCATCTCAGAGACATAGATAGATACTGAAAAAGGCCGGAGCGAACAACGGCCGAAACGTTGTGAATATGGCAATGAAGATGAGGATAACAGTCCGACTAATGTAAATAATGTAAGCAATCATAATACCTCATCTCAGAGATATAGATAGATCTATCGGGGTTGTGTTTTATGAGCACAGCGAAAGCCAACATTTGATTTGGACTGCTTTCCTTGATTGTCTGTACGTCTGGGAATTATATGTCGATCGTTGATAATTAACTGAATTGATGTGCCATTTAAACTGACGTGTAGGCGTGTTTTAATCATCCTTTACTCATAATGTCTCTCATTTTGAATCCTCTAAATCAAAATTTTACTTCTTGATTAGTGATCGCCATATTAAATTTTAATGGGCGTTGAACGCTGACTTAGATACTGTTCGAATGCAAGTATTAAGAAAATATTATTCTCGGATACGAAATTTCGTTTCGAAAAGAGAAAAGAACATTTGTTCTGGTGATTCTGATATGTATTTAGATATTCTTGATAACCCGCAAAGTAGTATGTGGAGTGAGTAACTATGGTCAAATCCAGAGTAAAGAACGGTCCAATAACCAAAAATCTGCAATAAGCAATAACAAGAAAAAAGAGAATTAGAACAATAACAACAACAAAAAAAACTCATATAAAGCAAGCAAACAATAATCTCGTTATATGTATATACAATAGAAGACCAGTATTTATCGATCCACCCACGAGGATAGAATGTGGCACAAGGCCGGTTTAATGTGGGTATCCCCGAGCCCGTAGGCTCGGCCAAAAATATAGCCTTTTTGAACCCGCCTAGACGGATTCAGGACCTGTCTACCTCCCCGGACGAACCTTGCCCTTCGGCAAAGCTTCGCCCGGGTTCCTCTCTGCTAATGCAGAGAGTTCGACAGACGCCGACTCGGAAGCTCACAAAGGCAGCGTACTACACTTTGATCCTAGCCTCCAGGCCGAGCAGCTCGGAAGATTTCCCAAGCGTAGCTTAGATGTGGCACAAGGCCGAAAGTATGGGGGCATCCAGTGAGGATCGAACTCACTTTTCAGTAGTAATTGATCTAGCAAAACAAGCTTGCTAACCATTACACCACGCCGAGGTGCCCCGATTTTCTAAGCCCGGCTTAGATGTGGCACAAGGCCGAAAATATGGGGCACCCAGTGAGAATCGAACTCACTACTCAATCGTAATTGATTTAGCAAGACAAGCATTCTAACAATTACACCACGTCGAGGTGCCCCAGTGATTTTCCAAGCGTAGCTTAGATGTGGCACAAGGCCGAAATTAGGGGGCACCCAGTGAGAATCGAACTCACTACTCAGCCGTAAGTGTTCTAGCGAGACAAGCTTGCTAACCATTACACCACCTCGAGGTGCCCAAGTTATTTTCTAAGCGTAGCTTAGATGTGGCACAAGGCCGAAAGTATGGGGCACCTAGTGAGGATCGAACTCACTTTTCAGTAGTAACTGATCTAGCGAAACAAGCTTGTTAACCATTACACCACGCCGAGGTGTCTTCTATTGTATATGTATATACAATAGAAGACCTCATGTCCGAAACGGCGACTCTCACATTTCAGTCAGTCATGTGCCATGCAGACGAAGCTGATTTTTTCCCTCAGTAGGTTGCCATTTCTTCCAGCGATAGATCCGTTGCCATCCAGGGTTATAGAACCCAGACTGTACTGCTATTTACCCATAGCTAGGGGGGAGAAGAAGAGGATTCATACCTTTATCGAGGTTATTAGCACATCAGTTAGTCAGTTATGTGTCATGTGTGATACACGCTTAAACGATCATGTATCTTTCGATATATGACTGACGAGGCAGATTTTTCCCCGCAGTAGGTTGCCATTTCTTTCTGCGATAGACCAGTTGCCATCCAAGTCTATAGAATCCGGTCTGTCCTGGTATTTACCCATAGCTGGGGGAGGGAAGAAGAAGAGGATTCATACTTTTCCCAAGGGTATTAGCACATCAGTCAGTCAGTTATGTATCTTGCATGATACACGCTTAGATGATCATGTGTCTTTCGATACATGACTGACGAGGCAGATTTATTTCCTGAAATATGTTGCCATTTCTTTCTGCGATAGACCAGCTGCCATCAAAGACTATAGAACCGGGTCTGTCCTGCTATTTACCCATAGCTGGGGGGAGAAGAAGAGGATTCATACCTTTCCCGAGGTTAATAGCACATCAGTCAGTCAGTTATGTGTCATGCGTGATACACGCTTAAACGATCATGTATCTTTCGATATATGACTGACGAAGCAGATTTTTTTCCCGCAGTAGGTTGCCATTTCTTTCTGTGATAGACCAGTTGCCATCCAAGGTTATAGAATCCGGTTTGTCGTGTTATCTACACATAGCTGGGGGTAGACGAAAAGGATTCATACCTTTCCCGAGGTTATTAGCACGTCAGTCAGTTATGTGTCATGCGTGATACACGCTTAGGCAATCATGTATCTTTCGATACATGACTTATTATTAAATTTCTGCATTCTACTTTTTTTAAAATTTTGTAATACTATAGTTTTGTTGCTTTTGGCTCTTCATTATTATTCTAGTCAATCTGATTATCAGTCAGTTATGTTCAATGCATAATACGCACTTAGGTGAACTTGTATCTTTCGATACATGACTGACGAGGCAGATTTTTTCCCGCGGTAGGTTGCCATTTCTTCCTGCAGTATACCAGTTGCCATCCAAAGCTATAGAGCCCGGTCTGTCTATTTACCCATAGTTGAGGGAGTGGGGAGAAGAGGAGGATGCATATCTTTCCCAAGGGTATTAGCACGTAAGTGAATGTAATGGATTCGACTGGAATTCGAACTCGGCTCAATTCGAACCCCTATTTATAATTCCACCGTGTCTCTCACATTTACCGTAACCAATTTTGAGATTTATAAAAGAATCGGGATAAGCATAAACCAAAATCTGACCGATATACGGTGTTGAAAGGATGAAATAATTTACAATCCATTTGCATTGTACCTGTAACACTTTATCTTATCAGTAGCAGTGATTGCTAGGAAAGTGGGTTCACTGTGTTTTGCCAGACGATATTTATCTCCAGAGACTATTGTACATATCTATAAGTCTACCATTCTTCCATGGTTATAATATTGCTGCCACAGTGCTCCTTCTATTTATCTAAAACTTCTTGATAAAATCTAAAGAAGAATCAACAATATTATTGGCGCCAACCACTTCCCCACCGCCGTAAGTTTGCCTCCCTTTGCCTTTTCTATAAATAATTTCATGGTAATTGTTCAGATAAGCTCTTCGTAATGAACTGTACATATGGGGTCTAGTTAGGATTTTCATAGAGACATGAGCTATTACGGTGGATGTAGTAAGAAAGTTAAGTAAGAATGCGTTGTTGTGTGTGTAAGGAATATTATTGTATGTTTGGGTCAGTGCTTGAGACTAGCTAAGTTTAAAGTTTAGACAGAACAAGACCGTTCTTTTCCCCATTTTACCATTTTTGTCTTTGTGCCAAATTTTCTGTACTAATAAATATCGCTCTTCGTTATGGTACCTAGACTCTTTGAATTTGAGCGCAGTACTAGACTGGCAATGAGGTCTCATCACTGTACAGTTGCGCTGGCTTAGATGTAACCGTAATTTCTATGCTAACAGTTTCTTTTCTTGCACTTCTCGCTTGTGGAACTCTCTTACCATTATTTTTATTATTATTATCTTGTCTTCTTCCGCATGTTTTTTTCGTTTTCAATTGGACGACTTGCATTACGTGTGCCCAACAGCCACAGTGTTATACTAGATCATACCTATTCCATTGTTAATAGGCTCTCCCACAGATAATAAGTAGTAGTAGTAGCAGTCGCAAGGGGGCTGAGTGAGTTGAGTGAGTCAGTCGATATCGGGCATTAAAGTATCAACCACCACAACTAGATTTCTGCCTCATTAACTATTATTTCAAGTTCCTAACGTTTTGTACGTCGAACCTAATTTAGGACCGACTTAGTGAAATACAAGCCTCAACTGTGAAAACTACTCTACAGCACACACAGACAGATTGAACATTTCGCAGAATACTTGCATTGCGAAATTATTATGATTATTATTATTATTATTGGATATCCAAACTACTAACATCAAACCCCAGGAGATTGAAGAAAATAACAAGAGAGTTTCATACGATATATAGTAAATTATTTGAGTAATTGTTCTTACTATCTAATCAACGAACGGAAATTTTCAAGATGAATATGACTCCCATTATGTAGCTTACGTTTTAGTTGCATTCCAAAAAAACTTTTCATTAGATTTCTTTTTCGCATTGATTACCATTACAACCGTTTTTCACAAAACAAGCGACGTTTGCACAAAGACTGTATTTATACCAATTTTTAGGCATAAGTTGAAGAAGTCGGGCATAGTATGGAAATATTTGCTAAAGACTATTTTTTTCAATTTTTAAATCACGCTCTTCTCCGAGGGTTGCCAAATATTGGAAGCATTGCGCCAATTCTTTTATTTCTTGTTGTTGTTGTTATTTGACTTTGATGAATCTTTTAAAATGAAGCTGATTATTTGTTACACACCAGAATTACCGAACGGAAGGGGAGGCCATTAATGTTGTCTGCTGATGCGACGATTTCTAAGAATTCCACTGAATTTCAAATGTGAAAAAGTAGACAAGCTGATATTCTTCATATAAATTGGTCTCCGTCCTACACACGAGATTCGAATTCACTTAATTTTATTTCCCTTTGAAAGTTCGTAATAATCATTATCGATTTATTATTCTGCACCGTTGTGTATGGCTCTGTGTAAGTGTATGTGTGTGTGTGTGAGAGAGAGAGAGAGAGAGAGGACGAACAATGTACCTGTCGGCGCAAGCGTATATTCAACTCCATGCAGGTTATGCGCGTGCGTTAAAACGTTAATTCGTGGAAGGTGACTCTCGATATAAGCGTAGCGAGATAATGTATATCACATATCCGATGAAAGTGCCATTATATAAATCATCTAACGACACACAATTTACAAGATCCCTTAAGGAAAATTCTGGTCGAAAACACAAAAATTCTATATAAATCAATTTACTGATAATATCTCGTTGTGAGAGAGGCCCTGTATATAAAACATCTCGCTCCCACTATAAACCTCACCTTATTCAACCGTGGGAATAGGGTGTTGAAAGTTTAAAAAAAATAGATTTCCAACCGCGCTCGAATCGATATAAATGCCCCTACTCCTCTCTAAAATAGCACAAAAACACATTAACCCTTTGATCTCTGTGTTCCTGAACAATTTTAATACTTCTGCCTGAGCTCCCGAGTCAAACTTCGCAAATAATTTATATGTAATGTTTAACAGCAGATAAAAACATAGTTAAAAGTGTTTACCCACCGTTCAACCGGTGGCTGCGCCTTATGTCAATTTTTCTCTGCCACCGGTAAAATGGTGGTCAGGGCTTGTAGTGGTAAACACTCAAGTCGTTCACAGTCAGTCGTTCACTTTTGAACCGACTGCTCGGTTAAACTCTCTTCCTACGGACGGGAGGAACCCGAAGGAGGCTACGCCGAAGGGCGGAGTCTCCTTCGGGGAGGTAAAGCCGGCCCTGAACCCGTATATACGGGTTCAATGGGCATATTTTTGGCCGAGCTCATGGGCTCGGAATGCCCACGTTAAAAAGGCCTTGTGCCACATGACACCCTCGTGGGGGGGGGGTGACTCAATATCGTAAACACTCAAACATGAAGGGAAATTAATGACAGTTAAAACAAACCACAATGAAATGGTTAAAGAAGTGACTATGGACAATACGGACAATTTTTGCAATCGCTTGCTCCCACGAAACCGAAAAAAAATGTAAGAACGATGGGAAATTAAATTCTCTTTGTCTGTCATATACACCGAGACATGTTTAACAGAATTATTCATGAACAAATATATCTGTCTATATTTCTGAGATGAGGTATTATATACATTATTTACATTATTCAGACTATTGTTCTCATGTTTGTCGCTATATTTATCCCAAAGTTTCGGCCGTTGTACGCTCCGGCCTTCTTCAGTATCTGTCTATATTTCTGAGATGAGGTACTATGTACATTATTTACATTATTCAGACTATTGTTCTCATCTTTGTCGCCATATTTATCACAACGTTTCGGCCGTTGTACGCTCCGGCCTTCTTCAGGTGGTTGGAATGTCTAACTGAACCCTTTATTTCGCTCATTGACTGTTCTAGTTCCACGTGCCATGTTTAATGGATGTCAGTTATCAGTTATCTCCTGCTAATTTCCCTCTGAAAGTTCTCCACTGCCTTAACCGGGTATTGAACTCACACTCTTTGGGTCCTGACACTGGATCTAACCAACGCCTTTATCCACTGTGCCATGTGTCCTCAAGGACACATGGCACAGTCCTCATGGCACAGTGGATAAAGGCGTTGGTTTCAGTTCGAAATTCCAACCACCTGAAGAAGGCCGGAGCGTACAACGGCCGAAACGTTGTGAAAAATATGGCGACAAAGATGAGGACAATAGTCCGAATAATGTAAATAATGAACAAATATATATATATTTGGGACTCATCAGCAGTGCGCATCCACTACTGAGAATTGAAACCCGAACAGTTACGATAGGAGGCAAACGCCATACCGACTGCACCAAGGGGCCTCGAATACGAATTAGACTCTATATAGCGCCGCTCGATCACATATTCCACGGTGGAACTTATGCAAGTTTCTCTTTAACCATAGGACTGTGCCTCCACGAGCTACGACTACCATCCCCAAGCCGCTCGGCCCAGAGCATTGGAATCCGGTTCAAGCAAGGATATATAAGTGATAGAAATAATTAGGAGGATTTAAAATAATCATAATTAAGTAATTCGTCGAGTCTAGAAGAAACCTCAACAGAATGCAGAAAGCACCGGACTATATACAGGACAGGTAATGGATCCGTTTTTATATAATCCGGATGGATCCTAGTAATATTAATTATTAAAACTGATCCACAGAGAGCTCGGTGTTTTTATTTTAACAGAGCATATGTATTTTTTGCAGCAAAAAAAAAAAAAAAAACTCAACATAGAGATCTCAAGCCGTTCTGTGCGTGGCTATCAACTAATTTACATTAAACTTAACGGGTTTAAGTTTAAATCCATCATCACTTTTAAATAATATTGGACACCTATGATACAAAACTATTCACTGTGACTCCCAGAAAAACACACTCTTGGCCTGTATAAGAAACACCATATAATAGGAATTGATATTAAACTACAAACAATAAAGTTTCTGGCGATAAATAAACTTCAACCCTAGACCGATTCACCCGAGATAAGATATCTTACGCCCACACCAATCGCTCACACAAACCCATTCTCATTAACAATGCGTCTACCAGAGGAGGACTGACATTGAAAATAAATTTAAAACAATGCTCCGAGACAGACACTTAGGGACTGATGATAGCCGCGCACAGAACGGCTTGAAATAGACAAATATCAATATTGAGGTAATTTTTTTTTAACTCTAAGTATATATATATATATATATATATATATATATAATGAACACTTAGAGGCGACACTCTTTTTTATGCTAGACACAATCATCAGGCCACGAGTGCTGTTATTTTTCTCGGCCACTTGTATATAGGGGTCAGTGGTGCAATGTGTGTAGTCTATTTTGGCGGTCATTTTACCGGAAGCCGTTTATTTGTTCATTTATTTATTTGGGTTAAATTATTTTGCTTGTTTTTATTTATTTTTATATTTGGTTTTATTTTTAATTTTTGTTTTTATTTCTTATCTTATTTATTTATTTATTTTAATCGGTGTTTTTATAAACGTAGTAAAAATTTATTTATATCGCTTATTTAATAGTTTTGTTTTGGTTGGGATGATAATTAAAGATATTTATTCAATTTTAGGGTCGATTGTTGTAGGTTATTCTAATAATTATTTTGGCGGGAGCAGTTTGTAATTTGTTTATTACTTCATTTATTTATTTGGATTGATTATCTTTATTTTTTCTAACGGTTAACTTATCGGAATCGGTTTGTTAGTTCATTTATTTATTTGGATGAATTTAGTCTAATTTATTTTACTAGTTTTTTTTTTATTATTTATTTAGCATACTGCATGTTTTCGGTTTTCGATTTTTAAGTAACGTAGTATTTTTTCGGTTTTCGATTTTTAAGTAACGTAGTATTTTTTATTTATTTTATTGTTATATACCAATTATAGCTACTTTTTTCGTTCGATTTTTAGTTTGATTTTTATAGTCTAACTCATATTTTGGCCATAATGGTTGGTTAATTTGTTTATTCTTTACTTTATTTGGGTTCATTGATTTTTTTTTATTTATTTATTCTATTTCGTCTATTCTAACGGGTGTGATTTGGTAATTTGTTTGAGTTAATTTATTTTGATTATTTATTGTCATTTTGTTTATTTATTTACTTTTATCACTTTCATATTTACACACGCTCTATCTCTGATATTGAGCATTAATCTCATAAATATAGCACACCTTAAGACTATACTTCTTTTATATATATATATATATATATATATATATATATATATATAAAAGATCTAAATAATATCACTAGAATCTCATTTTAGTGCTAAAGAGGGACTCCAGATTTGAATTTCTACCTGCCTATTTATCAACTAAATAGGGGCCTTATGCCAAACGCTCTTAGAAATTTCTGACAAATATATTTCAAGTTTGAAAGCACATTCTAGAAAATGATCAACACTATTCCCCTCCATCTGAAACAGCATGACGCCAGCTGCCAGAGTCGATGTCGGTGGGTTTCATATATATATATATATATATATATATATATATATATATATGTCGGGTGTAACACCATTAATTATACATCTTACAAAATATTTAATATCTAAAAACAAAGTAAACTAACTGAATTTCTTTTTTCCATGTTTACAGATAAGACGTTTAGCCATCTTAACCCCTCTTGTTCTTGTTAGTATCAGATTTTCCAAGCCCTCCTTCCTCAATATGTGCCCCCATAAACTTCAACTGTCTCTTCTTGATGTTAAGTATTAGTTGCTTTTTTGTTTCCATTTTCTCCAAAACTTCGTCGTTGCTCACATGTTCGGTCCATGTTATCCTCAGCATCCTTCTGTAGAACCGTAGCTTAGATGTGGAACAAGTCCGAATGTATGGGGCACCCAGTGAGTATCGAACTCACTATTCAGTCGTAATTGACCGAGAGGAATAATGTTGCTGAGCAGTACACCACATCGAACCACCCTTTCACGAAAATATCCCGGGGAAAGGTATGTATCCACTTCTTTCTCCACTTCTAGGAGTGACATAGTAGGACTTGTATTAGAAAAACATTTATCATGCCTCCGCCATTCAAATTCTTACAATTCCCAACTGAGCAATTCAAAAATATTTGATGGCTTTAAATAAACCTGCAAAAGATTGAACAAATCAATTAAACCGTTTTTTCCCATGAAAATATGCCAGATTTAAATAATTTAAATAAAATATTTAAATAATTTGAATAAAATATTTAAATAATTTGAATATATACCGGGTGTAACATCAAAATTGTCCAAAACGTGTGACAGAATCCCACAAAATGTTTAATATCTAAAAAAAAAAATTAAAATAAAAATTAATTGAGTTTCTTTTTTCCAGGTTATCAGATAAGACGTTTAGCCATCTTGACACCATTTGTCGTAAGAATCACTGAAAAACCGTTTGAGCTATTCAGCTAGAAAGAGAAAAGGTTAATATCGTTTTGTTTTGTCAGACCCACTGTCTTCTCAAATGAGCAATGGTGAGAGGAAAAAGATCATTCAGCAATGTTACCAACATACATACTCTGACATCCATCATCAAAGACACTTCAAGAACCAACAAGAGAACGGTGAATAAGTTTTAAAAACGGAAACAATATAGAGGAAATCTGGATCAGGAGGTCACAACAGGAAGAGAGATCATCATTTCAGCAAAAGTGATCGATTAGAAAAGATCCAACTCAATCCATAATCTGTTTGGTACGTGAGAGAGGAGTTTCAGCTATGACAGTTCAAAAAGCTATGAAAAACGACTTAAAAATGAAATTTTTAAGTGAAAACTGTGAGGCACCTTTTATTCCAGGATTGAAAGTTAGAAGATTAGAGAGAGCGAATATCATCTTGGAAAATGATTCTGGAGTAATATGTATATATTTGAACTTTATTGAAATACTTCATGATCTTCTAATCCTTAGTTATGACTAATTAATGATGAACATGATATTTTCGTTTATGATCGATTTCATCACGATTCTTCTGTTAACCTTGGAGAGTAATTATACATTCTTATTGCTCAAAATAGAGTCCAGTAGTGTTATAAATACCTCGGAGAATTCCAGTAAGATATCTTTAATGATTTCTAAGATACAACGGTTCAAAATTTAATCTAACAAATGGACAACTTTGTTTTTACACCATGGACATGTTAATGTATATTTATTTTTAATTTTAATCCTCTCGAATTCTCTGATTGACTTCTTAATGTTGATATTAAATTCATTTTTTAAAAAAGCAGTTACACTAACGACATTGTTCCCCATGTATAATTTTTGGCGTTCCGAATATTTAAGGTATTTGAGGTATTAGCAGGAAAAGTTTAGCACTTCTTTCGTTTTTTTCTCACTTAAACCAAGTAGCGTCGCTGGTATGTCTTTTCCGTTTTTCCACGCAATTAAAACGGATACAGTTCATTATGTATGAGGTATTGACAAAAGACGTTAAGCACTTCTTCCTTCCTTTCTTTCTCTTTTCTTTTTTCTAACTGAAACCAAGTAGCGTCGGCAATATGTTTTCCGCCTTTTCCCGCGATCAAAACGGATATAATCGATTATGTATGAGGTATTGGTAGCAGTCGTTAATCACTTCTTTCTTTCTTTTTAGGCCGAAATCAAGCAGCGTCGCTGATATGTCTTTTTCCGCATTTCCGCGTTATCAAAACGAATATAGTTCATTATCTATGAGCTACTGGCAGCAAACGTTAAGCACTTCTTTCTTTCATTTTACTTTCTTTTTCTCGCTGAAACAAATCAGCGTCGCTTGCATGTCTTTTCCGTATTTTTGCGTTATTAAAACGGATAGCGTCCATTATTTATTAGGAATAACATAGACATTAACCAATTCTTTCTTTCATTTTACTTTCTTTTCCTCGCTGAAACGAAGCAGCCTCGCTGATATATCTTTTCCGTATTTCCGCGTTATCAAAAAAAAGTCCATTATTTATTAGGTATTTAAAGAAGACGTTAACCACTTCTTTATTTCTTTCTTTTTGCTTTCTTTCCCTCGCTGAAACTGATATGTCCCGGAAAGGGATATATTTCATCATAGTAGCTAAAAGGTTTTGGCTACTATAACCAAGTAGAATACGGTAGCAGTAATCGACTGGTACGCGTCGTAGTCGCAGGTAAGAAGTTTAGATCAATGGCGTAGTCCAATGGGGCGTCGTTATAGACTTAGCTCTCAGACTAAGGCTCTTTGACTCTGTCGTACCTACACGTCCGTCGGTATTTATGACGGACACCAGCCAATCATATTCCACTGAGGGGGAACACAGGTGTTCGCATATTCCATTAAATCATATATATATATATATATATATATATATATATATATATATATTAGTGATATGTCACGGAAAGGGATATATTTGAACGAAGTAGCTAAGTAGTTTTGGCTACTATAACCAAGTAGAATATGGTAACAGTAATCGACTGGTACGCGTCGTAGTCGCAGGTAATATGCTTAGGTAAGTGGTGTAGACCAATAGGATAACCAATGGCGTAGTCCAATGAGCGTCGTCATAGACTTAATCTCTGTCATACGTACACGTCCGTCTGTATTTATGACGGACACCAGCCAATCATATTCCAGTGAGGGGAGGACTCAGGTGTATGCATATTCCATTATATCAGAAACGAAACAGCGTTGCTGATATATCTTTTCCGTATTTCCACCTTATCAAAACGGATAGAGTTCCTTATTTATTAGGTAATAGCAGCAGACGTTAACCAGTTCTTTCTTTTTCTCGCTGAAACCAAGTAGTGTCTCTGATATGTCATTCCGTCTTTTTACGCGATCTAAACGGATATCGATTATTATTTATGACGTATTGACAGTAGAGGTTAAACACATTTTCCTTCCTTTCTACAATTATCTTTGAGTTATTGGCAGGTGGTGAAGTAACGGACGTTTGAACTAAAGACCTAAGCTAGAAAAAAGTAGTATTAAAATAAAATTAATATTATTAAACTATTTGACAATGTGCGAAATGTTTATCTACATACAATTATGGCGATGCCTGTGACGATATAAATAACTGCTCTGATGGCAATTTGTTTTCATCGGTGCAACGAAGATAATGTCTGTTTCGATAAGCGCGTTTTGCCGACACTCGGAAAGAAAAAAAGATTAGCGGTTTTACTTAATCCAGGATCGATAAAGAAAGTAAGGGGAAGGAAAGAAAAAGATAATCGCAAACAATAAAGATGAGATACCTGAGAGGGTTCAGATTAATTGCGTTGCGAGCTGAGGAGATCATCAGTCGCTTCCACTTTGCAGCGTATTTGCCGATCCATTAAGATTTAGTCGGCCTTCCATATCTCTTAAAAATCCCCCGCGTCGTCTATCTCCGCCACATCCCCGAAAGAAAAAAAAACATTGGCGACCTTGTAGAAGCTTTAGTGCCGTTACGCTGATTTTAGAATCGTGTATGTTAAAAAGACGAGCACTTTTAGCTGCTGGTGATTGCGCATGCAAAATGGTAATGAGAGAGTGGTTTGGTCAGGTGCTTACTTAAAATGTATACCGTCGGCGTTATCTCGTATTCGAGAATTTGATGATGCCTAAATGAGCAACGTTGCAGGTTCAAAACTTGAATGACAGAAACAGCAATAAGTAACAATGGACGATATAATGTCAAAACGGCATATCGACTGTGTCTATTGAATCAGAGAGTCTGCTCATTGTTGTCGGCTTTGTCTGAATCCAAGAATTTAATTTCGTCTTTGTTAAGCACTTCCTTTAGGATGATGGCGTTGATGGCTAAATGACCAACGAGACCGAACGAGACACTGCCCTTCGGCGGAGCCTCGTCCGGGTTCCTCTCTGCTCAGAGGCAGAGAGTTCGACCGTCAAACTGAGAAGCTCGGCTCTATTCGGTATCTAGAACCCCCCCAGCCCCACCCACGAGAGTTGCATGTGGCACAAGGCCGAGTTTAACGTGGGTTTTCTGAGCCCGTAGGCTCGACCAAAAAATGCCCGTAGAACCCGTATAAACGAGATCGGGTTGGTTAACCTCCCCGAACGAGACTCTGCCCTTCGGCGGAGCCTCGTCCGGGTTCCTCTCTGCTCAGAGGCAGAGGGTTCGACCGTCAAGCCGAGAAGCTCGACTTGATTCGGTATCTAGCACCCCCTCCCACGAGGGTTGCATGTGGCACAAGGCCGAGTTTAACGTGGGTTTCCCGAGCCCGTAGGCTCGGCCAAAAATGCCCGTAGAGCCCGTATAAAACGGGATCGGGTTGATCAACCTCACCGAACGATACTCTGCCCTTCGGCGGAGCCTCGTCCGGTTTCCTGTCTGCTCAGAGGCAGAGAGTTCAAGCTCGGCTTGATTCGTCCCTCTCTCTTGAGAGGCGTAGTATACTTAGTTTTAGGAAGAGTTCATTCTGTAGTTATAGGTAAGGACCCATGACAAGCGTTGATGACTAAATGACCAGGACTTGAATTACAGAAGTACCAATTAGTAACAATGGACGATATAATGTCAAAACGGAAAGCCGATGGTGTCTATTGAATCGGACAGTCTGATCGCCGTCGTCACCTTTGTCTCGTATACAAGAATTTAATTTCTTCTTTGCCGATCGCTTTCTTTAGGAGGATGGCTTTGATGACTAAATGATCAACGTTGCAGGTTCAGGACTTGAAATGATAGAAACACCAATACGTAACAATGGACGATATAATGTCAAAACGAAAAGTCGACGGTGTCTATTGAATAGGACAGTCAGCTCGTCGTCATCGGCTTTGTTTCCTATCCAAGAATTTTATTTCTTCTTTGCCGATCGATCGTTTTCTTTAGGATTGTTATGGTCCAGGTTAGGACCAAGGAAGAACAACACGAACGCAAGAGTAGAAATATCGAAGGTATATTACACGAAATAATAATACAAGATGTGGAAGGTGTTAGTATGACTGTCAGTCTGGTTTGGAGTTAACAACTATCGGCTCGACTCGATTCGTCCCTCACTCTCTTGAGAGGCGTAGTATACATAGTGTTAGGAAGAGTTCATTCTGTAGTTATAGGTAAGGACCCATGACAAGAATGATAGCGTTGATGACTAAATGATCAACGTTGCAGGTTCAAGACTTGAGTGACAGAAATACCAATAAGTAACAATGGAATAATAATGTCAAAACGGAAAGCCGATGATGCGTATTGAATCAGCCATTCTGCTCGCCGCCTTCGGCTTTGTCTCCCAACCATGAATTGAATTTGTCCTTTACTAATCGCTGTTGGCAATAGGCACTATATTCCCAAGAGGTTCAGGACTAGAAGCTTCCAGTTTCACCAAAGACCACTCCTATCATCCAGTCCCTATCGCCGTTTGGCTTTTCAGGAGTTGGTTGAAGGTGAAAAGATTCCAAGTGCTAATGACGCGAATTTAAGTTGGACATCAACTTCACCAAGGTTTTATGGCAACAGCATTCACTGAATGGATAGATTTATAAATGTGCAAGTTAGCTTCTTGCAAGAAATTGACCCCCCTTCGAGCAACAAACTTAATAACTTATTCAATAGAATCATCCTACACCATGTCAGGAGGAAATGCGAGTTGCTCTCTTGGTGGTCAGCATCAACCAATAAAATGTCGGCTTTATCTCGTATCCAAGAATATTGCTTCTTTGCTGATAGCTTCATTTATGATGATGGCGTTGATGACTAAATTCGCCGTCACAGACATTCGCATTTATTATATACATGACAAAAAACAAAATGAAAGCCAGATTTTCTATTCAACATTTAAAGAAATGTTTACCCCGAAAAAAATAGTTTGGAATCTGTTTTTTTTTTGTCTCGGAATGAGCCATAGTTTGATCATTTTTATATTCTGTAAGGTACAAAGCAAAAGACATCTATGGACAAATACCTGGATTCGATGGAAATGAAAAACAAGTCAAATAAATTAACCAAAACAAATAAATAAATAAACAAACAAGCCACTCCCGCAGAAATAACAGTCGGAATAGATTACCCACAATGCATCACTGACCCATATATATATAAATAACCGAGGAAAAATCCAACATTCGCGGCCTGACGATTGCGTCTAGCATGAAACAGCCTGCCGTCTTCGAGTGTTGACTTCAATGTTCATTTTTATATCTATATTTACATACGATCAATCTCTGAGATTGAGCACTTCATCCCATGAAAACAGCACACCTTAAAACTATATCTATTCATATATATATATATATATATATATATATATATATATATATATTAAGACATTTTTATGTTTATACATTCTTTTTATAGATACAAATATTTAAAAGAATGTATAATCATAAAAATATCTTAAAATAATTGTTGGATTTTGTCCATTTTATAATATATATATATATATATATATATATATATATAAAAGGAGGATGTATGTGTGTGTGTGTGTGTGTGTGTGTGTAACGAATGCACGGCCTCAATTTTCGACGGATTTGCACCAAAATTTAAATGCACATGCTCCAAGTTAGCAGGAAGGCGAAGACCGACTTTGCATTTCCCAACTCCCATCGATAGTGGAAATAATCGATTTTTTCATGCTTCTACGTCAGTTTTCATGTAGTTTGCGGCCATTTTCTCCTGGCCAGAGTGAGAGCCTATAGCTGGCTGCCACGAACAGGCAGGAAGATTCTATTGGCCTGCGAGAGCCAACAACTGACTGACACCAATGTTAACTAGCATGCAAAAAAAATCGATAGCTGCATTCGTCACAAGCGGGGAAAATTTAAATCTGCATGGCACTTTACTCCAATTGGCTCATTCGCTTGCTTAAACTCAACGTTGATTCTGATTCCGCAGAACTGGGTGGGTGTGAAAAACTATTTGTTGTTAACATTACTTGGAGTAACGTCCCTCACAGACAATGGCCGTAGGACAATTAATCGAAACGATAGTGTCTGGGCTTGATGAATATTTGATATAATCACGGACTTTTCAAAGTCAAACAAATTTCATCATACACCCCGAAAATAAATTCATATTACTGCACACCACTACAAATGACCTAATCTATAGAAAAAATAGAAATCGATATCTCCCTGTCACTCCAGTGGGTCTAATAGGTCTATAGGGAAAGAAAGGAAACTAATTCGGTTGCTTCGATTAATTTGCACAAGGGTGTATAAATTATTTTCAGATAGTGTATCTGTAAAGGAAACAAAATGAATAAAGAGACAAGAGCAAAAACTTATCTTAGCCGACGCATTTCGTTCTCTGGCGGACTTTATCAAGGCAATGTAGGATTTGTTGTGTTGCACGTGTTTATATATGAAAGCGAGGACGTCGCTTGTCTATCAAGATGTACGGCACATCCTATAGTCTAACAATCTAATCGGAATTTATACAATATTCATTTTTTTTTAAATTCTTGAATATTAATCATTTGCTTTTATGTCAGATGTTGAATGATGGCATGTTTTGACTGACCTTTCAACTACCTGAGAAATATCCATGAACGTTCTCAATTTAAAGTTCCTCACTTTATCCAATGACAGCTACTGGCTATCAAACACCCCTACCCCCAAAAAAAAAGGAGTTCAGGAATGCTTCTATCAGGGAAATTACACTGGATAAAGGATGTGGCTTCGGGAGCGGACTACTTCGAAGGAGATTAAATGCCAAATTGTTATCTGCTGTATTATACATACACACACTCACATGCATATATATATATATATATATATATATATATATATATATATATATATATATATATGTCACTGTGTAAATGTGTCACACTTTTTCAAGTAAAGGACATAACTCTCTACCTTTTAATAGCTCATATTGCAGAAATTTTGGATTCACAAGATCTCATTAGTGCGATTGTTTTCGGCATTTTTTATGTGATTTTTGCAACGAATTTTTTGTACGATAATAATTTTTATAACTTGGAAATAAATTTAGGATTAATCAAAATTAATTCCGAAATCCAGCGAAAGTTACTCACGAAATAAAAATAATTGTTTGTACAGAAATTAAGGACCTATGTAATTTCGAGGGAATTTATTCTCTTGAAATTATGTGGTGGCAGAAGAATTGTCGTTGAAATGTGAAAAGGTAAGTTTAAATAATAATGCAATACTTGATTTCAGCGATCGCTTCTGCGTTCTTCTGTAGTTTATAGCTGGCTATTGCATACGGCAACAGTATGCCTCCCTAAAAGAAACATCCGCCAACAGAGGCCCGGATTACAATGAAAAGAACCAAGGCTGCGCGAGCAAAAGAAAGTCCCGTGTAATTGAAAACCTATCTCAGAAGAGCTTGCAGTGTTTAGAACATGGAAAGAATTAGAATAATTTTGAACAAACCGAAGCATGCGATTAATGAATCTCAAGCCTACTATTTTATTATAGATATGATCAATTCTTGTTCACCAACTAGTCTTTCAGTGAACCTTTGAATAGGGAGTTTGTTCGATCTTTACTTGCATATACAATATTACAAAAATACGTCAACAATCACAACGAACTTCCTCTCTTGCTTTCCTGCAACTGAATGCTGGAATCAAGAGCCCTTCGATGGATCTAGTATATATATATATATATATTTGTGGGACCCCGTTTCAGAATCGTAGAAAAATGTTAATAGATTTAAGTACTAAATACTCATCACACAGTAACTCCATTTTTGTGCATTGAAAGGCTTCCATTATATGACTCTTTTTATTCACATATATTAACCAACCAGCGACGTCGTACGAGTCTCTCGTTATTCTTTGAATTGGCAGAGGGTAAAATATCTTAAAATTCAATTTTACAGGCCCAACGTCAGAATATGTTCAACAATATATTTCTTACTTAAAAAGGAAGATTTAAAAAGATGTATTAACCAATAAGCATGCGATTAATAAACCTCAAGCCTACTATTTTATAATAAATATGATCAATTCTTATTCGCCAGCTAGTCTTTCAGTGAACCTTTGACTAGGGAGTTTGTTCGATCTTTCCTCACACAAACGAAGCTGAAATTCTCGCACACAATTACGCATATTTATTCGAATATATAATATTACAAAAAAACGTCAACAATCGCAAGCAATTTCCTCTCTTGCTTTCATGCAACTGAATGCTGGGATTTCATATACACACAATGCAAACACTGTAAACTTGTGACATATGCATCTGCACACATGTAGAAGCATTTTTCGTTTATCCCATACTAACGCAATTCATTCTGTTGTACTGTCAAAAAGACAAAACATGAATTTGTTCACAAAGTATTCTTGTAATTCATTTCTTTCAGTTTGAAAGAAAAATAATACTCCAATAAATAAAACTTGTTATTAACCAACCAGATGGTAAACTATCTTAAAATGAAATTTTAGAGGCGCAACTTTAGAATATGTTCAACATTATTTTTCTTCCTTAAAAGGAATATATATATATATATATATATATATATATATATATATATTAGCCAATAAACTTGAAATAAAAAATCTAAAGTTTAAATCTACCCTGAGTTTACCTTGTTGTTATAAATATGTTATATTCTTGGGCACTAAGCAGTCTGATATGTCCCGGAAATGGATATATTTGTTCGAAGTAGCAAAGTGGTTGTTGACTACTCTAACCGAGTAGGACAATCTAGCAGTTAATCGTAATGGACTGGTCCTCGTCGTAGTGGTAGGCAATAGGCGTCGGCAATAGGCGAAGACAATAGGTGTAGCCGTCCTATGTACCTCCACATCAGTCTGTATCTATGGCTGACACCAGCCAATCATATTACTCCAGGAACCCAGGTGTATGCATATTCATTACATCACAGTCTTTCAGTGAACCTTTGACCTGGGTTGTTTGTTCGATTGTTTGCCACACAAACGAAACTGAAATTCTCGCCATCAACTACCCTCGTCTTTCGCTTATTTATTTCGAGTATACAACATTAGAAAAATGACGCTTAACGAATACGAAGACGTTCCGTTAATGTTTTTTACATGCGTCAACAGTCGCAAAATGACTTTCTCCGCCTTCTTTCATCCCGTCTACAAATAGAATGTATACACACAGTGAAAACAATGTAAACTTGCGCCATATACATCCGCACACATGCAAAAGTAACGCCTAGCTTTTCCTCGCCTTCGTTCATAAGGCCTACAACTAGAATCCATTCACACTAGACCAGTCACATAAATCCAATAGACCTGTCACATACATATGCACATATATAGATGCATTTGTCGTTTAACCTCTACTAACACAATTCATTCAGTTGCACTGTAGAAAGGATACAGAAAACATTTTGTGTGGAGTTGTTCACAAAGTATTATTGTAATTCATTTCTTTCCATTTGAAAGAAAAATAATACTCAATTAATAAAAATTGTTAAAATTTGTAGATCCGTGTTTGAAGATTAATTTAGTTCTTCGTTTATACACGCATATTCCCACTACAAATATATATATATATATATATATATATTATGTAAAACAAAGCATAATATTTTTCTAAATAAATCCACATTACAACCAAAAACGTTTGCGGTACCTCTCTTCTCTTCTTTTTTAATATACATACTTTTCTCTCGTTGGAACCACTACAACATATTTCTTTTATATATATATATATATATATATATATATATATATATATATATATATATATATATATAATTGTGATGCAGCACTCCTTGTTTTATGCATGTTTCACTGAAGACGACTGAGAAGGCAATGCGATTAAACTTTTTATTGTATATTTTTGCATTCGTGCATTGCATGATCCCCGTCCGAATAATCTATGGATTTTTCAGGTAATCTGTTAGTCATTATACAAAATCCCCTGGTGACATTATTAAAGTTTTTTTTTAATTATTTTGCATTTGGTTTAAGTATTTTTGTTAGAATACAGTTAAAATTATTCCGAAAATTATTCCCAAAATGTAATATAATTCGAAGATTCTAACTCAACTTAAGAGAGTTCTCCAAGACAGACGGCTTAAAAGTTCTCATTTTTTTTTTTTTTTTTGTATGCTTTGCTCGATATTGAATTATGGTCAGGTATCTGATTAGTTAAATTTGGGAATAGTAGTGAATCTTTATCCCAAAACGAGGCCAACAGACGAAAGCAAAAAAGAACGAAGTTGCAATCTAGTGAAGTTGTTTTCGTTCTAAACAGAAAACAGACATTTTGGGAGAATCAGCAGGAGAGGAAATTCAGTTCAGCTTTAGAAAAAAAAAACTGAACACAGAAGAAAATCATTAAGTCATTTCCAATATTCGATTACACATCTGTGAACGTTTGATGCAATTAACGTAGACACCGATTTACCTTAAACGAATCAAACCAATAAATGAAGTTTACGAAAAAGTAGGATTGACGACAAAACAAATTCAACATTCAGTTCTGTTTTGTTGCTTTCTCTCTCCACGAGGACAAATCTGACATAAATTCGGTTTAACGTACATCCATACAGCGCGTACCTATGCGTAGAGGCAGAAGTAATTCACTCACTCTCAGCACTTACTTGTTTGAGCTCCAAGGCACCAGGAATTGGCCTTGACCGTTTCTCTTTAAACTTAATAGGGTGGATGGATACTGATCATGTTATCCTTTTAAAAAAATGACTTCACAGAACTACACATTTTTTAAGGAATAGTGCATGGAAGAGTTTGGCGAATTTTGGACAATTTCAGGGCCCTGAATTAAAAAAATAACAATGACTGTTTGAGATAGGAATATAGTCTTTCTGCCGACACTTGAATTTGAACATTGACCGCCAGTGAGCAAACACAGCCGATCCCATTATTGAATTAAGTACACCAGATGACCTTAGAGGAAACACATAAGTAGGAATTAGCTTAGCGTCTGACTAATCCGCAATTCTATTCTATCCTCTATACGGAGCGCTATTCTCTACTCTATTTACTATACTATTTCTCTATACGAATGACAATCCGGTGGTTATTTTTCGAGCGAGTATTATCAAGCAAGTACTATTAGCGCGAGTGTTATTCGAAGGCGCCTGACACCAGTATTGTTCAACGGCGTTACTATAGTTGTATCTGCGATTACAAAGTCTCTACTACAACGAGCATTACGAAAGTGACAACGAATATCCGTTGACATCACAAAACATGGTATGCTGCAGAATACCATATCTACATAAATTAAGCTTCTACCATAAACGTTTTTTCATAATAATTTTTCCCAAAGTAAGAGAATAAATTCACTAAGACGCAAGGGGTTACTGAGTAAGAAAAAATATTAGACAAAGTAAAACATTATTAAGCAGACAGAACAATAAAAGAAAAGAGATTAAGAACACAAAAGATAGCGATTGATATTATTATTTTCTTTTCTTTGATTTCTATTTGTTATGGTCCGGTTCTTTGTGCCACGGTGATAGTCCAAGTTAGGACCAATAAAGAAGAACTCGAACACAGGTATGGAATAACACAGATATATTATAAACAGGAATATATACAGAGAAGTAGAAGTGTTAGTATGAACAATCAGGTTTAGTAGAAAGAACAATGTAGTCCGACCAGTATCACTATTCCAATGTCTTGCAGTAATTGTCTGAACGCGACTCTGTTTCGGACTGCCTCTGACTCGACTTTTGACTCGACTTGAACTACTGACTCGACTTGAACTACTGACCGACTGACGATATTCAGTCATCCCCCCCACGAGGGTGTCATGTTTCACAAGGCCTTTTTAACGTGGGCATTCCGAGCCCGTGGGCTCGGCCAAAAATATGCTCATTAAATCCGTATAAACGGGTTCAGGGCCGGTCTACCTCCCCGAAGGATACTCTGCCCTTCGGCGTAGCCTCCTTGGGGTTCCTCCCGTCCCTAGGAAGAGAGTACAACCGAACAGTCGCTCAGAAAGTACTGAGTCGACTGACTCTTTGCCTACTCCTGAGGCGCATTATTTTTTAAGTATGGAATAGTCCATTATTATTATTATTATTATGGCTAAGATCCCATAACACTATTGTATATCCATTTCTTCTACGTCCCAACCAGAGATCTAAGGTCAGTACTACATGACATTTGCCACTAAGCATTTTTGTAAAAAAGAAACAAAAATTAAACTAAGACCGTACACATTTTACATACAGTTGGCTATGATGAGTTTTTAGCCACCGTTGATTACAGCAATTTTGGCTTATGTAATAACGTCTCGTCTTTTTTGTTTCAGACAATACCGTGTTAGTATCAAACTACTCTTATCTATGAACGATAGTTTTCTTATGTTTTGCAATGAAAGTTCGTGGAAGTAAGAAAATTGATGAATTTCAACGAGGGCAAATAATAGGATGGCATCGGAAACCGTCGTCAGAGCGTCAAAGAGCGTCAAAGATGGTGCCAACAGCATGGAAATGTCGCCATATGCGATGAGAAAGACTCTGAAAGAGCTAGGCTATCAAAGAAGTGTTTCAAGAAAGAAGCCCTTGATTTCAGAGGTTAACAGGAACAGGTATATGGATTGGGCGAGAGAATTCGAGAGCAAAGATTATGAATTTTGGCAGTCTGTAATTTGGTCAGATGAATGTAAATTCTGCCAATATTCGAATTCGAGGCAAGTTTATATTTGGAGAAATCAAAATGAGACTTGAAATACAGAATGAGACTTGGAACACTGAACCCGAAGGTTCCAACCACAACTGGAATTACCGATGTCTCCAGATGCCACACTTTTTGAGATTTGGATTTCACGATCCTTTATTTTACTAATCTTTTCAATATCTTCAAAGACACAGAACAACCTCGGTTCTCGAACGTCTCAGATGTCGAACAAATCGGTTTTCAAAAAGAAAATTCAAGTTGAAAATGCATCGGTTATCAGACAAAATTTCGGATCTCGACCGCTGAACCGAGTTAACCTGAACGGAATATTTTCTGAGTCGACCGCCATGTTGTATACCATTCGTGCGCTGTGGCGCGCTTTTCTTTTCTAGTTTTATTATTCCATGTTACAAACGGCCTTCAGGAACGAATTAAATTCGCGAATCGCGGTCCTACTGCATATGAAAACGTGCAGGGACTTATCATGTCAATAAGAAAGCACATTCTGTTTTTGTTACGATGCCTGGGTGATTAGCTTTGAGTGTTCTGTCTGTGTGTATTGTTGTCTCATAAAATTGTTACAGCTTCTACCTCTGTAACCGGGTCTGGGTGGTGTTCATATCAATTTCTTGTCGTTTCCTTTCCGTAAATGTTGCAGATTATCCAGTGCAGATATTGGCCTACTCAGTTGTGCCGTTTTTTATATTCAGTGTGTGCTAAACACCGTGCAACCTGATACAAAATGCTCAATTGTTTCCGGATATTTGCCACAGAATAAAACCTTCAGTTTCAGCTTTTACCCCTGCATTACGTAGCCACTGATGGGTACGGGATTCGTCTACATCAGCTTGTTTCATACCGGCAGGATAGTGACCGTTTCTCTATCTAGTCCATTGCATTTGTTTTTGACTTCTTTTCTAACGTTTTTTGTTTTGTAAGTCTATTATGCTTTACTTGTATTTATTCACCCCCCCCCAGACATGTGAAATTCGATTCTAGATTTGTTGGCTACTTTTATTACTGAAAAAATATTAATTCCACCTTTCATGTTATTGACACAAATCACCAACCAGTCTTCGGTAGCTTCCAGGTATCTTTGAAGGCCAATTGCTGCAGTTTTGTAAAGCAGTTCTAGTTGAACTAATCTTTGTTACAGGTCCTATCTCCATAAACGGGTCTGGGTTATGTTCATACCAATTTCTTGCCGTTTCCTTTCCGTAAATGTTGCAGATTTTCCAGTGCAGATATTGGCCTACTCAGTTGTGCTGTGTTTTATAATCAGTGGACGCTAACACCATGCAACCTGATACAAGATGGTCAATTGCTTCTGGATATTTATCACAGAATCTGCATTTTGGATTAACACAATTTTTCAGTATATGTGCTTCGTAATTTTTAGTTAGGAGTCATTGGTCCTGTGAAGCAAGAAAAGAAACTTAAACAACGTGACCCCTGATGGGTATGGGGTTTGTTTACATCAGCTTTTTTGATACGGACAGGGTATTGACCATGAAGATGCTTATCTTTTTTTAAGGTTCCGATAGACTCATTGAAGAGATTGCTGATAACCCATGCCTTAAAGAAATACAAAATACTAAAAATTATCACACACATTTTACATAAATAAAATTCTTTGTAATGTCTGAGCTCGACTTCCGAGTACATGTTTATATTGTAAGGTTCCATAAAACTGCTACAGGTCCAATCATTGTAATGGGTGTGGGTGATGTTCATACCAGTTTCTCGTAAAAGTTGCATATTTTCCAGTGCAGATATTGGCCCACTCTATCATGCCATGTTTTATATTCAGTGGGTACTAACACCGTGTAATCTGATAGATGATAGTCAATTGATTTTGGATGTATCTGCATTTTATGTTAACACAATTGGGTGTTTGGTAATTTCTAGTT
This sequence comes from Acanthosepion pharaonis, assembly GCA_903632075.3. Taxonomy (NCBI): domain Eukaryota; kingdom Metazoa; phylum Mollusca; class Cephalopoda; order Sepiida; family Sepiidae; genus Acanthosepion; species Acanthosepion pharaonis. The sequence continues at coordinate 2,136,020 of CAHIKZ030005398.1, forward strand.
AACAAGCATTGGTCTTGTGTAGCAAGAATAAAACCTGAAACTACGTGACCACTGTAGTTGGGATTACGTAATTAATTGAGGTCAATAAGAAAAACACATTTTGTTTTTCTTACGATGCCTGGGCGATTAGCTTTGATTCTTCTGTCTGTGTGTCCAGGAAAAACTACATCTAAAGTAACGCAAGTCTTAAAGAAATACAAAACATTGTACTCTCAAGTACAGCTCAGGCATTACGAAGAGTTTGTCTATGTAAAATGTGTGTGGTCTACTACAGTTCGAAATTCCAATCGCCTAAAGAAGGCCGAAACGTCGTATATATGGCAAATAAATAAATAAATAAAGCTCTTTGTAATGTCTGGGCTCGGCTTCTGAGTACAATTTTTTTTTTTTTTTGTATTTTAAAGTTCCATAAAATTGTTAAATGTCCTATCTCTCTAACGGGTATGGTTGATGTTTATACATGTTTCTTGCAGTTTCCGTCTCGTAAAAGTTACACATTTTCCAATGCAGATATTGTCCAACTAGATCATGCTGAGGTTTATATTCAGTTGGTGCCAATACTGCGCAACCAGATACAATTTTTTTCTAGTTATTTATCTGCATTTGTGGTTAACACAATTTTTCAGTATGTGTCTTTGATAATTTCTAGTTAGCAAGCATTGGTCTTCAGCAACAAGAATAGAACCTTAGGTTTCAGCTTTTAAGCACTGATGCCTATGGGATTTGTCTACATCAGCTTTTATGGTAGAGGCAGAATATTGACCATGAAGAGAATTATCGTGTCATCTCTTCTGCATTTGATACATTGCATATGCTTTCTTTTAGGATTTTTTGCCACTGCAGTCGGTTTAATGAAACTTGCATGAAAGAAGGGTTGCTACCTAAATACACAATGCATATACATGCATGCATATATATATATATATATATATATATATATATATATATATATATATATTATAAATTAATTGATATAAAATATTTTTTTTTTTCGCTACACAGTTCTAACCATGTTTCAAAAATGGAAGCTGAAAGCTCCGAATTTAATTTTGTAATTAAATTAAATACATTAGTTTCATTTCATCCTAATTCGCTTGAGGATGAAATGGAACTAATGTCTTTAATTTAATTACAAAATTAAATTCGGAGCTTTTAGGTTCCATTTTTGAAACATGGTTAGAACTGTGTAGCGAAAAAAAACATATTTTAAATCAATTCATTTATAATATTAATGCTCTGTAAATTTATATTGAGCACTATTTTGTAAAAATAAAAATATCTATAAGATAACCGGATTATATATCTTACTGTTATTTCTTTATATATATATATATATTTATATATATATATATATATATATATATATATATATATATAATAATGGAAAGTAATCTTGTAAAATATTCGGAAGAATTGTCAACAAATATGGAAAGTAGTAATCCTCATCTCTAAATCGAGTGCGTTCGAGGTAAGCAAAGATATCGTAACAATTTCAACCGCCCTACAAGTACTAGCTCTGTCACATTCTACTTTATATATATATATATATATATATATATATATATATATTAATATATATATGTGTGTGTGTGTGTGTGTATACTACCACACACAAAAGACAATGGTTAATCATTTGATGACATAAGAAAAAATTAATTCCTTTAAATAATATGTGGAAATAACCATTCTTCACCTGATGAAGATCACACGACCTGAAACGCGTGCAGCAAAGAATATTGAAAACTACTAGCTCTGTCACATTCTACCTTCAATATATATATAAATATATATATATATATATGGGGGGGGGTGTCTGTGCGCACTTATGCGCGCGCGCGTGTGTGTGTGTGTGTGTGTGCGTGTGTATGTACTACCACAAATGAAAGACAATGGTTAATCATAAGATAACATAAGAAAAAATTAATTCCCTTTTAAATAATATGTGGAAATAATCATTCTTCACCTGATGAAGATCACACGACCCGAAACGTGTGCAGCAAAGAATATTGGTTTATTTGAACTTTTCTTCACCCCCATGATATTCCCTTTTGAATTTGTTCTTCCTTTATTACTGGATAAAGTTTCTTATTTCTTTCTTATTCTTTGACACAGATCATCATCCAGTTCTGTAGTTTCCAAGTATCTTTGAAGAACGTCTGTTGTGGTTTTCTGAAGACGGTTATAGTTGAACTAATTCTCTTTCTCCTCCGGATCTGGGTCAACATCAGTCTTAGGATGATGCCAATGATCCTGGAGGAGAAATATAGAAAATCCCAATATAGTAAGTTTGTTTCATTTCAGCCTTAGCCTGGATCGCTTGTACACGCTACACTTTGCATTTACCAGAAAATCTTGTAACGATTACCATAATTGTTCATGTATAATACGCCTTCATCCATAATACGCACACCTAAAATTGTGCTGAAAGTGTCGGAAAAGGCTTCTACTCATGCATAATACGCACCCCTTGTATGGTAATCAAACACTATAAATTGTAACTCTCCAATTTTGTTACGACCAGCGTTTCCTACTATTACTTAAAAATGGTTTTAAACATAGAATAATATTATTCTAATTTACTTTTATGATAATTCTTATTTTATTTTACGGCAATTTGTTAAAAAATTTTGTAGCTATGCATAATACGCACCCCTGATTTAGCTTATTATTTTTTAGAAAAAAATGCCTATTATTCATGGGGAATACAGTATTATTATTAATATTTTACGCATTAGTAATATTTCGCCGACTACACCTCTCCTTGCGACAGAAATAGTGGTTACGATGAGCTAATTTCGCAGGGCTTGAACCGTAGCTGGTTCTTTGGTTTTTGTTGGAACCTTTTGTGGGGGGGGGGTCATATAAAACTCTCCATTCCAGAACGGATCCATCCAGATACGAGGAAAGCAGTTTTGGAAGCAGCCCCCTAGAAGAAGGGCGAGACAGGTGATACCGCCGTATAAAAAAAATGAGTGAGGTGATACCGCCGTATAAGAAGGATAAGAGACGAGCTTCCGCTGTATAAGTGATGTGTTTACGTCGTATAAGAAGTATGAGAGTGATACTTCGCCGTATAAGAAAGATGACAGAGGTGCTTGCGCTGTATAAGAATGATGAGGGAGGTACTTCCGCCGTATAAGAAGGATTAGGGAGGTGTTTCTGCTGTATAAGATCAAAAGCTGTCCCGATCTGCCTTCGTGTAGCGAAAAATCATTCTACGAAACGGCAAATCAAGGGATGACTTTGGTTTGGCATCAATCTGGACACTGATGAGGGAATGGTCCGACGTGAGGTGGGGGAGGTAAACACTTTTGCCAAGCCTTTAACAGGGCAAGATATGGTGTCACATCGCGTCAGGGACAATGGTAGTTTCTTCAATAGTCTGGCCTAAGATCATAGGCGACGTGTAGGTTCTTTAAAGCCGAACAATATTGCTTTTTTAGATTGTAATATTTTTTATATAATTATCTTAATTAAATTTAATTATTAAAATGATTGGAGGATAGAGGTCTTGCTAATTACCCCATAGATGACCGAGAAAGAGATGGATTCATGCCTTTCTTAAGTGTATTTGTGCTGAAGTTAAAATAACGAACCCAACTAGAATTAGAACTCGTCTCTCCGATTAACAATTCCGAGCCGTTATCCCTTACACCACCCGCACATCCAGACTTACAGCATTTGGTATTCTCAAACGTTACCCATCTAGGTGAAGCCCAGGAACAGCATTGCTTAAATTCGATGATCGTGAAGAAACTTTTCTTTCAAACGTGATGTGTCCGTAACTCTTTTCAGAATTAATCTGAACATTATGGTAAATTTGGTTATAAATAGTTTTTTTTAAATACTCAACTTTTGTACACTAGTATATATATATATATATATATATATATATATATATATATATAGATAGATAGATAGATAGATAATATTAGTGGAAAATATACATACATATGCAAAATATATATATATAAAAAAAATACCCATACATGTATATTTTCAGAAAAAAAAAAATTTCCAAGAGGAAGAATCCAGGTAGAACTCAATGTCTATGACAGAGTAAGGATATAATAAAAAGGTTTAAACACTAATATTCCATGGTCATAATTTATTCCATTGGAATCGTAAATACGATCCAATTCATCAGACCAACAAATTCAAAATGAAAACAGAAAAAAAACAACTCCGGAAATCAAAACAGAATTTAGAGAAAGTGTAAGTATGAGGAGGAGGGAGATGAAACCTTAACAGAGAGAATTTTAGGAGATGTGGGGTGGGGGAATTTAAAAAGAGGACAGAAAGAAAGTCGACGGATGTCTAATGCATAAAGATACATTTCGTGGTGACATATACACACCATAGACAATTAGAAGTTAGGAGGTAGGGAAAAAAAAAAAAAAAAAAACAAAGAGAAGAGGTGGGGAAGAGAGATGGGACGAAGGAAAATAAAATTGTGTTTATTTAAAGGGCCGCTTTGTAATTGAGAAAATTTGACAAATTAATATCGACTACAGGTTAGAAATCAAATATAAATATATGAAGATGAATATAACGATTGTCTAATTTAGCAAGGACCAAATATTTCTATGTTCAAAAACACATACTAATACACACAAAAACATATACAAGTAGGTACATACACTTAGGCATGTACTCACACACACACACACAGACATACGTGTACACACACATACATATACATATATATATATATATATATATATATATATATATATATATAAAACATAAAAAATATATTCCCATATCCACACATATTCATCTATATTCATATACACACATTTTTCACATACATATACACGTATTTACGATTTCAATGGAATAAATTATGACCATGGAATATTAGTGTTTAAGCCTTTTTATTATATATATATATATATATATATATATATATATATATATATATATATATATATATATATATATAGAGAGAGAGAGAGAGAGAGAGATTGTAATATTTTTATTTTGAGATAATAATGATTTACAAATACAAGTCTTACTAATTAACCCATAGCTGAGGGTAGAAGAAAAGGATAACGAATCAATATCAATATTATTAGTGAGTGAGAAAGTAGAACGTAAGAAAACTGACCCTGGAACACAAATATACGAAGCCCGATATACCTATCATGACAGACTGCATTATACCATATTTGCCTTCATCTAGGACGCAGCTTTTTTTTTCTGAAGTAAGTCTCGAAAATTTGCCGTAAGATGATTAGGCTTTTCATAAGCCTGTACTAGAAAGATTTATATGCTAAACGGTAAACTGAATTCCTGTATATAATGCAAATTTTCGAAACTTATTTCAGGAAAACAAACAAAAATCATAAAAAATAAAATTGTGTCCTTGATGTTGGCAAATAGAGTAATATAATTCGTTCAAAACATCCATTCCTTTTTGTTATGGGGTCCACCCCTTTTGCGTACAAGTGGACTCGACCAGTGTGTATTTGTACTGCTGCCGGTGAATACCCGAGGGGTAGAGTAATAGAAAGAGTAAGAGTGTGAGGTAACCACTTTGTAGGAGTCACAGTTGCGAGCACGTAGACTCAGAAGGAAGTCATACTTCGATACTGAATTTCCCAGACTGTATATATATTATTATTGCTACTAACCGCATTTCTGGATCTACTAACCGTATTACCAATTGTATTATTACGTCAATACATTTATTTGTTATATTTCATTCCTGCGTTTGTCATTCATTTGAGACTGGATTTCATCTCGGAATCCACAACACTTTTATTATAATTTTAAGAGTTATTTCTCACGTTTTTTTTATCGCAGATTCATTTTTAATTATTCGGCTTCCAAGTAAGACAATGAAGCCTATACGATGCAAGAGGGTTGCTGAGTAAGAAAAACATGGTGGATAGACAGTTGCCTACTGGACATTTGCGTCCCGGACAATTGTGTTGCAGACAATTGCGTTCCTGGATATTTGCCTCCCTAAACAAATTCCTCTGATAATTTTTTTAAAGTTAGCATTGTTTTTCTTTAAATTTTTTTTCGGTTTAATATAGAAATTTGCACACCAATAGCTTTCATTACTCGAAACAAGCAAAAAAATAGTTACCATAAAAGAAAGAAAAATTAGTTTTTAAAGCAAGAGAAAATTAAGCTAGCCGTTTCAGTTCACTCCAGCAGTGAATACCACAAAACATCTAAAAGATTCTGGATTTTATAGATTATATTTTCATTTGGAACCCATGGCTATATTCCGAAAATCAAACACTGGTGGAAAAATATTTGTGGATGAGGAAAATTACAGGTACCACAATTATAAGACAAACTTCGATGAAACAAAATCATACTAGCGATGTAAAACGATCTTGCAACACTGTTAATCTGTCAGTGCATTTTAAAGAAAAAAAAATCAATTATTTTTTATTTTATTCCTTTTTTTTTAAAATTACTATCTATGCTTTTTTTCAGAATTGATGGTAATTGCTTTTAAAATCTTCAAGAAATTATTCGAGGTACGCTTTTGTCTAAGGCCAGCAAATGTCGAGGGACGGAATTGTTTGGTATGCAATTGACCGGGATGCAAATGTCCAGTATGCAACTGTCCTGACATGCAACTGTTCTAGAAGAGAAAAAAAAACATTACGGGAAAAATATTAAGGAAACATATAGGAGTGAGAACAATAAACGAACAGGAATTAAATTGACAGAAGGTAATGACTGACATTATAAAAAAAATTATTGAATATCAAATATATTTGACTGGAAAGGCAGAAACCGGAAGAGATTTCCACAAGCGAGAAGTGCGAGAGAAGAAATTGCTATTATAGAACTTACGGTGCATCTAGCAATTTCAACTGTAAAACCATGAGACCTTGCTGCCAATGTACGCATAGATTTTTTAAAATCTATGTAAACGTGGAAAACTCATCAAATCAATGACCATGAAAGTTTTTATAGAAGCAGCATAGGGAAGCACTGTCAAGGCGTTGGAAAATAACTGAAGCCGAGATGCCAGGTCAGGACCAGTAATATTTTAGGTTCTTCATTGGATTTTAGCAAGAATCTCTAAATACATAACAGAAGCACCAGACCAGATTTGGCGCCAATATTCAGTGCAAAGACGAGTGGTAGGCTTATAAATGTGTAAGATTCTGGAGAGAAAATTGTCTAATACAACACAGTGAAAAAATTTTCCTACCAACAGACTTAGGAACTGATTCAATATAATCTTTTCACTACATGTTTTATACTGACAATGTTACGTGATTATATCCAAAGACTTTATAATGTTTCCATTCATAACTTTCAACAAGGGCAGTTAGCAGGTTTGATTCGCTATATCAGTTATTAGCAGGCTTCGCCCGTTCGCTATAGATTCGCAAAATAACATATATTCACTACTTGAAATCTTTGAAACAAAAATATTAAATGAAAATTTGATACATAAATTGGCTTGTTATAGTTAAGAGGAATATATGGTACATTCTCTGGTCCAAGAAGGATATAAGATATATTGTCTGGGCCAAGAGGAATATATGATACATTGTCTGGGCCAAGAGGAATATATGGTACATTGCCTGGACCAAGAGGAATATATGGTACATTGCCTGGACCAAGAGAAATATATGGTATATTGTCTGGACAAAGAGGAATATATGGTATATTGTCTGGACCAAGAGGAATATATGGTATATTGTCTGGACCAAGAGGAATATATGGTACATTGCCTGGACCAAGAAGAAATATATGGTACATTGTCTGGGCCAAGAGGAATATATGGTATAATGTCTGGACCAAGAGGAATATATTGTACATGTTCTGGGCCAAGACGAAACTATGATATATTGCCTGGGCCAAGAGGAATATATGGTACATTGCCTGGACCAAGAGGAATATATGGTACATTGTCTGGGCCAAGAGGAATATATGGTATAATGTCTGGACCAAGAGGAATATATTGTACATGTTCTGGGCCAAGACGAAACTATGATATATTGCCTGGGCCAAGAGGAATATATGGTACATTGCCTGGACCAAGAGGAATACATGATACATTGTCCAGGTCAAGAGGAATATATAAAACTTTTTTTGGGCCAAGAAGCTTATATGACATATTGTTTTGATCAAGAGGAATATGTGATAATTGTCTGGGCCAAGAGGAATATATGGTACATTTTCTGTGCCAAGAGGAATATATGGTACATTGTCTAGGCCAAGAGGAATATATGATTTATTGTCTGGGCCAAGAGGAATATATGGTACATTGTCTGGGCCAAGAGGAATACATGATACATTGTCCAGGTCAAGAGGAATATATGGTACATTGTCTGAGCCAAGAGGAATATATGGTACATGCTCTGAGCCAAGAGGAATCTATGATATATTGTCTAGGCTAAGAGAAATAGATGGTACATTTCCTGGGCCAAGAGGAATACATATAACATTCTTTTGGTTAAGAAGATTATGACATATTCTTTTGATCAAGAGTAATATATGATACATTTGTTTGGCCAAGAGTCATATATGCTACATTCTCTTGGAAAACAAGATTATGTTACATTCTCTTGGCAAAGAGATAGGAACTTCCTGACCATGAAGAAAACATGGCTAAACAATCTTTGATATATTCTCGTGGCCAAGCTGAATATATAATATAATCACTTGGCCAAGTCTAATCTAGCTCTCATAGAATATATCCTAAATTTCACTTGCCCAAGAAAGTGTAACATATATCTTTCTTGGCCAAACGATTATATCATATATTCCTCTTGGCCAAGAGTGTGTAACATAGATTCAACTTGTGCAGGAATTTCTTTTGGCCTAGAAAGTGTGTCGTCTATTCCACTTGCCCATGAGAGAAACTCGTACCTTTTTCTTGGCCCCGAGAGTGTCACATATTTTCCTCTTTGTCCAGTCAGTGTAACGTAATTTCCTTTTGACTCTTGGCATCTTTCTTTTGGCTCAGAGATTGCATCATATATTCTACTTACCCAAGACAGTACGCCATACATTTTCTTGGCCGAGAGACTGTATCATATATCCCTCATGGTCCAGACAGTGTAATGTAATTTCCTCTAAGCTAAGTGAGTGTATCATATATTCCTCCTTGCCCAGAGAGTGTATCCTACATTCTTCTTGGCGAAGAGAGTGTGTCCTAGATTCCTCAAAACCATTTATTGTAGATTACAGTTTCCTTGTCGTGAATATGTACTATGATAGATTAGTCTCGGTGTATATCTTTCAATATAGATTTTTCCTGGACAGTATGGTATATTATAGATTCCTCGTCGAAAATACATTGCAGATTGTTCTTCGTCAATACCATATATTATGTAGACTTCTTCGCATATATTGTCTACTATTGATTCGTCTTCACTAATACGATATATTATCGATTCCACTTCGTCAAAATTGTGTATTCCTAATCTCCAATATATTGAATCGTAAATTCTTTTTCACCGGTTTTGTGTATCATTAATCGTCTTTAGATTGTAGTGTCTTCGAGTAAAATTATTCACGTTTCAAAAAAAATGTTCTATATAACATGGCACACGGCGAGATTGGCTTTGTTGTTTTGTTTTGTATTTTCGTTATTTATCGATTTCACGACAAGCATGGAAGTAAAGCCACTAAGACGAAGGGGTTGCCAGGATGTAGAAGAATTTGCAACATAAACATTAATAATAAGCGGGAAGAGAAAAGAACAATCAGAAAAGCAGTAATAAAAGCCACTAAACAGAATAATAATAATAATAAAAGCCACTAAAAGAACAATCAGAAAAACAGTTATAAAAGCCACTAAACAGAATAATAATAATAAAATGCACTAAAAGAACAATCAGAAAAACAGTTATAAAAGCCACTAAACAGAATAATAATAATAATAATAAAAGCCACTAAAAGAACAATCAGAAAAACAGTTATAAAAGCCACTAAACAGAATAATAGTAATAAAAGCCACTAAAAGAACAATCAGAAAAACAGTTATAAAAGCCACTAAACAGAATAATAATAATAAAATGCACTAAAAGAACAATCAGAAAAACAGTTATAAAAGCCACTAAACAGAATAATAATAATAATAATAAAAGCCACTAAAAGAACAATCAGAAAAACAGTTATAAAAGCCACTAAACAGAATAATAGTAATAAGAGCCACTAAAAGAATAATCAGAAAAAACAGTTATAAAAGCCACTAAACAGAATAATAATAATAAAAGCCACTAAAAAGAACAATCAGAAAAACAGTTATAAAAGCCACTAAACAGAATAATAATAATAAAATGCACTAAAAGAACAATCAGAAAAAAACAGTTATAAAAGCCACTAAACAGAATAATAATAATAAAATGCACTAAAAGAACAATCAGAAAAACAGTTATAAAAGCCACTAAACAGAATAATAATAATAATAATAAAAGCCACTAAAAGAACAATCAGAAAAACAGTTATAAAAGCCACTAAACAGAATAATAGTAATAAGAGCCACTAAAAGAATAATCAGAAAAACAGTTATAAAAACCACTAAACAGAATAATAATAATAAAAGCCACTAAAAGAACAATCAGAAAAACAGTTATAAAAGCCACTAAACAGAATAATAATAATAAAATGCACTAAAAGAACAATCAGAAAAACAGTTATAAAAGCCACTAAACAGAATAATAATAATAGTAATAAAAGCCACTAAAAGAACAATCAGAAAAACAGTTATAAAAGCCACTAAACAGAATAATAATAATAATAAAAGCCACTAAAAGAACAATCAGAAAAACAGTTATAAAAGCCACTAAACAGAATAATAGTAATAAAAGCCACTAAAAGAACAATCAGAAAAACAGTTATAAAAGCCACTAAACAGAATAATAATAATAAAATGCACTAAAAGAACAATCAGAAAAACAGTTATAAAAGCCACTAAACAGAATAATAATAATAATAATAAAAGCCACTAAAAGAACAATCAGAAAAACAGTTATAAAAGCCACTAAACAGAATAATAGTAATAAGAGCCACTAAAAGAATAATCAGAAAAACAGTTATAAAAGCCACTAAACAGAATAATAATAATAAAAGCCACTAAAAGAACAATCAGAAAAACAGTTATAAAAGCCACTAAACAGAATAATAATAATAATAATAAAAGCCACTAAAAGAACAATCAGAAAAACAGTTATAAAAGCCACTAAACAGAATAATAATAATAAAAGCCACTAAAAGAACAATCAGAAAAACAGTTATAAAAGCCACTAAACAGAATAATAATAATAATAATAAAAGCCACTAAAAGAACAATCAGAAAAACAGTTCTAAAAGCCACTAAACAGAATAATAATAATAAAAGCCACTAAAAGAACAATCAGAAAAACAGTTATAAAAGCCACTAAACAGAATAATAATAATAAAAGCCACTAAAAGAACAATCAGAAAAACAGTTATAAAAGCCACTAAACAGAATAATAAAAATAATAAAAGCCACTAAAAGAACAATCAGAAAAACAGTTATAAAAGCCACTAAACTGAATAATAATAATAAAAGCCACTAAGAGAACAATCAGAAAAACAGTAATAAAAGCCACTAAACAGAATAATAATAATAAAAGCCACTAAAAGAACAATCAGAAAAACAGTTATAAAAGCCACTAAACTGAATAATAATAATAAAAGCCACAAAAAGAGCTATCAGAAAAACAGTTATAAAAGCCACTAAACAGAATAATAAAAATAATAAAAGCCACTAAAAGAACAATCAGAAAAACAGTTATAAAAGCCACTAAACTGAATAATAATAATAAAAGCCACTAAGAGAACAATCAGAAAAACAGTAATAAAAGCCACTAAACTGAATAATAATAATAAAAGCCACTAAAAGAACAATCAGAAAAACAGTTATAAAAGCCACTAAACAGAATAATAATAATAAAAGCCACTAAAAGAACAATCAGAAAAACAGTTATAAAAGCCACTAAACAGAATAATAATAATAATAATAAAAGCCACTAAAAGAACAATCAGAAAAACAGTTATAAAAGCCACTAAACAGAATAATAGTAATAAGAGCCACTAAAAGAATAATCAGAAAAACAGTTCTAAAAGCCACTAAACAGAATAATAATAATAAAAAGCCACTAAAAGAACAATCAGAAAAAAACAGTTATAAAAGCCACTAAACAGAATAATAATAATAAAAGCCACTAAAAGAACAATCAGAAAAACAGTTATAAAAAGCCACTAAACAGAATAATAAAAATAATAAAAGCCACTAAAAAGAACAATCAGAAAAACAGTTATAAAAGCCACTAAACTGAATAATAATAATAAAAAGCCACTAAGAGAACAATCAGAAAAACAGTAATAAAAGCCACTAAACAGAATAATAATAATAAAAGCCACTAAAAGAACAATCAGAAAAACAGTTATAAAAGCCACTAAACTGAATAATAATAATAAAAGCCACAAAAAGAGCAATCAGAAAAACAGTTATAAAAGCCACTAAACAGAATAATAAAAATAATAAAAGCCACTAAAAGAACAATCAGAAAAACAGTTACAAAAGCCACTAAACAGAATAATAATAATAAAAGCCATTAAAACAACAATCAGAAAAACAGTTATAAAAGCCACTAAACTGAATAATAATAATAAAAGCCACTAAAAGAACAATCAGAAAAACCTTTATAAAAGCCACTAAACTGAATAATAATAATAAAAGCCACTAAAAGAACAATCAGAAAAACAGTTATAAAAGCCACTAAGAGAAAGAGATTGCCAGGATGTAGAAGTAGGAACAGAAACATAAATAATAAGCGGGATGAGAAAAGAGCAATAAAAAAACAGTAGATAGCGCTTGATATTGTATTTAAATCTTTCGAAATCAAAGTTGTCTTGAAAGCATGGAGCCGGAAGCGAGAAGGGGGAGAAAATAAACTGTTAGCATAAAATTTATGGACAACTAGCCAACTCATCTAGCCAGTAAACTTTTGAGATCTCGATGTTTGTATCGTACTGCGCTAAAATTCAGTTTTGAAGCCATAGGGAAGAGATCATCCGAACAATTGCCATGAAAATATTTATAGAAAAGCGAACCCTTCCTCAGTGGGAAAGTGACAGTTACTGAACCGACGGATCAGAACAAATAATATGGCTGATTCTTATTCGAAGTTTATCAAAGATCTCAAGGTAAATAGAAGAGGCATCAGGCCATATTTGGCAGCAATATTCTAAACTTGAACGAATGATTATCTTTCCACTTCATGTCAGCTGAAAACGCTAACCCGAGAAGTCGCAACGAGTCACTTTTTATGTGGTTAGTATCAGCCATACTGATGAACGGCAAAGGAGGCTCTTTCAGACGATTAATGGAGAGAAGTGTAGTTTTGGAGTCGTTAAAATTAACAAGACAACTTTTGACTCAGTTAAAAATCAGTGACACAGTGAACCAACTTTCTTAGCAGTTGACCTAACAATTGATTCAATAGAGTTTTTCCACTTCATGTCAGCTGAGGACACTAGCCCGAGTAGTTGCAACGAGTCACTTTCCATGTGGTTGGCATCAGCAATACAAGACGGCAAAGAGAGCTCTTTCAGAAGTGTAGTTTTGGGGTCGGTAAAATTTACAAGTCATCTTCTGCTCCAGTTAACAACGGACTTAAGCTTGTGTTGGGCATCAGCTGCCGTTTTGACCTTACTGTCTCGATCAACCTCACATTTAGATTAATTTCCACGGCATGCATCAATAAACGACATCATCAAAAGAGGTTAGGATGCAGATGGGTTCCCTTCCCAAATCGAACCCGTAGGCCTCGACCGTGGTGATGGAAAGCGGCCGGATGGCATTACTATTTTCTCTTTTAAAATGGGGAAGTCGTTTATTTGGGATGCGACCTGTGCGGATACATTTTCGGCCGGTAATTTGATCGGGTCAGCGGTTGAGCCAGGATCCGTCGCCCGGGACGCAGAGATGAAAAAAAAAATAGTTAAATATTCTTCTCTTGCTGATAGATTTTTTTGTTTTTTTACTCCTGTGGCAGTGGAGACTTCAGGGGTTATTGGCCTTCGTTCGATGGCGTTCCTTCGGAGGATTAGCGCGATTGCGTCTCGATTAAGGGACGAGCCTCGTGAAACGGAGTGGCTCTTGCAGCGTGTCTCACTGGCCATGGTTCGAGGTAATGCTTTCTCCATCATTGCGGCTGGCAGAGGATAGCAAAAAAAAAAAAAATTGTTTATAGATACTTTGTTCAAACTTTTTTCAATAAACGATTAATTATTTTAATGAAGTTACATTCAGAATCAATTGTTATATTTTTCCTGTCATTCTGTTTTTGCCATGTCTACCTAAATTCTGTTTCTTTGTCTTATCTGTCGTTCACGCAATATATGACCTAAGAGCACCTTAACGTAAAGATCTACTCAATGAGGTCCTTATACGGACGTAAATGGAGGAAGTAAAGACATATTATAGATATTAAGAGAATAAGATCATAATGACCTGGGGAGCATCCTCTCGGGAGCATGTTCCATAAACTCTATGGGAAAAAATGTCTGAGTAGAAATTTCTCCTTACCAGTGGGATGAGAATGGAATGTGATCGACACTGTAAGTGATATGACGGCTTCTAGCCGTGAAGGTCTGAACGAGTGTAACTTCATCTTCAGAAGCGAGGGAAAAGGTGGTTCTTCAGAAGGATGCTGAGAATACCGTGGAATGCAGATGAAGACGATTTAAGAGAAGATAAAAACAAAAATGACGCACTTAGAATAAGTAAGAAAGTAAAAAAAATTCTTGGCCTCATAACGTGGAAAGAAGGCTTGAAGAATTTGACACTCAGAAGGAATGTTTAACATGTTTGTCTAAATGTTCGGTAGAAATGACAAAAAATTGCTGAGTGCTAGATAGGTCAGGATGTCGTAGAGAGCCATGATCATTTACATCGTTAACGTTTAAAGTATCTATAAAAAAAAAAAAGAACGTTAAACATAAAAATGTCTTTAATAAATAAATTGTCGGACTTTGTCCATTTCTTAATATATGACGTCATTTGTTTACCTTTGATACGCCAGAGCAGTTATGAATGTACGAGATTCATGGAAGATTGAAGTTTATAAGTAGTAAATTCGACCTTGTCTACCGAAAAGGTTCTTTGTGGCCCAGAGGTAAGGCACGTCAATGTAAATGACGGTTCCGTATAGGATGCAGGTTCGAATCCTGTCAAAGAACGAATATTTTCTATGAAAATTTCTCGGACATTCAGGCCGGTAAATGTTATTTAATACTGTTTATCATAAACAGAGCATTTACTTAAATACTTGTATCTATAAAAAAAAAAAGAACGTTAAACATAAAAATGTCTTTAATAAATAAATTGTCGGACTTTGTTCATTTCTTAATATATATATATTTGGTTGGATAGATGTGAGTTTGTGACCCTGGGTTTCACGCTTTAGCGATCGTCAGACAAACTGATTAATTTTTTAAAAAATTTGGGTTTATGTAGATTGCGTGTATTGGTGTTATTGTGGAAGTGGTGGGGGAAATTTCGTCGCTTATGTCATCGTACTAACGCAAACATCGATGTATGCAGGCACATATACATACTTGGTCGTCCGTCGGGACTCATACATATATAAACATATGTAGGCAGTTTCGGATATGACATATGTATGTATACGGGTGGTGTTATGTCTATACATACGCATTTGTATGTTGAAATGTTGAAATTTAAAGATTGGAAGTGTGGCGGAAATGTCTCGTGAATGTCTCGTGAATGTATACATGTCATATTATTTATTTTTCCGCTGAGCCGAAACTATCAATATAATTATTAAAATTAAATTGAATTAAAGTAACAAGCCCTGTTTCATCCTTAAGCGAAAATTTAGGAATAACCAATTTTGAAATTTACGTATCGTTATAAGCGTGTTCATTCGTTGCTATGGAAACAGCTGGGTGGGGGGGCATTTTTATCCACATATCAGTCACCTTCAGGGAAAGGTCAAGCTGAGTTAGTGTGGGATGTCTGTTTCAAAGCAAATTATGTCTTTCTTGTCCGCGCATCGTCTGTTCATTCCCACAGAAAGATAGATTTTGGCACCATAGTATGTTTTTAAGTGTCTGGATAATTTTGTTTATTTTATTTGTTTATTTATTTTCACCGGGCTGTTTCATATATAAAAGAGTAGCACTGAACTACAATGTCTATGGTTTAATAAATTTTCATTATTTAGAAACTAAATTATGTGTAGTTTTTCATGTAGGCATAAAGGCCATGGGTCATCCCAGGTTTTACAAGTTCTTGTTCTATTTATCATTTTCCATTTTACTTTTGGTGTTTTATTCATTTCTTTTAAATGCCCAAAATATTTGGATAGAGATGTCTGATTTCTATTCCTAATATTATTGAAAGAGCTTTTGTGTTGTCTCCACCTAATTTTAAATTCATTCTTCGTTGACCCAATGTATATCCTATCAGTGTTAGGACTCTCAATGGATGAGATAGTGCACTGGTATACTACGGATTTTATGGGGCATTTATTTTCCAACGGGCAGTCTTCAGGGTTTCTACAATCACATAATTTTTCATTATTTTTGTCTGATTTTAGTTTAGGATTTTTATTAATACTGTTTTGGCGCGCGTCTGATTCCAGGAATTTATTATTATGTTTTATATGGTTCTTTCTAGATTTTCAGTGCAACTGTAACTTAATTTTAAGGTGTCTTTATTAAAGATCTCGCTAAGTCTGCTATTAGTAGGAAAGTGTTTTTCGATTAAAACTAGGAATTTATGTCATAGCTTAGTACTAAACATTTGGTTGAACGGAGGGGTATACCAGATGATTTTTCTTTTCCTGTTTTTCTTTCTGTTAGTGCTATTTTTTCTATAACTTATGTTGGCGTTTTTGTATCCGCTATTTTTTAGGGCTGTGTTATAAAAATTACTATGTTGTCGGAATATTTCCTTATTAGCGGAGTTCATGCTGATTCTTTTCTCTTTTGATGTGGGTATATGCTTAATTATAGATGGAGGGTGGTTTGACTTAGGGTGTACATACACAGGATTAGTGTCAAGTTTTCTGTAAGGTAGGTATATGTTGTTCATTAAGTCTAGAGTTATGTCGAGGAAGTTTACCCTTTTTAATTTAGTGTTGTCTATAGCTTTTAAATTTAGTTTTTGAATTCACTGTATATTATCTTTCTAATTTTATCTATTTTAAAAATTTTGGAGCTCCTCACTACCATGAGCCCGTCATCTCTGTATAGCCCGATGTACTCAATGTCTAATTGACGGTGCGTAGTTAAATTGTACAGTATAAATAGACCGACAAGGTCAGAAGACTCTGCAGAGTCTAAAGATCCCATGGTGATGTCAAAATTGTCTTTAGTGTTTTTAATCCATTGGTCCCCATTATGGATGAGGACTGATTTTTTTTTTTAACTAAGAATTGCACTCATTTCTTCCTTAGTTAAGTCAGAGTATACTGTAGCAAACTCCAGGGCAGTCGTGAAGAGGCCATTTGATATTGACTGTTGATAATCCACAATATCGAACTATAGTTCGATATTGTGGATTAAAAGTAAGGAAACTACAAAACCTCTTATAGAAGGCAGCGAGGGAGAGTGAGAAGAAAGGACTAACCATAAACTACAAGAAAACAGAATGAATGCTCATCAGTAAAAGGATGAGCCCGAAATACGATTTGCAGGTCGAGGACACTAAATTCCAACAGGTGAGGAAATTTAATTATCTGAGAAGTATTTTGACGGAGGACGGTAAGTGCGACGCTGAGATCCGTAGACGTATTGGGATGCCCGAAGACGCATTCCAAAACCTAGGCAGAGTATTACGAGACAGGAGGATTTCTTTGGTAACAAAGAAAAGAGTACTGAGCTGCTACGTGACATCTGTCCTCCTTTACGGGAGCGAATGTTGGACGGTCTCCTCAAAGATGAAGAAGAGACTCGAGGCATTTGAGTTATGGTTCTACAGAAGGATGCTAAGGATATCATAGACCGAACATATGAGCAATGATGAGGTTTTAGAGAGGATAGCAAACAAGAAGGAAGCTTTTATTTAGCTTCAGGAAGAGGCAGCTGAAATTTCTGGGACACGTAACAACAAAGGAGGGCTTGGAGAATCTGATACTCACAGGTCGAATAGAGGAAAACAGAGACAAGGGAAAGCAACGCATGACATACCTGGCGGGCTTAAGCAAGTGGATGACAGAACATAGCCTGGGGGGAAGTAACAAAAGAAAAAAAAAACACTCATTGAAAACTACAAGAGATAGAGGGAAGTGGAGGGCCATAATCGCCCACGTCCTGAAGGGACACGGCACATAAAAAAAAGAAAGAGTTAGGATGATATATATGTCACTAGTATTGGTTCCTGAATACGGAAATTATTTATGACTAAACCTAATATATTTTATATGGGATTGCTTTCCATTTTCGGTTTCAATTTGTCTTAGCAATCAATCTATTTCATTGTAAGATAAAGTGCTTTCGTTATCATAAATGCTGTCAAGAGAATTTGAACGATTTAAAAGTATTTTTGTTTTTTAATAAATTTTCCCTTCCAAATGACCAGAGCTTATATTGTATTGCAACACGTTTCTGTTTTGTTTTTATTAAAAATTGTGTATTTATTTTATTTTTTTTATTTGTATTTATTTATTTCTCTCTGACTTGATTTGTCTTTTGTTAATCTTTGCATTTTTTACAAAATATTTCTGTTATTTTTACAGCCTTTTTTTTTCGACGGCTCATCTATCATTTGACACAAGATATCGTCTGCTGCTTTGGAATTTATTCAAGTTGAGGCGAAAAGGTAAAAAATATTATTTCCCCGCCAAACCTCGCAAAGATGATAGAAAAAAATTGATGGCGTCTGTATCATTTTTTTCTCATACAAATCTGTTCGCTATGGAGATTCTAAAACTAAGAAAGAAAACGTTTGCTTCGATCATTTAATCATTTTCGATTCGAACGTATTGCTTTTCTTAAACGCAATAAATATTTTCTAAAGACTGGATTCAGCCTTCTCTTTTTGTCTTTTCTCAATTCTATTGATTCAATCATTTTTGAATGAAGTGGAAAAACATGGTGGACAGTAATTTTCTTACGTCTGACATTTTTTTTTCAAACGTTTTCACCAGGCTTATTGATCGTTCGTTCTCGTTAATTTTCAGTGTTTTCAAAATAATATTTATTATAAATTCTTCCTTCTTCATTAAAGCCTCACAAGGATTTTCACCCGAATCGTTGATTCTTAAAATGATTTTCTTTCACTTTTTCCCTTTCTTTTTTTTTCTTTTTGATAAAATAGAAATATTTTTTTTTTTTTCATTCTGATTCTTATTTTGAAAATCATTTCCACAGATATTTTTTTCTGCTAAAACTAATTTGACAGATTGCCAAAAATATGCAAATCAATCCAAAATTATGTTGCTTTATAAATGTTTCAAACGGTTGACTGCATAAAATAAAATAAAAAATATCGAAAGATTAACGCAGATTAAAATGTTGGAAACAATCCCCAACACAGACACACAAATATATATATATATACATACATATATATATATATATATATATATATATATATATATATATATATATATATATATATATATATATATATATATATATATATATATATATATTAAATAATATAACTTCTAAGGAATGTACTATAGAGACACACCGGAGAAAGATGTCCAATGATATATTAACAAAGTAAGTCTTACATATATATATATATATATATATATATATATATATATATATATATATATATCCTCAAAAATATTTATCCTCAAAAATAACAACACACCAGCTAACTCAAAATTACAAAGAACGAACATTATCTATGAGTTCAAATGCCCCTTAAGGAACTGTGTTCCTGATCAAACCGGACTCATAAATATTTACATCGGTTACACAACCACATGCTTATCCAGACGTCTTACGTTACACCTATCTGATCACAGCTCCATTAGAACCCACTTAAACACACACACAAATTTACCCGATTCCATTAGAAATATACTAGTAGAAAACACAAATATATTAACTGCATCCACCTGCAAAAAAAGACTAAAAATAATGGAAGCTTTAATAATAAAATAGAAAAAGCCAACTATTAACAATATTAACTACGAACAAGGCCACAATGTGCTAACCGTATTCGGAAATTAAAAACATCCCTACAACACACTAAGACATACACAGAACGCACACACTCATTTAAACGGAAAAATCGAATCATCCTTGATAATGGCTAAAGGTATAGCCGAAAGCGCTCGGAAATATAAAACATTTGGACAGTTCTTACCCACCCTTTGTCCAGAAAATGTAACATGCATAAAGGAAGGATTGCTGCCCAAATATAAAACTATATATATATATATATATATATATATATATATATATATATATATATATTAAATAATATAACTCCTAAGGAGGTGTACGATGGAGACACAGCGGAAAAAGATTGTCCAATGACATATTAACAAAGAAAGTCTTATATATATATATATATATATATATATATATATATATATATATAATTTAAATAAAAAAACAGACCACTTAAAAGTTCCATGTAATAAATTATTTCCCCACAGCCCTTTTATAGGATTGCGGATAATCAGACTTTACTTCCAAACAAAAAATGAAAAGAAAATTTACACATTTTTGACGGGCCGTATTAAACATATGTAAATTAACGAAGTCAGAAAGTGAGTGGGAGAGAGAAGACATGAGTGAGTGAGCAGATATTGATACATTTAAACGGTGAAATAATTTATTACATGGGGCCTTAAAGTGGTCTGTTTTTTATTTAAATTATTTGATCTGGATTTACATTGAGCTCTCTGGATTTTATCCTCCTTAGATTTACCCATACGGATTACCTAGTTTTTCATAAACTATATATATATATATATATATATATATATATATATATATATACATCCCCATATATATATCCCTCAATACAAAGTAAAGCAATATATTATTATTATTTTTCTTATAATTGATTATAATAGAATCGCTACACAAAAGCTTTCACGTTTCAATACATTGTTCGTACTTCTTCAGGCGATTGTAAGTAACCTTAATTAAGTTATGTATTAATAAATTACTTGGCATCACCTGAAGAAGTACAATCAAAGTACTGAACCATGAAAGCTTTTGTGTGACGATTTCAAAATGTTTTATTATAACCTTTTATATATATATATATATATATATATATATATATATATATATATATATATATATATATTCATTTTATACCAATCTGTCTTGTCCACAGAATTGATCTGGGAATTTAACTATACTGTCGACATGGAAAAAGAAAATCCCTTACTATAAAGTTAATTTACATTAACCAGAACAAAGGCTTAGATAGAAGCATCTATCTTTTTGAATTTGGATTTTTTAATGTAACTATAACAACAAAAACATTTCGAACTCATTTTTGCCTTGAAAAAGTCTGAAGACGAAACGCCCCGGCAAAATATAAGATTTTTTTTCCAATTGTCATTTTATACCAATCTGTCTTGTCCACAGTATTGATCTGGGAATTTAACTATATATCTATCTATATATATATATATATATATATATATATATATATATATAGACACAAAACCTGCTCACCTTAAATGCCCCCTTATTAGCAAACTGGGTAAAACCAGTATTTTGGCATCAAAAATAGTATTTAAAATTAACACTACGAAAATGACATGTTCATCATTAATTAATCATAGCTAAGGATCGGAAGCTTGTGAAGGGTTGTAATAAAGTTAATATATATATATATATATATATATATATATATATATTACTTCTGGATCATTTTCCAAGTTATTCAATATGATCGTCGTCCTCTCTAATCAATTTTCTGGAGTAACAAGTGACGCACAGTTTTCACGTATGATTTCATTTTTAAGTCTTTTTTTTCACCGCTCTTTTAACTGTCATAGCTGAAACTTCTCTCTTATGGTCCAAGCGTCTTATGGATTGAATTATATCTCTTCAAATAGATCTCTTTAGCTCTAAGGAGAAATGATGATCTCGCTTCCTGTTGTGACCTCCTCATTCAAGTTTCCTCTCTACTGTTCATTCTTTTTTAAATTTATTCACTATTCTCTTGATGACTCTTGAATGAACTTTGAAGATGGAAGCGAGAGTATGCATGCCGGTACTATTACTCAAATCCTGAATGATCTTTTTCCTCTTGACATTGCTCAGTTGGGAAGACTTAGTGGGACGTTTTGTTTATCTTACTTATTATAAAACGCAGATTGTGTGTGTGTGTGTTGTGTGTGTGTGTGTCTGTACGTTTATATATTGGATCAGATTTCCTACATTTTCCAACCGATTTCGAAAAAAACTTCACAGGATTACGTAAAATTACGTTGCAGTGGTTCTGACAGCGCCAAAAACGGAAAAACAATTGTTTTTGCAAGAAATCAATTTTAAAACACGATTGTGTCGCCAGAATGAAAGGGGGACAACTCATCTAGAGTTATACTTATTATAAAACCCAGGGTGTGTGTGTGTGTGTTCCTTTATATATGGGATCGGATTTCCTACATTTTTCAACCGATTTCAACAAAATTTCACTTTTTTTGGCAGGTAGTGTTTCTTATTGTCTTGCACACTTTTTTCTTTATTTTTACATTCAGAATGTTTTAAAAATTCCATTTACAAGACAATTGTTTATAATAAAATTCTATTCAATCAGTAGACTCATAACGATTGAAAACAATGTTTTTGTTTGAGTTTGACCAATTCGAAAAAAAAACAAAACAAAAAAAAACTAATTAAGACATGCGTGTCCGTCAACCTTAAACAATAATCTTTGTCAATTTTATTTTTCAGTCTTTATGATGGTCGATACTTGATCTATCTCTTACTGTTACATCCCCGGGCAACGCCGGCCTCTACTGCTAGTCAACTATATAGTTTGGAAGGCTATTATTAATAAGTGTCTGTTTTATATTCTTTAGTTCACTGTAAAAAATCTGTTTTGTGGATGAATTAGTTTCTGGACGATGTATTAGATTCTTTATAATTGCTATTTTGTAGTAATATGGACATTCACTCTTATAGTTAAGTGTGCACGAATTCGTGCTGGTAGATTTTTTATATGGCGAAATAGTAAATTCATTATTATTTGTGTTTATTAATGTGTAGGAAGGGAATTTTAGTAATAGTATTAAGTTCATATGTGAATATAAAGACATAATTATTTTGGAAACGTTTTTGAAGTTGAAGTACTTCATCTGCATGTTTAACTAACATAAGGATATCATCAACATATCTTAGGTAGATGGAATGTTTTTTTTTTAAATGTGTGTGTGTGTGTGTGTGTGTGTGTGTGTGTGTGTGTGTGTGCCCAAGTTTCAGGCTTACGTGATATTCTGACGACTTCAACGTGAAATTGTCTGAAGGTTGTTCGCGTAAGCGGTAAACTCGGGTTACGACTAGAGCTATCCTTTTATCGTTGTTAAGTACATTTTACTTTTAGACTTTTTTTCTCTCTTACTTTATCAGTGTTGTTTTTATTGGAGATTATATCTTGATAAGAGTTTTAGGTTTTGGCAAGTTATCGGTTGGTTCCAACAACGATTTTGTTTTGTTTAATATTATATATATATATATATATATATATATATATATATATATATTTCCATCAGACTTATATATATATATATATATATATATATATATATATATATATCACACTATATATATATATATATATATAGTCTGATATATATATATATATATATCAGACTTCTATATTTCTATATTTCTATCAGACTTTATATATATATATATATATATACTCTAAAAAAAATATATATATATATAAGTCTGATAGAAATCTAAACAGAATGCAGTTGGACCAGTTGGTATGATGTTTGCTTGATGACCTATAGTGGATTCCCGGTAGTGGATTCGCACTGCTGATGAGTCTC
>CAHIKZ030005398.1:2165000-2192500 GCA_903632075.3 Acanthosepion pharaonis
ATCATTTCAACTTCGAGCTAAAGAGATCATTTAGAAAAGATCCAACTCAACCCATATGACGTTTGGTACGTAAGAGAGAAGTTTCAGCTATGACAGACCAAAGAGCAGTGAAAAATGAAATTGTACGAGAAATTGTACGGGAAATGTTTGAGGCAACTTCTTACTCCAGGAGAGAAAGTGAGAAGCTTAGAAATATTAGAAATATATATAAACCATTGCAAAAAAGCTTGAATATATATATATATATATATATATATATATATATATTCAAGCTTTTTGCAATGGTATATATATAAAAAAGCTTGAATATATATATATATATATATATATATATATATATATATATATTCAAGCTTTTTTTTTGCAATGGTTTATGAGCTTCAGATCCATAACTAAGATTTTCTATCTATCTATCTATCTATCTATCTATCTATCTATCTATCTATCTATCTATCTCATTCTGTTCAATATCTATCTATCTATCTATCTATCTATCTATAATAATAATAATAAATTTAAAAAAGAAAGAACATTAGAGAGGAAAACTGAATCCCAACAGAGCCAAAGTGATCAATTTGAAAAGATCCAATTCAATCCATAAGACGCTTGGACCATGTGAGAGAAGTTTCAGCTATGACAGTTAAAAGAGCAGTGAAAAAGGAGTTGAAAATGAAATCATACCTGAAACCTGTGAATCATTTGTTGCTCCGAAAAACTGATTAGAGAAGACGAAGATCATATTGAATTACTTGGAAAATGATCCAGAAATAATATATATATATATATATATATATATATATATGAACTTTATTACAATCTTTCATGAGCTTCCGGTGCTTAGCTATGATTAATTAATGATGAACATGTCATTTTCATAGTGTTAATTTTAAATACTATTTTTGAAGCCAAAATTGCTGTTTTTTTCAACAGTTTACTGATAAGGAAGCATTTAAGGAAAGCAGGCTTTTTTATATATATATATATATATATATATATATATATATATATATATATATATATATGATAAAATGTTATAATAGAAACATGCTGAAATCGCTACACAAAAGCCATCATGTTTCAATAATTTGTACTTCGTCAGGCGTTGTTAATTAAAATGATTTTTAATGAAATTTAAAAAGAAGGTGTTACCGCTTTTTCGAAAGTTAAAGGTGGGAACAAAAGGTCAGAATTAAAAATAAACTTCTGGGTATGTCTTGGTTAACCAATTAAATCTTTTCTAATTAGAAAAGTAAGGTTAGAGGGTCAGTTATTTTTTCATGTTGTGATAAACCGGAACATAGACAGTGTACCATTGACAATTGCAAGAAATATGTCAGCGACAAATGTATCGTGATTGTAGACGGATATATATATATATATATATATATATATATATATATATATATATATATATATATATATATTCGCGTGATGAATAAACAGGGCTTGATACTTTAACTTAATTCAATTTTAATAATTATATTGAGTTTCTCGTTTTTTAAATATGTAGCGAAGGAATCGTATTTTTAAAAAAAAATAATTATAATTTAAGCTCTACTTTTGTATGGAGCACTGTTTTTTTTTTTAAATAAAAACAAAAATAATAAAGAACTCCAGATTATTTACCGAGCGTGTTCTGATTTGTAACCTGTAGTCGATATTAAATTTGTCAAATTTTTTCAATTACAAAGCGGCACGCCGTTCAATTTTACTTTCCGTCGTCCCATTTCACGCCCCCACCTCGTCTTTTCCTCCCTCTTATTCTAACATTAGATTGTCTATGGTGTGTATATGTCACCACGAAATGTATCTTTATGCATTAGACATCCGACAACATTCATATTTCTCTTACTTAAACCCCTTCCACTCACCTCTCCTAAAATTCTCTCTGTTAAGGTTTAATCTCCCTCCTCCTCATACTTACACTCTCTCTAAATTCTGTTTTTATTTCCGGAGTTGTTTTTTTCTGTTTTCTTTTTGAATTTCTAGGTCTGATGAATTGATCGTATTTACGATTCCAATGGAATAAATTATGACCATGGAATATTTAGTGTTTTTATTTTATATATATATATATATATATATATATATATATATATATATATATATATATTCGCGTGATGATGAAACAGGGCGTGATACATTAACTTAATTCAATTTTAATAATTATATTGAGTTTTTTCGGCTCTCGTTTTTTGAAACATGTAGCGAAGGAATCGTATTTTTTTTTAAAATAATTATAATTCAATCTCTACTTCTGTATGGAGCTCTGTTTTTTAAAAAATAAAAACAAAAATAATAAAGAGCGTGTTCTTTCCAATTTTTCTACATATCTGCACACACACACACACACACACACACACACATATATATATATATATATATATATATATATATATATTCAGTTTATATGATTTTATAGATGTAATTTATGTAGGTAAATGCTCTGTTTTTAATTAAAAAGTATTAATTCAATTTATCGGCCTGAATATTTGTTGTGGTAAGATCCACCTAATTTGCATATATATATATATATATATATATATATTATTTCTGGATCATTTTCCAAGTTATTCAATAGGATCTTCGTCTTCTCCAATCAATTTTTTTGAGGCAACAAATTCTCCAGGAACGGTCTTACCAGGAATATACAAAAGACTATATGTAAATATTGTGTACACTTTCTTGTTTCAATACATTTTGTTCTAAGTACATTTTGTGTTGCATTATTATTCCATGCATTAGTCAAGTTTCAACACTATCTCAGTCTGTTCATTATCTATCTATCTATCTATCTATCTATCTATCTATCTATCTATCTCATTCCGTTCATTTTCTATCTATCTATCTATCTAATTAGGCTGTTCATAGCTATTTCAGTTTCTTTTTTTTTTCTAGCTGATCTGCCTATCTTTTTCTTGTCATTATCTATTAATCTATCTTTTTTATCTCATACCTTTCGTTATTATCTATCTATCTATCTATCAAATCTATCTATCTATCTATCTGTGGTGGTAGGAAATTTGCATAGTGGAGTACCCACCATATAAATATGGTTGGTACCGGGAAGAGAGGAGGAATCAAGAGATTCAACCTGAGACTCTGTGACTGCGACTAAATCAACCCATTCTCCAGGAACGGTCTTACCAGGAATATACAAAAGACTATATGTAAATATTGTGTACACTTTCTTCTGTCAATACATTTTGTTCTAAGTACATTTTGTGTTGCATTATTATTCCATGCATTAGTCAAGTTTCAACAATATTCGAGAAACTTCTTTGAAAATATGTGCTTCTCCAGCAGGAATCGAACCTGTAACCCTTAATAGGAAAGATCATTTGATCTGATGTGGTGCTGTTAACCATTAAACAGCAAAGAAGCAAAATCTGAATTTCTCTTTATAAACACGTACCATAGAAGATTTTTCTCGATCGATCATATTTGCCCCAGGATTCTTTCTGGCTGAATGGTTAACAGCACCTCAGATCAAATGATGGTTCACATTAAGGGTTACAGGTTCGATTCCTGTCTCAGAAGCACTTATTTTCTACGGAATTTCTTGAACATTCAGGCCGCTTTACTGCCTTGCATGAAGAGATACAGGTTAAAAAAGACAGATAGATAGATAGATAGAGAGAGAGAGAAAGAAATAAAGAAAGAAAGAAAGATACATAGATAATGAATAGACTAAATTAGATAGATAGATAGATATATAGATAGATAGATAGATAGATAGATAGATAGATAGATAGATAGATAGATATGAAAACAGTGAGAGGATATAGAGATAGAATGAGATAAACCGAAAATAGATACATAGATTGATTTTAACAGACTTAGATAGATAGACAGATATATACATATATACAAACTGAGATAGATAGATAGATAGATAGATAGATAGATAGATAGATAGTGAACAGGCTTGGATAAAAAATTTAAATGCAATGTCAATCACTATTTACTGTCTTCCTGATTACTTTTTTCGCTTCCTGATCATTATTAATGTTTCTCTTCGTCATTTTTCCACGCCCTGTAACCCCTAAGATAGATAGATAGATAGATAGATAAGAAAACAGTGGGAGAATATAGAGAAAGAATGAGATATAGAGAAAATAGATACATAGATTATTAACAGACTGAGATCGATAGATAGATAGATAGATAGATATGAACAGACCGAGATAGATAGATAGATAGATAGATAGATAGATAGATAGATAATGAACAGACTTAGGATAAAAAAATTTAATGCAATTGTCGAACAATCAAGTCAAGATAACCACTCAGTTGTTGAGTGAAGACTAAAACATTTAATGCAATGCATCTCATTATGCTAAAGTGGGATAGTCCATTCTTGGGCTCTGATTGGCTGCTGGTACCTGAGTGGAAGTATTACTATATAAATTAGCATGATTTTCAGTTTGCAGGATATGTATTTTACAACCTGCTTTATTTTTGTCTGCCAGCTTAGTTGGAATTCTTACGCCGGTACGTGCTTTTTATTATTGTTATTCTAATCTCCTTCCCCCCATCGCGTGTGGGTATTTGGGGAGGGAAGTTCCTTTAAACCCGGAAGTAGTCTGGACAATGCCCGAGGGTTTTTGTCCGTGTTATTGTAAACGGCTGAGCAGTGTTTGATGTTATTCCAGCGTCGACTGTTTGTTGCACTGGTGTAAGGTGTCTCAGCTATTGCATTTTGAACTGGAATTGTTGGTGTATCCAGTGAGAAATCGGCGATTTCGTAAGGTAATTCTACCTGATCCGTCAACTCTGATACGGTATTGGTGGTTGGGAGGATTTCAATGACCTGACCTGTTGTGTCCCATCGACGGGTTGTTGGTCTTTGTGGATTTGTCCTTTTTGAAGGGGTTTAAAGTGTGTGCTGTTCTGTTGTATCGCTCTATGAGACGAGCGTTCCGCCGGGACAAACTTATCTCACGATTTTGTGCTGCGGTTATCCAACGTGTGGCTTATAGATGGGATGTTTAGTCAAAAGTAGTTGAGCAGGGGATAGCCCAATGTTTTGAATGGGCGTATTTGTATTGGAGGATGGCTCTTGCTGCACGGTTATTATCCAATGATCCTTGGGCTCCTGTGTTGCCATTTACGATTCTCTTGGCTGTTTTGACAGCGAGCTCTGCTCGACCATTGGATTGTGGGTAACCAACAGATGATAACCTTTGTTTTTTGCGGGAAATAATCCTTGAGGCATTAGCTTTCCGTGGCTCAAGTGGTATAGAAGCCAGCCCGTTAATCTGTCAGCGCATGCTAGTAACCAAATGGAAAAACGAGATGGCCAATCAGGAGATGGTGTCAAATTGAACTTTTGAGCAGAACGTACAACCGATTACGAATTAATTTTAAAAAATTGGCACGTGCCTTCATGCCAACTTCGCCTTGATGTGCAGAATTAGGCATTGTGAGGTGGGGATAACAATTCTTTGATCTAAGAGCACTAATCGTCAACACTTAGGCGGTGCCTCACTTCCCAATAGTTTGGTGAAAATGCGCGTTCTTTGGAATCCGTTTTGTATTACTTCTATTAATTTTTTGTATTGCGGGTCGCTGCGTCCCGCCGTACGGATAACGTCTGAGAGAAAAGGTTGTCATCACCGAATGTTGCATAAAGGTTTTTGACGGATCAAACAGACTATGATGTCTGTTTTAGTGAATATATTGAGATGATTATTTAGGCTTTTCCCAGGGCAGTGCTGAATTGAATCTAAAGGGTTTTCTCCAATGAATAATGGGGGTTTAGATTTTACTAAATCTCCGAAAAATGTTTCATGATCTTTTTTTCATTTTACAAAAAATCCGACATTTTTCCAATGCCCATGCAATTGCTGCTGCGCCTTCAATAGGTGCATATTGCGTTCAGCATCAATGCAGAATCTGCTACCAGCAAATATCAGGCGCCAACCTCAGGGCAGCAAACTGGGGCTTTGTCAGTGGTGCATGAGCAATTTTGCAGAAGTAGGAAGCCCATCCAATCTGGGGCAAGGCAGGTTATTCTTTCTTTTTGAAATGTTGCGATGCCTTTTCGGACTAAGTCAACTATGACCTTCTTTGATGGAAATTAGGCTTTTTTTGTAAAGTGTGAGTCTCGTTTTACGAGATCACGAAATGGAAGCATGACTGGGCTTTTGAATATGCCCAGCGACTTGGTTGACCAGCCCAAACCATGATCTGGCATCGGTGAGTGTCTTTGGTATTGGGAAGCTCAATAAAGAAGGGTTACACCAGAAGATGTTATTTGAAAACTGCCGTGTCTTGCAAAATTGGAATTTTTCTCTATTTATTACGATGGTTTTTGCACAATGGAGGAGAAAACGAATTCATAGAGAGGGTGTCATCCAAACTTTGCGGGGATGTCTTTTATTACTTCATCATATCTTCGGGTGTAGGCATCGCCAGATGCTAAAAACCTTTGGCATTCTCAGAAATGAACCTTCCCCATTCTGTGATGAAGGTGGTGAGTGGGCTGGGACTCTTTATCTAAGGGGATGGAATGACGATTGTAGTGCTAGCTGGAATGGTGACCCTGTATGGTGTGTTTCCCGTTTGCACTGTGAATTGAGTCTATGGTTCTTCGTGGTTTGCCATTTTTTTTTAAATATTACACCAATCAGCGGGCATGCCAACGGGCAGATACCCCTTTTCACATCTTCCCAAAGGGCCTGTCTTGGCTCTTTGAAGTGAAAAATGTTTGCTTTGGGGACTGCTCCTTCTTTGAGGTGTATATGTGCAGTGGGGAAGACATCGGTGGAATTCACCATTGGAACGTTTCGCAAAGGCCAATTCTTTGAGCTTATCAATGTTTTGTTCTGTTGGAAGAAAAGGAGTTTGTTATCAGAGTTGTCCCTCGACTTTGCATTGTTTAGGGCTCACGTCCGACCGAAGGGCTTGCAGAGGAATGTGTTGCATTGTTGTTTGGGTAATATTGTAGTTGTTGGTTGTTTCTTTGTCGTATCCCCACATCAATGTTACAGAGATAGCCGCTGAATCTTTTTGCATATGTATAGGGCTTGTTTAGTTGTTCTTCCGGGGAGCCAACCCTGACATCCAGCGTAAAGAAGCTCGGACCTTTTCTTGATGGAATGAGGTTTTCGATAGTGAGCCCCATATTCGAATCCCCTGAGACACATGTCATTGTCACAGGTTGATTTCTGGGGATTTGTCTGGGATCCAGGAACAACATATGCATCAATTTCCTTATCTGGCCTGTGTCTTTAGACGTATACGTGCCTGTCGTTTGATTGAATGTGATGTGGGCGATAGTGTGTCCATGGCGGCTTCATTATAGGCTTTTCCTGACTTGAGCTGGTACCCTCGATAGGTGATTGGGCTTCCCACAATTACTACATGTTTGTCCCCATGCTGGGCATTTTTAGCCGGCGTGATTCAGTTCCTGAGGTGCCATGCTGGTGGCTGAACAAGCCTGGTGGTTTGGTTTGCAGTTGCAATAGGTGCTGGTACGGATCGCCTCGTTGGCAGGGTACCCTTCTGTCTGCACCGAGCAGCAGCTGTAGAAGCACTGGCCATTGAGGTTTGGTCCCGCAATTGATTCAAACTCAGCATGACGGATAAGGGATTTAGTGCCCCAGCTTTGGCCAAAAGCCGAGTGGATTTGCTATTCCACGGATGATCTGGTCCTTGATGTATATATCAGACAGGTCATGTTATACAATCAACGGCTACGGCTCTGAGGCGGACAAGGTATTTGTATTGGCTCATATGAGACATGGAGGCAAAAGCAAGGCGATGGACAATAGGATATGACCAATACCATGTATAGATTATCAGGATCAGTGGTAAAGAAGTCAGGGTGTGTTGATTATGGCATTTTTGCACAGCCTCATCAGCACAATTGTATAGGTGAATATTAGCTTGGGAGTTTGGCATATTTGTCATCTTGGTAAAGACATTTCGGAATCCTGAATTGCTGTGGTGTTTCGAGATTGAGATGAGGAGGCTTGGCTGCTAGTGCCTGAAATTCCTTAGCCTGCTTAATGATACACAGGGCTTCTCCCATTACAAAAATCCAGCATTTTTCTGATTGTCAGCTTCTCGTCCGCAAACCTTGTTGCATGAGTTTTGGCCGAGTCGGTGGATATATATATATATATATATATATATATCAGTTTAAAGTGAAAAAAAAACAGAGCTATTTATGGTAAGGATTCCATTATTGGCTGCTGGTAATGGAAATTACTATATTTAGCATTTCTCAGTTTGCAGGATATGTATTAAGTTACAACCTGCTTTATTTTTGTCTGCCAGCTGGAAGTTGGAATTCTTACGCCGGTTATCAGCAATGTCAGATCTAGCTGATTACTCTTTTCTCTTCTGCCCCTTATTAAAGTTTCTAAATCTTCAACACCATTTGAAACTTTTTTAAGAAGAAAAATTTTGAAGTGTCACCGTCGAGGGAAACATTGATCGTGTTTACTACATGCTGATGGATGACAGGCGACTGGTTTTTCTAGATTGTTTGAAAATTGACGGAGTTTTTAGTTTAAAATTTGTGTTCAAATCGATTTGCGTTGGAATTGATTTTTCGTTTTTTTGCGGGTTTTCGCTAAACGCAGTGGCGTAGAAATAAAAACGAGATATCGTTGATGGAACTCGTCGATTATTAATTTTAAAAAAAACCTATCTCTTACATTATACAATGTATGTGCCAAGTTTGGTCAAAATCGGTTGGAAAGATCTCGAGTGAAAAGGTATCATCAGACGGACAAACAGACATCCTCTGTTTTATATATATTGAGATTATTTACTTTTTGTCTTTTGTAAAACAATTACTAGATATAAAAAGAAAAATGTTGATTTTTTTCATTTTAAAATTTTAAAGGATTTTTTGAAAAGTACAAGATTACTTTTTCCATATGTAAATTCTACCGGCATACATAATTATTTTTTTTTAATAATAATAATAATTTTTTAATCAGTATCACCCCAATTAAGGCAATAAAGACACAAAAACGCATGGATTACAGGTTATGGACGGAGAGAAAGATCAGGAGACGATTAGACAGCGTTTGACATTGCATTTAAATATTTGCAGATTAAAGTTGGCAAATATGTTTTCTGCGTGTGGCCGAGCGAAGAGTAATGGACGCGAGGCTGCACGGCCGTATCAGATTGCGTGTCTAGACCGAATGCAGCCGAAGCATGCAAGTTGTTTATCGTCGCGTTACAGAGATAGGAGCAGGCTATAAATCGTACCCCTGACTACGAATAACACATTCAACAGGTTGTCGGAGACGATCCAGGTAAAAAAGCCCTAGTATTTTATATCACAGTACATCATTGAGGGTGCTTCAAGTGCAGCTTCTGTATTGAACAGATAGCCAGTGCCCATAGTAAACGTTAAAAATAACCAAAACGAAGATTTGAGGACATATATATATATATATATATATATATATATATATATATATAAATATATATATTATATATATATATAGTGGGGAAGCCGTAGATGTGAACTTTTATCCTTGTTTTGGTGTGAGGAACCCAACCTCATGTATTACAAAAATATTTGTGATAAACCCTTTATATATATATATATATATATATATATATATATATATATATATATATATATATAAAAAAAAAACCACTTTAAGGTTCCATTTAATAATTTAACAGCCCTTTTAAAAGTACACGGATCATCAGATAGCACCTCCAAAAGATGAAACGAAAAATGAAATGGAAATTGATGGGTAGTGTAAGTTTTTGTAATTTAACAGAGATTGTAATAGGGAGTAGTTAGAGAGACATGGCAGAGTTTAGAGAGAGTTTAATTTAATATCTCTCTCAATCATACTTTGTATTGGGGGAGGAGGAGTGACCAGACCTTGATCTATTTAGACGGTTAACTTAACGGAAGTGATATATTGAAATGGGAGGGGAGAAGAAAGAAAAGGAAAAAAGAAAAAGAAAGAAGAGGGAAGTAAAGAGAAAGAGGCTGTAAATGGGTTTTACATATGGAGGAGATGGGTGGTAAGTTTTAGCAATTTATGTAAAAAATAGATTTTAATGTTAGTAATTTAGATGTCTAAGAAAATCCACGAAGAAATTAATTTCATGCTTGCAAGCAAATTAAATATTTAACTTTCTTACAAATAATTTAGGGTTAAATACTGTATTTATTAACACATTCATAGAGAACACATTAAGAAATTTTAAACTATAACAGTTTACTTGTCCGACCAATAGTACTCTTTTTAATCAAAAGGACAGTTAAGGAAACATCTTTATCAGTTTTAATTTATGAATGTAATTTGAAATTATATAGCGGAAAACGGGTTTTCCGCTACAGTTTAACCATGTTTCAAAAATAGAAACAGGGTTTTTGAATCATGGTTAGAATTAATGCGGAAAAAACATATTTTAAATCAATTAATTTATAATATTAATGCTCTGTAAATTTACATTGAGCACTATTTTGTAAAAATAAAAATATCTATAAGAACACCGGATTATATATCTTTCTGTTCTTTCTTTTTATTTACACACACACACACACACACACACACACACACACACACACACACATATATATATATATATATATATATATATATATATACTTTGTAATAATTTGTATTATATATATATATATATATATATATATATATATATATATATATATATATAGGTAACTATGCACGTTTCGAAAAACCTTCGAATTTTTGATTTGCCCATAATCAAATCAATCCCGAGTGAAAAAAAAAAGGTTTTAAAAAAGAAAGAGCTATAAACATGAACTTGTGCCGACCAAAAAATCGCACAGATACAGGTCTGAAGCCCAAAGAAAAAACCCCGACACGAGTAAACAACTAACTAACGAAAGAGCTCAATACAACCGTAGAGCAGACCTAGATAAACCTAGTGAGCCAGACAAACCTACCTAGGTTTCACCTAAGCGGATCGTCAGGGAAAGCCGGCTAAAGCGACAAAAGAGAAACAGCATATTTATAGGCTATATTCAAAACTATACCACGTGACCAAAGAAAAAGAAAAAAAACAAAAAACACGATGGTATGATTGGGTAGGTTTGTCTGGCTCACTAGGTTTATCTATACAGGGGTTGGAGAAAATAATTGGTACACTTGTTAAATTCAAAGAAAATTTATTTACTATGGAATTTGTGCTTCTTTAGCATCACAGACAGCTTTAATACGTCTAGGAATGGAAGCATACAGCTTCTTGACTTCATCCAGAGGAATTTTCAGCCATTCTTCCATCAAAACCTTCAGCTCTTTACGCCACGACAGTAGAGGATAGCGGCTCCTAACTTGTTGCTCCAAAATGCACCACAAATATTCAATTATATTCTGGGCTCGACGAATTACTATATATATATATATATAATAAGAATAGGTGGAAAAAAAAATTACGCATATATATATATATCTTTGTATATATGCAAGAAGGAACTAGAGGCAGATGACAGCGAGTCCCAGCAAACACTCACGTTGTTTTCCACATATTCTTATTGTACATTTCTCTGTTTTAATATTGAATCTCCCGTGGGAGCCTGACGAGCGGGAGCGAAACCGGTTGCTTCCCCCCCCACCTTGTTGTTGAGGTTTTTTTTGTTTTTTTTTATTATTTAATATTGTTTTAATATGTCTTGTAATATTAAATTTTATACTTTTATTTCGATCATTAAATTTTGTACCTACAAATATATATATATATATATATATATATATATATATATATATATATATATATATATATATATATATATATATATATATATATATATATATATATATATATATATATAGGCGCACCGAGTTATTAGAACGGTTCGCTTTCTGACCATGACGGGTTCGAATCTCACTATCGTGGATTTCCTGTTGTTATTGGTTTTGTGGGGGTCGGTCTCAGCATGTGTCACCTTTGGAAAGTGCCTGAAAACGGTTTGACCCAAGCCTTGAGAGTGAAAATGTCTTAAAATATATGTAATTATTATAATTGGTTGAAATAATATTATAATAAGCTCTACTGTGTATCGAGCACTGGTTTTAAAAATGAATGCTAAAGAACCGTGAGTTATAAAACTGACTTTTCTTTCTTTATTTATATTTTTATCTATATATTATATATATAAATATATATATAATTATATATGTATAATAATAATTATATGTTTATATATATATATATATATATATGTGTGTGTGTGTGTGTGTGTGTGTGTGTGTGTGTGTGTGTGTGTAAAAATATATAGAAAATAGAAAGGAACTGGTTAGGTAAATAATCCAAAGTTCCTTAGCATTTTAGTTATTATTTTTTTAAAAATAGTGCTCGATACAAAAGTAGAGCATAAATATAATTATTTATTTAAAAAAAAATGATTCCAACACGCGACCTAAGAGGTCTCATGTTTCAAAACAAGAGCCGAAAACTTCAATATAATTATGTGAATTAAATTGAATTAAAGTTTTGAAAAAAAAAAAAATTCGCTTGAAGATGGAACAGAGCTCATTTTAACTCAATTTAATTCAAATAATTATATTGAAGTTTCCGGCTCTTGTTTTGAAACATGAGACCTCTTATGTCGCGAGTTGGATCATTTTTTTTTTAATTAAATATATATATATATATATATATATATATATATATATATATATATATATATATATATATATATATATATATATAAAATATATTTTTTTATATTAAAATATACGGAAAAACAAACAAAAATCCTAATATGCAATTATGCTGTTTTAATGCTAATATAATGTCAACGTCGGACGTTTCGGTCTAGTCGACCATCTTCAGGACATTTTCATAGGATATAATTAACATTAGACTATATTCAGTTCAACAGGAAAAGATGATGTACATAAGAGTAAAACTAATCAAAACAAATAACTGAAATTTTTGTCAAGATCAGCGTTCCGTTTCAATATGATCACGTCAGCGTCACTTGGGCGATGTTGTGAAAATCTACGTGTAATGACATCAATAATATTATTATTACATCTATCTATCTATCTATCTATCTATCTATCTATCTATCTATCTATCTATCTATCTCAATCTAATCAAAACAGATAACTGAAACTTACTCTTATGTCCATCGTCTTTTCATGTTGAATTGAATATAGTCGAATGTTAATTATGTTTTATGAATATGTCCTGATGATGGCCTAAAATAGACCGAAACGTCCGACGTTGATATTATATTAACATTAAAACAGCATAATTGCATATTAGGATTTTTGTTTGTTTTTCCGTATATTTTTCTTCATACTGTCGGATCTATATCCATATATTTGCTTACATATATATATATATATATTATCTCTCTCAAAGTGAGTTCAAACGACTAAAATGACGTCCTTGTTGATGGAATTATATATATATATATATATATATATAATTAAAACAAGGACGTTATTTTAGTCGTTTGAACTCACTTTGTCGGATTAAACCAGTGTCATAGATATTTCTTTCTGTTTTCTCATTCAGTTTATTTTAGGCTTGATATTAGTTGTTCTAATGCACCTTTCTGTTTCGAGCTAAAAATAATTCTAGGAAAATAATTCTGTAAGCCCTGAATCTAAACCGCCATTATTCTTAAAAGAATGTACTCCTATGCTGTGAGCACGAACGAACGTACTTAAAAACATTGCTACCCTTTGACCAAGTGCACTCAGAAACAGTCGGAGAAGAATTTATCATTAAAAATCGCCCTCCACTTTCTCTGTCGACACAATTCATTACTTTCGTTTGAAATTCTTCTCCAGGAATTTTTCCACGGAGACAACAGATCTCAAGAAAAAAAAAAAAAATTTGGCCTCCAGGTAAAAATCACTTGCAACTTGTTAAACTGGTTCAACTCGGATTTTTCTTCAGCGAATGCGTGGATAACTGTGTTTTTTTTTTCCCAACCAGTCCAGAGAATCGTTTTTTTTTTTGTTTTTTTTTAATTTCAGTTGGAAAACTAGTAGAGATTTTAATAATGTTTTTGTAAGCAATCTCTATAGAATATCGAGTTTGTTCTTTTTGGACAAAGCAGATTTCAAAGTCTGAACCCAGAGGAGGATTTCTTTCAGTTGATATCTGACGAACTACACTCCCATATTATTTTTTAAAAAGCAAATTACACCCCAAGCAAGGCGGGAAGCCACTAGCACGCAAGCGGTTACAGAGAGTTGGAACGCGAACAAAGAAGAGTCATAGAGGAAAGGGTGAAGCAAAGTTTAGGGGATAGATCAGTGCATCTGTAGACGTCGATTGACATTACATTTGAATAGTTAGAGATTATAGCTACCAGGAAAACAAGAAATAGGGAGGGAGTTCCACAGGCGAGAAGTGCGAGACATGAAGCTATTGGAGTAGAAGAGACGGATACATTTAACAGTTTCCACAGTGAAAGGGTGAGACAAGATGCCAGCCTAGTTGAGCGCTTAAATTCATGAAGTCATAAACCAGCGAAAGCAGCTCATCGGAGCAGTTACCGTAAAAATATTTGTGAAAAAAAGACAGAGGGAGACAACGGCACGTCTGTGAGAGAGCAGCTGCAGACGAGATGCCCGATCAGGGCTAGTTACATTGCATATCCGTCTCTGGATCTTATCAAGAACCTTGAGACAAATAGAAGGGGTTCCAGACCATATATGGCAGCAATACTCCATGCAAATGCTTGATTTGTAGATTTGAAGGATTGACTCCGGCGAGAAAAATTTCCTAGCGCAGCACAAGGAGTCAACTTTCTTTGTGGTGGACGAAGCAATTGGCTCAATGTATTCGTTTCATCTCAGGTCAGCAGACATTGTGAGACCGAGCAGTCGCAAAGAGGTGTTCTCGTGGAGTTGAGCGTCAGACATTTCAATGGGAGTCAGGGATGGTTCTCTCTGGTGAGAAACAGAGAGCTGTTATGTTTTTGAGACATTAAAGTTAACCAGCCAATTCCTGCCCCAGTCCACAACCGATTGAATATCCTTATCGTGACAAACGGACAGGTTAGTTTTGTCGGCGACACTAGATTTGTTTTTGAGGCAGGAGTAAATAGTACAGTGTAACCCGGATATAAGAGAGTTGTCGGGACCAGAGAAGAAGTCTCTTACATCCGGGTGTCTCTTATATCCGGGTTTGGTCTATTTTGTTTAGGTAAGTATGGGCTCTAATTTGGGACCAGAGAAAATCTCTGTTATATCCGGGTTTCTCTTATATCAGGATCTCTTATATCCGGGTTACACTGTAGTATCGTCCGCCCAGATGCCTACTTTGGAACCTATGACATCAGGAAGATCGTTAATGAAGATAAGGAACAGATTAGGGCTTAGGATAGAGCCTTGGGGAACACCTGCGTTCGTGGGATAGGAGCGGGAGGAGAATCAGTTGCGAACGACGTTCAATGTCCTCATAGGTGTTTCGGTGCTGGGATGTACAAGGCCTAACTCCGTGTGTTAACGTAGTATCCACCTGAATGGAACAATGGTCCAGTACCAAGGATCTTTTATTGAAATGCCACAAAGATGGTCTGTTAGATTCTGCCAATGACCACATCCATCATCTTCCTGTCTATATCTTCACCGTAACCTTGGCAGGAATGACTTCCAGGTTCTATGCCGTGATAAAAAGCTAAGCCGTAATTCAGTCCCTGGTACTCAGACGGTTTTTTATTCAGTTATCCTTCGCATAGACCGATTGGCAACCACGGCTAGAGAGAGAATTCTGTCCTGCTATTTAACCCATAGTTGGAGGGGAGAAAGGATGAATTCATACTTGTCCCATGTACACATACAAATGTAACGAATTCGACCTGAATTCGAACTTCGTTCTCCGACTGTGATTTACGTATTTGTTGTATCTGAATGAATGCGTGGTTGAGTGAGTGTTATGGGATGAATGATTGTTTTTTTATATTATTAAAGTCCCATAATAATTTCGTCCAGTTAACTGATGTTTCTGCCATATTTAATGATTTTCATAGAGACAAAGAGGTATTACGGTGAATGTAGTAAGAAAGGTAAATAAAAATGTGTTGTTTTGGTGTTAGGAATATTGTTTGCATATTTGGGTCAGTGTTTGTGGCTAGCTACGTTTAATGTGAAGACAGATGAACGCCGTCTTTTCCCCTTATTCTCCATTTTGGCCTTGTGCCACATTTCTGTATATAAGCGGAATAAACATCGCTTTTCGCTATGATAGTTTTGTTTTCATATTGTAAATATTCATTGGGACTAGTTTTTAAATTGTTTTTTTCACCTCAACCACAAACAATGAATTGTACATAAGGGGTCTATTTAGGACTTTCATAGAGACAATGTGGTATTACGGTGGATGTAGTAAGTTTAATATTAAGACAGAAGAAGACCGTCCTTTTCACTATTCCCTATTTTGGGCCTTGTGCCACATTTTCTGTACTGAAGTGGAAATAAATATCGCTCTTCGCTATGATACCGTAGATGTATGAATTTGATGTAATGAATATGAATACACCTGGCTTCCCCCTCACAGTAATATGATTGGCTGGTGTCAGCTATAAATACAGACTGATGTGGAGGTAAATGGACTACGCCTATTGCCTACGCCTATTGCCTACCACTACGACGAGGACCAGTCCATTACGGTTACCTGCTAGATTGTCTTACCCGGTTACAGTAGTCCAAAACCACTTTGCTACATCCAGGCAATACAAGACTGGCATCGAGAACTCATCAATTTGCAGAAATTCTTTATCCCGCACTTCTCGCTTGTGGAATTCTGTTGCGGTTCCATGATTTCTAACCAACTTTAATCTGCAAGAATTTAAATGCAATGCCAATCAACTATCTACTGGCCTCCTGATTTCTCTTTTCTTTTTCTACTCATTACTAATGTGTCTGTTCCTAATTCCTCATCAACCTGTAACGACTTGCATCTTAGTGGCAGTATCGCCTTGCTTTAGGTTATAACCATTAATGTCATTATTAAGCATTTTGTTACAGAATTCTACCTCTAGCTTCTATTCTACATAATAACAAATATCTTGATCATAAAATTCATTTTTAATGAATAATTTGTGTTTTCTTTATAGTACGCAAACTATACATTATTCGGAATATTGTCCTCATGTTTATCGCCATATTTATTAGAACGTTTCAGCAGTTGTACGCTCCGGCCTTCTTCAGGTGGTTGGAATGTCGAAGTGAACACATTATTTCGCTCACTGGAGTAGACTGTTCTCGTTCCACGTGCCATGTTTAATAGATGTCAGTTATCAGTTATCTCCTGTTAATTTCCCTCTGAAAGTTCTCCACTGCCTTAAGCGGGTATTTAACTCACACTTTTTGGGTACTGTCAATAGATCTAACTAACACCTTTATCCACTGTCCCATGTGCCCTTGAGGACACATGGCACAGTGGATAAAGGAATTTCTGGTATGATATACCTAATATCTTCAGCAATCATTTTCTGGGTATTATAAAACTAATGTCTTCAGAAACACTTTTCACCAGAGTTCATATTGCAATTTTTGTTGTTATTATCGCTTTTCTCTAGCACTCCTTATTACTGGTTCCCATATTGTATTCATTTCTATGCTTTTGTGGCCTAGTATATGTGCTGATGCCTTAAGTTTACGAATTTTCCAATGGTGTTCCTTGTCTATGATCTCATCTTGGTCCCACAGAGGGCGGTGATCTCCCTTCTCTCTCCATATGTGGTCAGCCACGTCTGATTTTTCCACTTCCCCTCGTGTTACAGCTTTCTGGTGTTCTTGAAGCCTTACCTTAAGGGGGCGACATGTCTCCCCTTTATATTTCTTTCTGCAGCTGCACGGGATAGCGTACACACAGTCTTTAGTCATATTCTCCTCTATGGGTGTCTTACGCGGGAGAGATATCTGCGAAGTGTCGTTCAGCTTTTGAAGGTTGTCCTAATGTTATATGGACCGCAGATCCTTGTATTTAGGGGGAGGCGGTCTGCCATGTACCCAGGGTAGTTGTTACGTTGTAGGGTACTATTTATACTAACCAATTCTTTATCTAATGTCTCTGGGTCGCCACTTATGACTTTTGCTCGATGTTGTAAGCAGCGGACGATCACTTTCTTTACGCTGTATGGATGGTGGGAGTTGAAATTGAGGTACTGTCCGGTGAATGTCGGTTTACCAATGCTCTGTTCGAGATATTAGCACATCCAGGAATGGAACAGTCTACCCCGGTGAGCGAAATAAAAGGTTCTGTTCGACATTCCAACCACCTGAAGAAGGCCGGAGCGTACAACCGCCAAAACATTGTAACAAATATGGCGACAAAGATGAGGACAATAGTCCGAATAATGTAAATAATACCTCATCTCAGAAATATAGGCAGATACCATCTTTGTAAGAAAACAGAAAAGAAAAAAAATGTAACTTTTTGCATTGCTAATTTTCCCAAATTACGATACAGAAATTTGTCTATTTGAAAAAAATTGAATAAAAAATTATTCTAATGTTTTTTTTTTCTATGATATTATTCTTCCTTTCAACAAACATATTGATTTAAAAAAATTTTAAGATAATTATTTACGGGTATTTAAAAAAAATGCATGTTGAATTTTACTAGTATTGTTGTTATTTACATTATTTTCATTGGTCGGACTGCTGTTCTCATCATTTCGGCTGCTGTACGCTCCGGCCTTCTTTATGTAATCGGAATTTCGAGCCTTTTAATTTGTCCACCTGGGTATTGTTCTAGTTCCATGTGCCATGCCTCTTCCGGGTGTCTCAGTAACAGTTATCCTTCTTTTAACTAAAATCTCCAAGATTTTTTTTTTCACCTCAGCTGGAGCCGGGTACTGAACTCGCAACACTTTGGCTCATGTCACTAATTTCAACAAACGCTTTTATCCACTATACATTGAAGAAGGCTGAGCGTAAAACAGCCGAAACGTCGTGAATATGGCAACGAAGATGAGGACAAGAGTTCGAACAATGTAAGCAGTGTAAATAATTCCAATACCACACCTCAAAAATACAGACAGATGCCGAAGAAGGCCGGAGCGTAAAACAGCCGAGACGTCGTGAATATGGCAACCGAGATGAAGACAACAGTCCAAACAATGTAAATAATTAAAATACTATATCTAAGAAATATCGACAGATCCTGAAGAAGGCCGGAGCGTAAAACAGCCGAAACGTCGTGAACATGGCAACGAAGACGAGGACAACATCCCGAATAATGTAAATAGGGTAAGTAATTACAATACCTCATCTCAGAAATATAGACATATTTTGAAGAAGTCCAGAGCGTAAAACGACCGAAAGGTCGTGAAAATGGCAACAAAGATGAGAACAACAGTCCAAACAATTAAATTAAAATACCACATCTCAGAAATATCGACAGCTCCTGAAGAAGGCCGGAGCGTAAAAAAGCCGAAACATCGTGAATATGGCAACGAAGTTGCGGACAAGTGTCTGAACAGAGTAAATAATGAAAATAATTACAATACCACATCTCAGAAATAATTACAGATCCTGCAGAAGACCGGAGCGTAAAACGGCTGAAATGTCGTGAATATGGAAACGAAGATGCGGACAAGAGTCCTAACAGTGTACATAGTGTAAATAATTACAATACCACATCTCAGAAATAGTGACAGATACTGAAGAAGTCCGGGTCATAAAATGGCTGAAACTTCGTTAATATGGCAACAAAGATGAGGACAACACTCCAAACAATGTAAATAGTCTAAATAATTATAGTGCCTCATATCAGAAATATAGACAGCATTGTTGTGGTTAAAATATAAAGCAAAATTAACCAGTTTAACATTTTAAAAATATGTTTTTTAAAAATGCTATATAATATTAAAATGGTTAATTTTATTTAGATAATCGTATTTTATGGGGAAGAGGTGATTGATCCACACATACTCCTATAAAATACGATTATACAAAATTTTTCTGGAGGCAGTTTCAGTTCGCTATGTAAATATATAAAATGGCCGATGAAATAATTTGGATATTCTTTGGAACTACGTAATTCGTTAAAGACAACGAAAAGCAACCCTGTTTTTTTTGGGTTTTTTTCATTACACTAAAGTCGGTGATCGATTTACATTGATTTTGCATCGTGAACTGAACCAGCAAATCTAAATTATGTTACCACCGTTCTTAAAATCTAATCTTAAAGATAAGGTCATTGATCATGCCGTTTGGCATCATTCCGTCCGTAGGGACATTGTGAAGGCGGAGGGTATGGGTGGCGGCGGGGGTGGGGAACAACTTGCAGTGGAGGAAAGGAATCGAATAAAGTGCGCTGAGGCAATCCTTGCAATCCAGACGTCTTGCTTCATCTGTGCAGCTGATACTGACACTTGCACATTGGCCTGAACAGTCATAGCAGATGGTTCTGCAAGCCTATATCACTTCAGGAACACATCTATTATGGTTTGCTTAGACTGTGGTACTAATAATAGAACTGTAACGTACAAGAAT
The DNA here is from genome assembly GCA_903632075.3 of Acanthosepion pharaonis. NCBI lineage: Eukaryota > Metazoa > Mollusca > Cephalopoda > Sepiida > Sepiidae > Acanthosepion > Acanthosepion pharaonis. The sequence goes on from CAHIKZ030005398.1 coordinate 2,185,451, forward strand.
TCTGACTATTTTATTAATATGCCAGAAGATCAGCGGTCGCCAAACATTTGAACTTCATAGACCACTAAATGTAGAATTTTAAATTTGGCGGGCAACGAATATGTATTTAGAAAAAAATAAATAAATCCATTTATATAATAATAATCAGAAAACTTTTATTTTATTAATATGAAATTCACCCATTAAAGATAAAAGAAAAAATTATAGTGTAATTATTTAAATAAAACAAATTGAAAATTTGAAGTTGGTTCAAGTATTACACAACGTCAATTTTTTTAAGCTCCCGGTATTACTCCATTGCTCTGCCATGTTTTAGAAAAGTATACAAGTAAATCGTCTAGTAACTATTTTTCAAAAGTAATGGTAAGAAACTATTTAGTAACAAGTATTGAACATGACTTTGCAAGTCACGTTATATTATGACTGGATAATGTCACATTTGTGTATTCGTATTTATTTCGAGATTACAATAGGTCTTGAGATATATATATATATATATATATATATATATATATATATATATATATATATATATACCATCCATAATACGTTTTCTTACTCGTCATCTTTTAATCTAAAGCTTCATAAAAATTGAAATAATGTCCCAATTTTTCTGTGGACTATCAGAAATTGAGCATAGGCCATGTACACAAGCAAATGGAACGAACTCGACCTGAATTCGAACTTCGTTCTCCGACTGTGATTTTCGTATTTGTTGTTGTGTTTAAATGCGGGTGTGGTTGGGTGAGTGTTATGGGATGAATGATTGTTTTGTATATTATTAAAGTCCCGTATTAATTTCGTCCAGTTAACTAATGTTTCTGCCACATTTAGTGATTTTCATAGAGACAAAGAGGTATTGCGGTGAATGTCTTAAGAAAGGTAAGTAAGAATGCGTTGTTTTGGTGTTAGGAATATTGTTGTATGTTTGTGTCAGTGTTTGTGGTTAGATAAGTTTAATGTTAAGACAGATGAAGACCGTCTTTTTCCACTATTCTACATTTTGGCCTTGTGCCACATTTCTGTATATAAGCGGAATAAACATCGCTTTTCGCTATGATAGTTTTGTTTTCATATTGTAAATATTCATTGGGGCTAGTTTTTAAATTGTTGTTTTATTCACCTCAACCACAGACAAAGAATTGTACATAAGGGGACTATTTAGGATTTTCATAGAGACAATGTGGTATTATGGTGGATGTAGTAAGAAAGGTAAGTAAGAATGTGTTGTTTTGGTGGTAGGAATATTGTTTGTATATTTAAGTCAGTGTTTGTGACTAGCTAAGTTTAATATTTTAGGCAGAACAAGACCGTTCTTTTTCACTATTCCCCATTTTTGGCCTTGTGCCACATTTTCTATACTTTTCTGTCCTTGGACCACTGATTGGCAACCACTGATTTAGATGATTTTAAACGTGTTCCTAATCATATTTTCTTTTGTCCTTTTTTAAACCACAATCTTTTTAGCTTCAGAAAAATGACAAATCTACAAATTCTTAGAAAATTTAAATTCTCAGTTCTGAATCCTAAATTTCAAATTTCGACAACTTTTTAGAATCATCTAATTTTTACAAAATAAAAGTCGAGTTAACATTTTTTATTAAATTTCAATCCCCACCCTTACACACCTTTCTCAAGATGGTCAAAAAGTTCTGTTATTTTGTCGTAAAATGTGTGGGGGCATACACGCTGACGAGGGTGACAGGGCATGCTGAGGTGTTGAGGCTGAGAGTGAGGAGTCTCTCGGAACCGTTGCTTCCTGGTTCTACCGTATTCAGCAGGCTGTTGCTCACTGCGAAGCCCACTCCGTGTTCATCAGGGCTTGTCCCCTGTCAGAAGAATGTGCAGTCCTTATCCTTCAGCGACCCACAGTCAGCCAGACGTTTTTCCTGTAGAGTAGCGATGTCCACATGAAGCCTATTGGGCTAGCCGTTGATGAAGGCTGTTTTCCTGAAGTTGCTGATATCCTCGGGGTCTTCAGAGAGGCCGGTCTATGATAAACAAATTAAGGCTCGGACATTTCGTTTTCCCTCACATCAGAATGATCGATAAAGATGCTTAAAGGCATTACCTTAATACAAAACCCCTAAAAAACCAAACATATTTGTGAAAGTCATTTTCCATCTGATTATGAGACAGTAGTTATTAGAGGCATAGTACGACTCCGAAATCCACTAACAGTATTTGATCATTTACCATCAAGTGTATTTCGGTTTGGTTTCGTTTATTTTGTTTAACGGCATATCAACCACAAAGGGGTATTTAATGCTGACAACATTTTTAGGATAGATTCGTATGAATAGAATATGTATTATTTGGTTTAGATTGGTTTGGTTTATTTTGTTTTACGGCATATCAACCTCAATGGGTTATTTAATGCCGACAACATTTTTAGGATAGATTCGTATGAATAGAATATGTATTCTTTGGTTTAGATTGGTTTGGTTTATTTTGTTTTACGGCATATCAACCTGAATGGGTTATTTAATGCCGACAGCATTTTTAGGATAGATTCGTATGAATAGAATATGTATTCTTTGGTTTAGATTGGTTTGGTTTATTTTGTTTTACGGCATATCAACCTCAATAGAAAACCTCAAATGAAAAATATTGCAGCAATAAAAATGTGGTCGGCATTTATTTAATGCCGACCACATTTTTATTGCTGCAATATTTTTTGATAAATGTATAGCTAATTATATATATACATATATATATGTAGATAGATAGATAGATAGATAGATATAAATGTATTGCGGGTAATAATTTCTTCTTCAAAAAATTATTGCTGGTAATAATTTTTTACAAAAAAGTATTGCTGGATTAAAACTTATTTTTACACTTTAACAGTATTTTGACCTCAGTTTGGAGGTTACCTATTTGCCCATATTTGGGACCCTAACAGGTGCTACCACATCGAGTCACCAGCAATTAAGAGGTGCTTCCACGCTCCTCAAAACCTTCTGATCAAAGGCCTTGCTGTTGGATGTAGTTTATCCTCTTACCCAAAACGCCAAGTGTATTTCTTAATCAATCAAAACAAAGAACAACAAATAAAACGTCTAATTCTGTATGAAATGTGCAAAATGATGAGTTGGCACAGTTTCTAGAAAAGAAGGAAACCATCAATTTTGAAAATTTGTATCAGAATATTGATCAACAAGAATTTATTTCAGCATTTACAACCTATAAATCAATCAATTATCTGTTTATCCAATCTGTTGATTTTTCAATGGAGATATTTCAATATTTTTAATTAACATTTTTGAGAATTGGAAATTTGAATGTTGCCATGCTGGTGTAGATGCTACAATATTTTCTCTTTCAAAAAGTTGAATATCAATATTTCAGCACCGGTCACTAATCAAAGAAGCAATTCATTATCTTAGTAACGTAAAAATTGATAATAAATAAAAGAACCTGTTAATGTTATTTCATTACAGAAGATTGGAGAGCGAAACATTATGATTCTAATATTCGTATCAGAACATGTTAATATATTATTACATCTCGGTCATTATATAAATAGAAGCTCGGATTGAGGAATCGGAGAGCCGAGTTCGAATTCCACTCGAACCCATTACATTCACTTACGTGCTAATACCCTTAGGAAGGGCATGAATGAAAAAATATGTGAGTAGTTAGAGATATGTTTTCTAATAAATGTATAAATTTGGTTTTAATTTGTAATCTCTATGTGTAAATTGTGTTTCTCTGCTACTGACTCATTCAAAATAGCCAAAAATCTTTTTCTCCCCCCCCCCACCAAATAGTTATGTGTAAATAGCAGGACAGACCGGGTTCTATAGCTTTGGATAGCAACTGGTCTACCGCAAAAAGAAATGCCATCCTACAGCGGGAAAAAAACTGCCTCTTCAATCATGTATCGAAAGCGTGTATCACGCATGGCTGACGTGCTAATACCGTTGGGAAAGGTACGAATCCTCTTCTCCTCCCCACTTCCCAGCTACGGGTAAATAGCAGGACTGACCAGGTTCTATAGCCTTGGATTGAAACTGATCGCGAGATGCATGATCGCCTAAGCGTGTATCAGGGATGGCACATAACTAAACTGATATAAGTATATACTTACGATCAAATCACGATGAACACACCTGTTCTCGTCTGATCACCGAAGTTAAGCCTCGTCAGGTCAGTACCTAGGTGGGTAACAGCATGGGAATACTTGGTACTGTAAGCAGACCCCTACTACAGTGGCTAAAGTTGAAGAATTCGTGAGCCGAGTTCAAATTCAAATCGAATCCATTACATTCACTTACGTGCTAATACTCTTGGGAAATGTATAAATCCTCTTCTCCTCCCCACTCCCCAGCTACGGATAGATAGCAGGGCTGACCAGGTTCTATAGCCTTGGATGGCAACTGGTCTACCACAGAAAGAAATGACATCCTACTGCGGGAAAAATCCGCCTCATCAGTCGTGTATCGAAAGATACATGATCGCCTAAGCGTGTATCACGGATGGTTCATAAAAGACTGACTGATATTATATAAAAGACTGCAGGATGATTTTAAGTTATTCAGCGTAAGAACATTATCTGTTTTAATATCAAAAGTCTCAAAATTAGAAGTCTTTAATTCTTTTGGTAATATTTTCAGTAAATTCTCTGAAAATCAGAAAATGTTCATTCTTTTAGTTGATGAAGTGTATGTCATAGTTGCTTTACAATATCATTATTTAGTTTGGCTGATAATCCTGGGGGATTAGCAGAAACATTATTGGTCATCGTGATAAAATGTTTCGATGGTGGACCAATTTTTTTTTGCAAAATCAGCGGCAACTTGTTGATGCATTCAAACAAATAAATGGTCGAGTAATTGCAATTGCAAGCGACAACAACAACAGAATCCATCAATCTTTTTTTTTATTAAAATTGACACTGTTTTTAATAAGCCTTTGATAACTAAAATGGCTTCTACTTACTTTTTGATTATATCAACCTTTTTAAAAAATATTTGGAATATTTCGGTTACTTAACATACTTCCGAATTACTGTTTTTTCTGAAGGCAAAATGTTAAAAAAAAATACGAAATTGTGAAAGATCTTTTTAATATGAAAAACACTGAATTTGTTAAGCAGTCGAAACTAACTGATGTCGCCTTTTGTTTCCCACTGTTTAAAAGCTTTTGTGATCAAACTGTAGCTGTAATTAAAACCCATCCATTATTAAATGGGGGGGGGGCAAGAGGAAGAAAAAAAGTAAAGAAAAGAAAAAGTATATCCCATAAGAAAGATATGAATCTATCTCTTCACCAGCAGGATAGACTAGGTTCTATAGCCTTGAGTGGCCACCGGTCTAGAAGACAGAAATCCTGATAAAAACAACTATTGATAAATTGCAGGACAGACTGGGTTTTATACCCTTGGGTAGCAACCAATCTAGGAGAAGATAAAACTTTGAAATCAAAACCGTGAACTATCGGTAAATAGTAGGGTAGATTAATCTCTGTAGCCATGGTTGACCAACTCCGAATTCAAATCCGGAACCGGTGCTCCTAAGAGAGTCTCGATCCAGGAACTCCTGCGACGACACCGGTGCGAATGTTTTGAACAATAAAAATATTAAAAAAATAAAATCTTCAGACACACTGGGTTGTATATTAATATTCTTTCGTTTTTATTATTATTTCAGTTAGATTCCTCGATTAGTTTCGGCCAACATGGGCATCATCAGGAGAGAAAAATGTCTGCTTGTTAATAGCAGTGAACTACAGAAATGAATGACTTGATGGAGAAAATGAACTTTTATCTGTAGTTTTCATTTTTTTGTTTTTTTTATTTTTAACATTAATTTTGGTCATTCCTTGTGTTGATCAAAAAGTCTCTTTTAAGTTGTTATTTAAGATAAGAACTGGATAGATTTATGCTGCTCTGAATTCCCTTGGTCATTTTGACAGTTTTATTGGTTCCTGGAAAGGGGATGTGTTTCTGTTAAGTGTGTGTGTTATTTGGTTTTTAGGGAGTGAGTATGATGTGTGTAAATGTGCTATCATTTGGCTCATTAGGGAGTAAGTGAGTATGAAGGTGTAAGTGTGTATATTAGTATGTGTGTGAGTATAAGTGTGTGGCCTCAGCACCTCCGTAAGTATGTTTATCTTGCGTGGGTGGGAAATGTGGGTGGGTCTTGTTTTGTGGGGTTATATATTAATTATATCTATGTTGTTAAATTTGTGATTAAGCCCGTCTTGAAGAGTTACAGACGTCGAATCCACTTATTTTTCATGACCTTCTAAAATCTTTCTTACGTTATCTGCTCTGAACTTTTCTATCCTCTCAATTATTGTGAATTTGGCATGGGTTTTAAAATCGTGTTTTTTGTAGGCGGAAATGTTGTTCTACAGGTAATAATCTTTCATGTGAAGCCAACATAATTCGATTGCGATAATTATTAATTCTGTAGTGAAAAGGCCATTCAGATTTTCCTACATATTGTTTCTGGCATAGTGTGCATTCTAGGAGGTAAATTATGTAATGATTTCTACAGTTAGAATCGTGGTAAATTTTGAAAGTAGATTTAGTAACTGAGATAGTGAATGAATCCATGTGTCTAATGTGGTTACAGCATAAGCTTCTTTTGTTGTTACATGGTTGGGAAAATCCTATTGTTTTAGTCTATGGTTTAATACGGATTACCTAGTCTCCTGAAATATGGTTACTACCTATGATTTCCTTTAGGTTTTTAGGTCTAAGATATGCCAGAACGCCGGGTGTCACAAACAATTTTTTAGGGCTGGTATATATATATATATATATATATATATATATATATATATAAACAAACTTATATATGTCGTGTATGCTTATCACATTTTCACTCAGGATCTCTTTACGTCAGGTCTACTCAAGCACGTCTGTTTTCAACCTAAGCCGTTGAACACACGACAGAATCTAAGACCGGAAACGGATAAGAAGGGAGAGAGAAAAGAATGAAAACAAAAACTGAAACCGCCATTTTGTTGTTTGACAAATCAAATTACCACCACAAAAATTCAGTCATCCAAGATAAAGCTGGGAAGAAAATAACACAA
>CAHIKZ030005398.1:2197500-2215000 GCA_903632075.3 Acanthosepion pharaonis
GCCAGTGAACAAACACAGGCGATCCCATTATTGAATTAAGTAGACCACTTGACCATAGAAGAAATGCCTATATAGAATGTAGCGTGTGTCTAATTGATCTCCATATTTAATCTATCTTCTATTACTATTCGGATCACTCTTTCTACACTATCTTCTATCTCTATACTATTCACTATACTATTTACCTATATTGATCATTATACGGATCACTATTCAGAGGTTACTTTTCAATCAAGTATTATCGAGCAAGTACTATTAGTACGAGATTATTCGAAGGCGTCTGACACCAGTATTGTTCAACGGCCTTACTATATTTGTATCTGCGATTACAAAGTCTCTACTACAACGAGCATTACGAAAGTGACAAGTATTCATTGACATTACAAAAGTGGCAACGAGTGTTCCTTGACACCACAAAATTTAGTTAAACATTTCTTTGTCAACAGGAATTTTTCATATAAGAACTAGCGTGGCGTCTAAGTGATCAATATACAGATTCCTCTTCGGGTGACTATTTTGTGGTTACTTTACGAGCGAGTATTATCGAGCAAGTACTATTAGTGCGAGTGATATTCGAAGGCGTCTGACATCAGTATTGTTCAATCGCGTTACTATAGTGGATGTACGGGCTGTGTGTCCTATTCTAGAGTTATAAATATGTCTTATTTTCCGAACACATTCAGCACATTGTGGCCCTGTTCGTAGCTAATTTTATTGCGTGTCGACTTTTTCTTTTTTATTATTAGGGCATCCATTATTTTTCTTCTTTTTTTTTTTACATTTGGATGAGGTTATTAAGCTTGTATTTTCTGGTAGTATATTTCGGATGGAGTCTGGTAAGGTTGTTTTTATGGCTAGATAGGTTGTGATGGAGCTGTGTTCAAATATCTCGCTCGGATAACGTGTGTGTGTTTTTGTGTGTATATATATATATATATATATATATATATATATATATATATATATATATTATTGTTATACCTTATTTATAAATGCATAAATATTTCAATAAATTCTCAGTTTATAATAAACAGTATTAACAATATTTACCGGCCTGGTATAGCAGGCTATATATATATATATATATATATATATATATATATATATATATATATATATATATATATAGAGAGAGAGAGAGAGAGAGAGAGATTTCAGTTGAGCTCTCTGGAGAGGAAATGTGGGTTTGTAAACAGTGACTATTACGGCTAATAATACATGACCCTTAGGTAAATCGAATCGAGTTCTCTCAGTCACTGTGTGTTTATCTAAAAATAAATACACTTAAAATTCACCTTCATCCCTGCCGTGCGCCAACGGCATAGTGGTAGAATCCCCGACTGACGCCAATTCAGTCGGGTTTCGATCCTAGCTACAGGTAACCGGACGTCTAGCCACACTGATGACCTGTGATACACCGAAACAGTCAGTCTATGGATGACAATATATATATATAGGTATAGAACTAGTATTTAAAATAGAAAAACAAATTAGATTAGTAATTTGGTCATCTTGTTCTCATCAGTTGAGAGCCATATAAAAATAAGATATTTAAAAAATAATTATCGGACTTAGTCTATTTCGTAGTGTGTGACGTCATTTGTTTACGTTAAGATGCACTTCGATGAGATGTGGACGTTTGAGGAAAATCATGGGAAATTTGTAGTTTAAAAGCAGTAAAATCGACCTCGCTAACTAGACGTTCGTTCGTATCTAAACTGGTATAGTACATCTGGCTATATGACGGTCCCGCGTAGGATACAGGTTCGAATCCTGTCGGAGAACGAATATTTTCTATGAAAATTTCTCGGGCATTCAGACCGGTAAATGTTGTTAGTACTGTTTATTATAAACAGAGCATTTACTTAAATATTTGTGTGCATATAAATAACTTATAACAATAAAATATATTAAAAATAATTGAAGGACATAGTCCATTTTGTACTATATATATATATATATATATATATATATATATATATAATATATGAGTTTATAGTTTTAAGTTATGCTATATTTATGGGGTTAAAAGTGCTCACTATCAGAGATAGAGTATATGCAAATATAAGAGTGAACACTGAATTCAACATCCAGATGAGACAGTCTTTTTTTATGCAGAAATGCAATCGTCAGGCCATATCGCCTGACGATTACATATAAGCATATATATTTCCGTATATTATATTTATATATATATATATATATATATATATATACATATATATATATACAGAAGTGAGCATAGAAGTCGACACTTAGATGCGACAGTCTGTTTCATGCTTGTTTTTTATGTATTACACATTTTTTTTTCATATTTACACACGCTCTATTTCTAACATTGAGCACTTTATTCCATAAATATAACACACATTAAGACTATACTTCTTCATATATATATATATATATATATATATATATATTATGTTGGAAAATAAATATTTGCTCTGTGCCATAATATTTGTCATAATCAGGATATTTATTTTATTATATCCTTCACTTTCTCTTTACATATATACATATCCATATATATATACTCATACGTAAACATGGCTATATATATATATATATATATATATATATATATATATATATATATATATATATATATATATGCCTGTGTGTGTGTGTGTGTGTGTGTGTGTGTGTGTGTGTGTGTGTGTGTTGCTCGAAAATAAATATTTGTTCCGTGACTTAATATTTGTCATAATCAGGATATGTATTTTATTATATCCTTCACTTTCTCTTATATATATACACACACACACACACACACACACACACACACACACACACACACACACACACATATATATATATATATATATATATATATATATATATATATATATATATATCCAACATAATTTCTATCGCATTATTGTGCTTTTACATAAGTCGGTTCTTTCATATTTGCCATCCAATTTCCGTTTTACTGGCTTTTCACTTTTTGTTTTTCCCTATGTAGTCATCACTGATTTTCTCAACTGATACATACACATAAAATATATATATATATATATATATATATATATATATATATATATGCGTATACATGCATGGTTGATGATATGTAAAATAAAAAATAACTCCAGATGATTTTGCCATCTTTAAAAATAAGTAACTATTTCTGGCTAAAATCTGTGCAAACAACGCCATAAATCCCCGGACTGACACCTCCATTCTCTATGACTAATTTTCTTTTGTGTTGATTCTTGTTATTTTTTTTTTTTTATCCAAAAAGCCTTCACAATAGCGTCTGTGCTCAGAACAATTCCCCACGGGGTACCTGTCTTTGAATATGTCTATGCAATGCCAATCTGCGTATCAAGCAAGTCGTGAAAAAGTTACTTACAGTTTGGCTTATTTCGATGTATCTTATCCACACATAACACATACAATCTATATATATATATATATATATATATATATATATATATATATATATATATATATATATATATATATATATATCATTCGTTTATATGAATATCCATTCTTTCTGTTTTTTCTACCTACTTTCTATTTCTCTTCCTCTTTCCATCCACCCACTATTTTTCTTTCTCTCTCTCTCTCTCTCTCTCTCTCTCCCCTTCTTCTTCTTTTTCTTCTTCTGTTTCCTTCTTTCTTTTTGTCTCGTTGTTGCTTTTCGTTTCCTTCTTTGTCGTCGTCTCTTTTCTCTTTCTATTCTCTGCCCGTCGCCCTCTCTTCAGACCCCACCTCTCTCTCTCTCCTCTCTCTCTCTCTCTCTCTGTCTCCCTGTCTCTGTTCTATTTCCATTCTTCCTTTCTTTCCATCCCCTCCCTCTTTTTCTTTCTTCACCTATCAGTGCACTTTCTCTCTCTCTCTCTTTCTCTTTCCATCAGTCTTTCGACCTTCTCTCTCTTTCTCTTTTGATGTCTTCTTGAACTAAAAGTCTTTCTTTTGAAATCTCCATTCTTCCCCTCTCTATTATCCTCTCTTTCGTTCTTTTTCTATCCACCTCTACCCCTTTTTTGAACTCACTCTCTCTCTCTCTCTCTCTCTCTCTCTCTCTTTCGAAACTGTTGCTTTCACATTTTCTTTCTTTATTTTCCCTTTTTTCGATCTCTTTCTCTTCGATTTTTTTTCTTTCTATCTCACTTTCCACCCTTTTTACCATTCGATCTCCCCCTCTCTTTCCTTTTCGAAAGTCTTTCTTTCTATGTCTCTTTCGATCCTTTCTCTATCTTTTGATTTCCTTCACTTTCGCTCTTTTCACTCTCAACGTCTTCCCATCTTCCCCGTCATCATTTTCCCGCCCTCTCTCTCTCTCTCTCTCCCTTGACCTCTATCTCTTTGTCTTTCAAACTTCTCTTCTTCTACTCTTTCTACACTATTACTCTTTTTGATGTCTCTCTTTCAACCTTCTATCTTTCTCTCCCTCTTCCTATTCTCTCTGGTCCTCTCTCTTTCTCTTTCTCTTCCTCTTTCCCTTTCTCTTTCTCTTTCTCTTTCTCTTCTCATCTTATCTGGTCCTCTCTCTTTCTTTTTCTCTTACTCTTTTCTTTTCTCTTTCACTTTCTCTTCCTCTTCCCATCTCCTCAGCTCCTATGTCTTTCTCTTTCTCTTTCTCTTTCTCTTCCCCGTTCTCTTTTTCTTTCTCTTCCCATCTTTGGTCCTCTCTCTTTCTCTATCTCTTCCTCGTTCTCTTTTTCTTTCTCTTCCCATCTTCTTTGGTCCTCTCTCTTTCTCTTTATCTTCCTCCTTCTCTTTCTCTTCCTCTTCCTATTCTCTCTGGTCCTCTCTCTTTTTCTTTCACTTTCTTTTCCTCTTTCCCTTTCTCTTTCTCTTCCTCTTCCCATTTTATCTGGTCCTCTCTCTCTCTCTTTTTCTCTTCCTCTTTACTTTTCTCTTTCTCTTCCCACCTTCTCTGGTCCTCTCTCTTTCTCTTCCTCGTTCTCTTTCTCTTTCTCTCCCTCATCTTCTTTGTTCCTCTCTCTTTCTCTTTCTCTTCCTCGTTCTCTTTCTCTTCCTCTTCCCATCTTCTGTGCTCCTCTCTCTTTCTCTTTCTTTTCCTCCTCCTCTTTCTTTTTCTCTTCCCATCTTCTCTGGTCCTCTGTATTTCTCTTTCAAATCTCTCTCTTTCTCTCTTGCTGTTTTTTTTTATATCTTCTCTCTATCTGTTAACATTCTCTTTTTATTTCTCCTTCTGATAACCCCACCGACCTTTTCTTTTCTTCCGATCTCTCTCTCTCTCTCTCTCTCTCATTCTCTCCCTCTCTTTCTCTCTCTTTCAATCAATTTCTCACTCTTCTCTTCCTATCCTCTCCAGGATACGAAACAATGGCGGTCATATTGACCCAGTTATCTTTGTTCAGCGACATACGTTCAACTATCTCGTTTTCAGATCGCCATATCTGGTCTGGTGCTCCTTCGATACAGGGTGTCCATAAAGTCTCTTTAAAATTTAAAAAAAAAAAAAAACATTCCAAAACAGCAAATGAACAGACAAATATGTGGAAATCTTAATCGAATAAATGATCAACTTTGCTTTTACCCCATTTGAACAAATTTGCTGTTACACCCGGCATAATATATATATATATATAGTTAGTTAGTTAGTTTATGAAAAACTACGTAATCCGTATGGGTAAACCAAAGGAGGATAAAATCCAGAGAGCTCAATGTAAATCCAGAGCAAATAATTTAAATAAAAATCTTTATGAACCCCCAAAAATAACACTTTCAATGTAAAGCAAAATAACAGCGTCCGTTTCTAGCCTTTTTTTTTACAAAGAAAATTAGTGACATCTTCTCTTCTCTTTTAACTTCCTTCTCTCTTTTTCTCTTTATTGGTTTTTTCTTCTCTACCCCTTCGATATCAATATATAACTTCCATTAAGTTAACTGTTTAAATGTGTCAATATCTGCCAACTCACTCATGTCTGCTCTTTCTTCCCCCTCACTTCCTCACTTCGTTAATTTACATATGTTTAATACGACCCGTCAAAAATGTGTAAATTTTCTTTTCATTTTTAGTAAAGTCTGATGATCCGCAGTCCTTTTAAAAGGGATGTGGTGAAATAATTTATTAAATGGAAACTTAAAGTGGTCTGTTTTTTTTTAATATATATATATATATATATATATATATATATATATATATATATATATATATATCAATCTTGATTTGAAACCTAAACTTTAATTAAGAAATATTACCCATCTAAAAAGAGCTACAAATTAAATTCATGAATTAGACTACCTGATAAAGATTTACCTTAACACTCAACATTTACTAACAGTAATATTTTAATATTGTGAACAATATTAAAATATTACTATTAGTAAATTTTTATTTTTTTTATTTTTGTTTTTGTTTATTAATATAATATTCGGCTTATATTAAATCCCTAATTTATTTGTGGAGAAGTTGAATATTTAAATTACTAACAAGCATTAAATTTAATTTCTTTGTGGAGTTTTTAAACATTTAAATTACTATCAAAGGTTAAAATCTGTGTTTATCTAAATTGCTAAAACTATACCACCCCTCTCCTTTCTCCAAAAACCCTACGTACATCACTTATGTCTTATCCCTGTATTTCCCCCTCCTTTTTCCTCATTTTTCCTTTTTTTTCCTTTTGCTCATATGAGTTCAGTTGAACTGACCGATGAAATAGGTCAACGTGTGATCCTTACCCTCTCCTTCCTCAATATTAAGTATTGTAATAAAAAGCCAAAGAAATTTTTAAACTCTCCTTTCCCTCTCTAAACACGACCATGTCTTTCACACTATTCCTCACCACCTTCTATGTCAACTTATATAAGCTTAATACTGCCCGTCAAACGTGTAAATTTTAAATTCATTTTTTCGTTTCGTCTTTGAATGTAAAGTCTGAGGATCCAGAGAAAAAGTAAAATTCTCTGGTGAAATAAATTATTACTATGGAGCCTTAAAGTGGTCTATTGTATTTTAAATTAAATTATTCGCTCTGACTTAATATTGAGCTCTCAGGATTTCATCCTTTTTGGGATTATCCATACGGATTACCAAAATTTTCGTTATTTAATATATATATATATATATATATATATATATATATATATATGTATTATCCTCAAATAGCAGGTTTTATGTACAACGCATTCTACAGGTGCTGAATATAGACTGGCCGTTATATAATTTAAATTTTATAAAGTATACCTTTTTATCGTAATATTGCATGATATATATTATACTGTGATTATATATTACGACATATATATATATATATATATATATATATATATATATATATATATATATATATATATATATATATATATATATATATATGTATACAGTGCTGTTCGATATAAGTGACTCACCTAATTTGTTTTACTGAAAATATTTTTGTCTATTGTTTTGGGGTTAAAATATTAATCTTACTAATATAAAGTCCCCTTCCCGACCACCTGGGAAAAGTTTATTCACCCTAAAAGGTATTCTATTGATAATTATAAATTTGGATATAAATGAGATTCAGGAAAAACTCTGCAAAAAAAAGTGACTCAGATATCGCATTCTAATGATTAAACTGGTAAATTTAAAGAACTTTTTGACAAAATATTGAAAACTATTTTACAATACACTCAGAACAATATTCTAGAGAATTCTAGAACAGCTTAAATTAAATCTAGAGTATTCCAGAATATCCCAGAAAGTCTCAGACAGTATAAAAACAGCTAGAAATAGCCACTCAGAACCACTTAAGGCATCTATTATTGCCCTCTCAAAAGCAGGCAAGTCTACGAGAGAAGTTGCAGAAATTGCTATAGCCTCGCAATCTACTGTCTCTCAAGTGCTTAGGTCACATAATGATGCCACTCCTGCCCCAAGGAAGAAAACAAGGGAACGAAAGAAAAAGATTGATGATAGAACTGGCAGGGTAATCAAGAGAGGGGTTGCAAAGAATAGGACTATAACTAGCCAAGAAATTGCAGCCAGTCTAAGCGAAGAGCAAGGTGTTAGTCTTGCCTCTTCAACAGTCCGTCGGTGGCTGTTAGAACAAGGCTACAAATCTTGTACACGAAGGTTTAAGCCGCTAATAAGCAAAGCCAACAAAGCCAAGAGACTTGAATGGGCTCACTATTACAAAAATTTCACCATAGAAGACTGGAAGAATGTTCTCTTCTCCGATGAAACAAAAGTTGAGCTAAATTCAAAGGATAAGGTGAGTCACTTTTATCGAACAGCACTATATATATATATATATATATCGTTTTCCAATATATATATATATATATATGTATATATATATATATATGCGTGTGTGCGTGTGTGTGTGCGTGTGTGTGTGTGTGTGTGTGTGTGTGTGTTCAAACATATATTTTTAAATACAACAGACAACGGATGTCTATTATGTTTTATTATGAACCGTCGAAGCGTCCTAAAACGGTTCATGATAAAACACAATGGACATTCATTGTCTGTTATATTTAACAATATATGTTTGAATAAGGATCTTCTGTCCCTATACACTATATATATATATATATATATATGTGTGTGTGTGTGTGTGTGTGTGTGTCTCTGTGTGTGTGTGTGTGTGTGTGTGTGTGTGTGTAATAGTTAGATATACACCCTTGTGCAAATTAATTGAAACAACCGCATTAATTTCCTTCTTTCGCCATTCGGTGAGCTTTAGATCTTCTGGAGTGACTAGATGTAATCGATTTCTATTTTTCTTTCCTCAGATTAGGTCATTTGCAGTGGCGTGCAGTAAGATGAATCTATTTTCCTGGTGTATGATCAAATTTGTTTGGCCTTGAAAAAATGGCATCATCCGTGATTGCATCAATTTTTTTTTTTCACGCCCAGAGACTATTGTCTCGACTGCTCATCAGTTGTCCAAGTAATCGTACGAATATTGTAACGCTGTACGAACACACTGGCAAGCCTTACCAGTGAGCAAATCAAAGTACTATAGACTCTCCCGGAAACTCTCCTGATTTAAATCCACTCGATAATCTGTGGTCAATCTGCAAGGAACGACTTCGTGGAATGGACATACGAAGTACTAACATCTGTACTGGGCCATGTTTCATTGAAAAAATGCGAAAATGTAAATAATAACGAAATTATTCGTTTTTGCTTCAATTAATATGCTCAAGGGAGTATATATATATATATATATATATATATATATATATATATATTAAGGACAACAGCCATATTGTCTTTTTAATTTTATTGGTCAACTTTTCCAAATTACGATTAATCCTTCTAAGTAAATAAAGCCAGTATTTGTCCAAAGTTTTTTCCGAAGAAATCATCAGAGTAAGTTGAGACAAAAAGTTTCGTAGAACTAACGAGTGTAGTGTCATGGCAAAGAGTTCTGTGGCAGACTCAAGTTGTGTCGTGTGTGTGTGTGTGTGTGTTTGTATTCATATATATATTCCAGGGTGCGGACTTTTAAATCATAATTGCTTTTATTTTCCGTTGTTTTCGTTGTATGGATATTGCTGCGAGAATCAAAAGTCTGTTTTTAGCGTTTGATTTTACATGTATTTTGAGTTCAGTCCTTGGGCTGGGCAGTGTATACTTCACCTCAGCAGAAATAGGGCTAGCAATTACTTTTATATTAATCTAAATATAACCCCGGTCTTTGTAACCAACTCCTCATATCCGGAAGGCCTTCTTAGTCCGGATGTTAGAGATTCTACTGTTCACAGCGTTATTGTCAATACTTTGTTTATGACTGTATTTTGTTAAAATTTTTGTCATTTAAATAAAACTGCCTATTCGAAAAGAGCTAAACTCTTGTTGTAACGTGTGTGTGGTGGGGGTGCTTGTTAGTTTTATATACATTTCAGGGTTTTAGCTCTTAAATTATAATTGGATTTATTTATGTCTGTTTCGTTGCATGAATATTGCTACGGGAATTATGTCTGTTTTTAGTATTTGGTTTTACTAGTATTGAGGTATTGTTTGTTAGTAGCTGTCTAATGTTACTATGATCTTTATACGGCTTATTAATCTGTTGTCTGATGACACTCTAGACTGATAGGTGGCAGGTGAGTCTCTGTGAGAGTGTGATTGTGGTATAGCCTATGTAAGATGTTTATTCTTTTTATTTACAGCAAAACTTTCTTCGAATCGGCAAACATACTCATGCCCAACATTGG
The DNA here is from genome assembly GCA_903632075.3 of Acanthosepion pharaonis. Lineage (NCBI taxonomy): Eukaryota > Metazoa > Mollusca > Cephalopoda > Sepiida > Sepiidae > Acanthosepion > Acanthosepion pharaonis. The sequence goes on from CAHIKZ030005398.1 coordinate 2,207,629, forward strand.
TCTTAAATTAGGGGGTTACAATTTTCAGATATATTATTTTTAATATCTAGATTGATAGTTTTCATATTTTTGTATTAATTATTGAATCAGATGTTATTGTTTCTATCGACTTATATATATATGATGTTATTTTTTATTGCCATTTCGTTTCGTTTTTTTGTAATTGCGGTGTATTTGATTTTCGTAATATATGTTAATAGCCTTATTGACAATATTTTGTTTATGGCTATGGTTATTGTGAAAATCGTTGTTGTTGAAATGAAACTGCCGAATCTAAAAGATACTAAACTCATTTCCTCATCTAAAATAATTTTCCTTAAAGAATGAAAGAATATAAAACAAAAAAATAATCGATAATGGTTAATGTAATTCTATAGTCGACAAGCAAATCCAATTTCAGAGAATATTTCCCATTTGTTTCCGGTTCTCTCGTTGAATCAGTGGAGATTCTATAACATTTCACCGATGGTTATGTCTGGAGTAAAAGCAGTGATAGTTTCGAAGCTATTGGCGAGTTTTATTTCCAGGAAAAAACATCTTGAGTCTTCTTGCTCTGGCAGTGAATTAGTTATTGATTCTAGATGATTCGTAGGTGCGAACGCAGACAGTAATGATTGTCCTGCAGCAGCTGACGTGATAATCGTTCGATATGACGTCACTATCTCAAAGCCAGTTGCTTGAGAGCTTAGCCTTGAGTGAATCCAGATTCTTAATGCGTTTCCAGGCTATGCTCCTCCCCTGTGTCCCCTGGGAGGCAACCCGCTGTTGACACGCCTCGTTGACTCGCGTCTTGTTTAAGCAATATCGGGATATTAGTCTCTACTTGAGATTTATCGAAAAATCGAATTCTATTAATCGGTGGAAATTGATTGATTTCTCGAAAGCTACAATGAAAAAAAAAGTATTAGGTTGGTGCAAAAATAATGACGTAATAACGTCGTTTTTTGACGTTAAAAAATACGTTAAAAAAACGACATTATTACGTCATTATTTTTGCACCAACCTAATATTTAACGTTTACTCTTCGATGGTTTGCTATCAACGTCTGAAGAGAAGCGTTTCACATTTTATTGTTTTACTCAGCCAATAACAACCTGGAAACGGTCAATAAGAGGAGACAGTAAAATTGTAGACCGCCGAACAATGAGAACAAAGGGAGAATTTGGCGCCGGCCAGTTCCGGGAAACGGTTACCAATCTGCAAGAACATTCAATAGGATGTTTCATCATTTTCAAAATAAGAGAATTCAGCACATTCTTTAGCATATTAAAGGGCCAGGTTGCTTAAAACAGAATAGCTTTCTGTAGCCGAAAAAGAGGCACAAACTCAATTTGATAATCCTGGATGCAATGCATGGTTCGGAAGGGAAACGAGACACGTCTTGTCATTAAAGCAGCTAGTGGCTGAATTAAGAAAAAAAGATTGAAAGAGATTTTTAATGATTTTCATTTTATACTGTATTAAACAAAGCCATCTAACAAGCGTTTCGAGAAGCCTCCCGGCAGAAAATATTTGATAATCGTAGATGTAATGCATGGTTCGAAAGGGAAATGAGACACGTCTTGTCATTAAAGCAGCTCGTGGCTGAATTGAGAAAAAAGATCGAAAGAGATTTTAAATTATTTTCTTTTCGAGAAGTCTCCTGGCAGAAAATATTTGATAGTCGTGGATGCAATGCATAGTTCGAAAGGGAAATGAGACACGTCTTGTCATTAAAGCAGCTAGTGGCTGAATTGAGAAAAAAGATTGAAAGAAATTTTAAATGATTTCTCTCTTTATACTGCTTTAAACAAAGCAACTTAACAGGCGTTAAGAGAAGTCTCCTGACAGACAATCTTTTTATAATCCTGTATGCATGGTTCAGAAGGGAAACGAGACACGTCTTGTCATTAGAACATCCATTGGTTGAAGAGAGAAAAAAAGATTGAAAAAGATTTTAATTCATTTTTTATGCTGCTTTAAAGAAAGCGACTTAAAGAGAGTTAGGAGAAGGCTCTTGGCAGACAATCTTTGATAATCTTAGGTTTTATTCCATCAAATGACACAGTATGGCCTGGTTTCTTTTCTAGACTCAGAAATATCGCTCGATTTCTGATTTTGCGCCTTCGGTTGTTGGCTTCTTATTTGCATTACATCGTCTAAACATGAGAATCCAATGAGAGACATGTTTATCTAACCATTTGTTTGAGGAGAGTGAGAATTCTAAAGGAACTGCACCAAACGTCTTCACTTGCAATGTTCAAAGTGCACTTCCCAGGTGATCACTGCACAATTGCAGCCGAATAGACAAGGATAAGCCACACATCCTCGCAGATTTTGACATCAGTTTTTTCTAAAATTGCAATAATTTATGCCTCTGATCGTGCCGCCATAGATTGATTTCAATTATATTTTCTATTAATATTTCCCGGTCGAAAAGCATTGACAGGTCAATTAAAGATTCAATGTGAGGGATACTAAACACATATGTATATATATATATATATATATATATATATATATATATATATATATATGAACAAATATATATATATATATATGTTTGACTAGTTATAGCTGAGTTTGATGTCTAAAACTGCAATAATTTATGCCTCTGATTGTACCACCATATATATATATATATATATATATATATATATATATATATATATATAGTTATTGCTGGGTTTGAAAAGTTACTGGGTTTTGAAAATATATATATAATATATATATATATATATATATATATATGAACAAATATATACATACATATATATATATATATATATATATATATATATTTAGTAGCTTTCAGACCTCAATTCAAACCTTTATAAACAAATATATATATATATATATATATATATATATATATATATATATATATATGTTTTGACTAGTTATAGCTGAGTTTGATGTCTAAAATTGCAATAATTTATGCCTATTGCCACCATATATATATATATATATATATATATATATATATATATATTTGTTTGACCAATTATTGCTGGGTTTTGAAAAGCTACTAAACACACACACACACACACACACATATATATATATATATATATAGAGAGAGAGAGAGAGAGATAGTCATAACACGCAAGACGAATATTAGCGACATCAGTTTCTTTTTCCTTTATTTTTAATTTAATAATTTCACTGAAAGGAAGGCGATAATGCCCCTAAGACGCCTGTAGTTACAAAGAATGAAACAGAATATGAAGGCGATGGTGAAGTGTTGGGACTAAAAAAGAACAGTTTACAGGAAGACAAAAAACAGCGATTCATATTGCATTTACATTTTTGAAGAGGGTGGGTGGCAGGAATCATCAGTGTCGCACTTACCGTCCTGTGTCAAAAGACTTCCCAGATAAATTTCTGCACCTGCTTGATTCTAGAGTTCCCGACCTTCAGATCGCATTTCGGACTCATCCTTTTACGGATGATTATGCATTCTATCTTTTTGTTTAGCTTATGTTTAGTCCCTTCTTCTCGCTCTCCTTCGCTTACCTTCTGTAAGGGGTTTTGTAACTTCTTTTCCGTGGTCTGTTACAGCATTCTGGCTGGGAAATGTGGTGACACAGGATGGCATGTGCGACGCTGAGATCCGAAGACGTATTATGATGATGGCCAAGGACGCATTCCAAATGAGTATTACGAGACAGGGAGATTTCTTTAGTAACAAAGAAAAGCTTACTTAGCTGCTATGTGATACCTGTCCTCCTTTACGGCAGCGAATGTTAGACGGTCTCTCAAAGATGAAGAAGAGACTCGAGGCAACGGAGGTGTGGGTCTACAGAAGGATACCGAGCGCGTGAGCAACGATGAGATTTTGAAGAGGATGCAAACAAGGCGGAGGCTTATACGAGGGCCATTCAATAAATAAGGGGAATTTTTCGGTATAAGGAATTTTAATATAGATAGAAGCTTACTTTTATTTATTTTTTTGTTTGTTTTACTTCTTTTTCACATGGATTTAATTTCTTTTGCAGATTCAAAAAAAACTTTGGGAGTTTTGGCGATTAACAAAGATGGCTGACCAAGAAGCATGCTCCTGGATTGAACAGCGGTCAGTTATCAAGTTTTTGGTTACTGAAGGGTGCAAACCAGTTGAAATTCATAGGAGATTGTCAACTGTGTATGGTGCCACATGTTTCAGCCAAAAAAATGTCTACAAGTGGGCTAAATTGTTTAAAGAAGGACGGAGCAGTGTTGAGGATGAAGACAGGCCTAGAAGGCCTACAGAAGTGAGGTCTCCTGAGGTGATCGAATCAGTCAATGATCTCATTCAGTCTGACAGAAGAACTACTGTGAACTGCTGAGGCAGGTCAAGAAAGACATAAAGAACAAATGCAGGGATCATCAGAAGGAGTCATCTTGCATCATGACAACGCAAGGCCTCACACAGCAGCCCAAACCCTGCAGACCATCAACGAGCTGGGCTGGGAACTGCTCCCTCATCCCCCTTACAGCCCAGACCTTGCCCCTTCAGACTTTCATCTGTTTGGCCCTTGAAAAGCGTTCACGAGAGGCATGATGTTTAAGTTTTAATACAAATCTAATCATCGCTTTTATAAAACAATAAACATTATCAAGGAGCCAAGGTAGTTAAAATGATAGCAGCGTCATCCTTTGAAACTACTTTTTGTTTTTTTCTTGAGGCCACGAAAATCCTAGATTGCTGACATGTTTTTCTAAGCATTTATCTGAAGGTAAATTATTCAGAAACTTTACCAGGCTGCTCAATTTTAACAGAGTAGGTAAACTTTACAGTACTTTGAATCCTCAGTTTCTGAATGGCGTCAGATCGGTCACGATAAACAAGTTATTTAATGAGCCCCCCCCCCGCCTCCACCAGGAAATAAGAAAGAAAGTAAATAGTTTAATTACCAGTATTACTCCAAACAGGTGGCAATGTGACCATCCTAATATCACGCAATCAGTGACGTCATCGGGACTTGTGATATCCCCAGGTAAGACAACAGATGGTGAATAATTTACTTTTTCTCAGAGAATTTAACAAACAAGCTACGAAACTTTCTTCATTAGCCACTGTAACGTGTTCATATTTCTAAATCAGACATTTGCTCCATCGTGTGCGAGAAAAAAAAAGTAAATCAAGATGGCGTCATAGCGTGATTAAACTTATCCAAAACGAGGCGTAAATTCCAGTCTGATACAGGCATGGTGGATTAATGGATAGCAGCTCAGATTGCGGAATCAGAGAACAACGTTCGAATTTCAGTAGAGGTGTTATTTTTATTTTTTTACATTCACCTATATACGAATTAACTTGGGGACAGTATGAATAAATCTTTTCTTAGCTATGGTTAAATAGCAGGACATACTGGGCTCAACTAGTCAAAGAAAACCAGCCTAAAACTGGGATGTGTTCCATCAGGAAAACATCACTGCTGTTACGGTCGAAGACTCTAATGGTTTACAAGACGGGTGGCAAGCAGACATATTTTTTAAGCATATCACCCCAAGCAGATCCGGATTGGCACTAGCACGCAAGAGGTTACAGAGAGTGAGAGCCAGAATAAACAGGGGTGTTTTGAGGAAAGGATAAAGAAAAGGACGGGGATCAAGATCAAGGTATCAGATATCGATTGACATTACATTTGAATATTAGACGATTATAGCTATCAGGTAAGCATTTAAGATGATGTCTGTGCGTGTGTGTGTGTGTGTGTGTGCATGTGTGTTTGCGTGTGTGAGTGTGTGCGTCTTTTTTTAAGCATATTACCCCAAGCAAGGCGAGAGTGGCACTATCACACAAGGGATTACAGAGAGTGAGAGCAAGAGCAAAGAGGGGTGTTTGAGGAAAGGATAAAGAGAAGGACGGTGATCAAGATCAAGGCATCAGAAGATGTCGATTGACATTACATTTGAATAGTTGAAGATTATAGCTCTCAGGGGAGCAAGTAAGAGGATGTTTGTGTATGTGCGTGTATGTGTGTGTGTGTGTGTGTGTGTGTGTGTGTGTGTGTGTGTGTGTGCGTGTGTGTCTATCGTTTTTTTAGACATATCAACGCAAGCAAGGCCACAAGTACGCAAGGGTTTACAGACAGTTAGAGCAAGAGTAAAGAGGGGTGCTCGGGGAAAAGAGAAAGAGAAAGACGGGGATCAGAATCTAGTCATCAGAAGATGTCGATTGGCATTACATTTGAATATTTGAAGATTATAGCTATCAGGGGAGCAAGTAGAAGGAAAGGTGTTCCACTGTCAGGAAGTGCAAGAGAAGAAGCTGTTGGAGTAGAAGAGGCGGTTACATTGAACTGTTTTGTCAGTAAAATGGTGGGACCTAGATGCCAACCTAGTAGCACGCTTAAATTCATGCAGTTGGGGAACCGGTGAAAGTAGCTCGTGAGAGCAGTTGCTATGAAAATATTTGTAGAAAAGGCAGAGGGAAGCCAAATCACGTCTGTAAACAAGAATACAGATACCGTTCCACACCTTTTCTCGGACAAACCTTAATTATTTTATTACCCTTTAAGCAGAACTTTCTTACCACCAGTCCAAGAAAAACATTTGTGTCACTACTACAACAAAAAAGAGTATATTTAAGATCGTAAATCATAAGGAAAATTAATTCATTTTAATAAGATGTGGAAATATCCACTCTCTGTCTGAAGAAGATGCCAGAAACACGTGTAGCAAAATTATGGAAAATAAAATATAATACATATTTTTAAAAATCCACAGTACAACTAAAAACGTTTACGGTTTCTCTCTTCTTTTTAAAATATACACTTTTCTATAGTTGGAACAAGTATAATCTTTCGTATATATATATATATATATATATATATATATATATATATATATATATATATATATATATATATATATATATATATATATATATATATATATATATATATATAAATCACATCTATCCAACCAAATATGTTAGCTCTATCTCTGATATTGAGCGCTTTCTAGTAAGTACCACATATAATATATAAATAATTATACATATATATTTATTTATATTTATATACACTTTCACACACACACACACACACACACACACACACACACACACACACACACATATATATATATATATATATATATATATATATATATATATATATATATATATATAAAGAAGAGAGAGAGAGAGATACCGGTTATATATATATATACATACATATATATATATATATATATACATATATATATAAATATATATATATATATATACAGAGAGAGAGAGAGAGAGAGAGAGAGAGAGAGAGACCGGTTGTAACAGCATAATTGTCCATCCCATAAAATGTTTAATATCTAAATAAAAAAAAAAACACTTAACTAATTGAGTTTCTTTTTTCCACGTTTTCATCTAAGATGTTTAGCCATCTTGATACCATTTGTCGTAAGA
>CAHIKZ030005398.1:2220000-2222500 GCA_903632075.3 Acanthosepion pharaonis
AGGTGCTGAAAACATCACCTGATCCACTTTTCAAAACCTGATCAAATGTCCAAAAATCGTCGGGCCGAAAACTAATTATCTTTTCAAGGCCACCATGTCTTATATTCGTAGCAACTTTATTGCGTATGTATACCAATCCCCGAAAACACTGCCGACTTACTGGAAAAAAAGTGTCCTTCCAAATGAACCTTTTCTAATTTGCAAACACCAGTCTAATAATCTTTCTCGTTTAAATCCTTTCTATTGATTTCCATTTCTTTGAATCTTTTTTTTTTCTTCTTTAATCTGCTGTTATTCTTAAATTCAGAGCTTTCGAATCGTTAATTGCTAGAGAAATTTGAACTGTAATTCCAAGTGGTTTTAATGTTTAGCTCTCGTCCAAAACTTTAAGTGTCTTTCAAAAGTTTTAACATCATTCTTATTATTAAACATATTTTATATCTTAGGCAATGATGTCGAAAATATCCTGCACTAAGCTTGCAGATAATTCGGTGCACGATTTCCAATCTTGACTTTGGAATCGATTTTCCAATCAAAGAGGAAAGAGAAACACCAGTTGTTTGCATTGGACCATAGGCATTACACGTTGTGAAACCGGACAGTCTTCGTGAGAATGAACGAGTCGTATTTAATAGCAGAGTGTTTCAATGATCTAACAGGAACATATATTACTGACTGACCTTTCTCAAAATTGACGACAGCGGTATAAGCTTCATTTTCTTTTTTGTTACTACAATCTACGAAAAAGTAATATCCCGTTAGAAATGAAGAAAAGTGCACTAGACTGAGAAGACGGGACAACAGAAACAAAGAAAAGCGTGCTGAATTGCTCTGTAATATCAATTCTTCTATGTAGAAGTGAATTCTGGACAATTACCTCACAGACTTGAGGCAAGAGAAAGGAAGGATGAGGACTGAACAGACATATAATATCAGTACTTCTACATGGCAGTGAATGCTGGACAATTTCCTCACAGAGAAGGGGAAACTTCAGGCAACAGAAACAAGGAAAAGAATGCTGAATTGCTATGTAATATCAATCGTCTTGTATGGAAACGAATGCTGGTCCATTTCTTCATAGACGAAGAGGAGACGAGGCAAAAGAAAGAAAGAAAAGATTCCAGAACAGACATATAATATCAGTTCTCTTATATGGCAATAAATGCTGGACAATTTCCTCACATAGAAAGAGGAGACTTTAGGCAACAGAAACGAAGAAAAGAGTGCTGAATTGCCCTGCAATATCAATTCTTCATGCAAGTGAATTCTGGACAATTACCTCACAGTATCAGTCCTTCTATATGGCAGTGAATGCTGGACAATGAAGGGGAAACGAGGCAAAAACAAAGAAAAGAATGCTGAATTGCTATGTAATATCAATCGTCTTGTATGGAAGCGAATGCTGGTCCATTTCTTCATAGACGAAGAGGAGACGAGGCAAAAGAAAGAAAATATTGCAGGACAGACATATAATATCAGTCCTCCTATATGGCAATAAATGCTAGACAATTTCCTCACAGAGGAAGAGGAGACTTGAGGCAAGAGAAACGAAGAAAAGAGTGCTGAATTTCATGTAATATGGAGTTGCCGTCATGCAAGGAAGCGAATGCTGGTCCATTTCTTCACAGATGAAGAGGAGACGAGGCAAAAGAAAGAAAAGACTGCAGTATGGCACCTTGCATTTATTGGAAATATTCATAGAAATATGCTTTAATTTTTTCTTATTCAGTTTATTAAACAGGTTGTTAATTTTTCTTTAAACGGAAAATAACTGGGTTGAAAATAATTCACTAAGAATGTACTAAACGATCCTAAAGCAAGGAAAAAGTAAAAGAAAGGAAAAAAAGGAAAGGAAAGATAATAACAAAAGGGGAAAAGAAAAAAAAACATGATATCAAAACAGGCCATGGGTGTGGACCAGATGTCGGTCTTGCCTCTGACTGACCTTAATTTTTGTTGAAAGAATAAAAATTGGAGATATCGGTCGCGAGCGCTGACCGACATTTTGGTAGAAGAATTCTTATCAAAATAACGAAAAGGTAACTTTTAAATTAGAATAATAGAAATGAATTTTACTTTAGTCAGAGAGAAAGTGTCTTTGGGTTGGGAAGTGACTGGTGAAAACGATATACGGAATTGACCTGTTAAGAATTGGACACCCACGTTAAGAAAGTAGAGATATTTCGACCTAGATAATTAAGATTCTCGGCTATCAGGAAAAACAAAGAGGTAAAAAAAGAAGAGCAATTGTTTTTGGACCACGGAGGGCGCCAGGAAGGCGGAAAAGATCCTTTCTAAAAGTCAAGACTAATTAAAGCGGGCTGTTTGACAAAGTCCAGGTGAGAGAGGAGAAGGATTGTCATTTGCGTACGTGCAAAAAGGTGCGAAATCGGATTTTGTTTTTTTTAAAACCAGCACGATGTAACCACACCGCCAACAAAAGGGAGAGGGTGTTCGGTCAATAACAATTGGTCGAATACAATCACGTGACCGCGGAAGA
>CAHIKZ030005398.1:2227500-2240000 GCA_903632075.3 Acanthosepion pharaonis
TGGTAATATTTTTCCTTCAAAAATGTATCCCTGGTAATCATATTTTTTTTTTTTCTTTTTTTCCTTTTTTTTTCAAAAATGTATTTCTGGTAATAGTTTTTTTTTCTTCAAAAATTTATTGCTGGTAATAATATTTTACAAAGTATTTCTGGTATTAAAACCTATTTTTAGTGTTTTTACCCCAGTTTCAGGGTTAACCATTTGCCCATAGCCGGGACCCTAACAGACGTTACCACCCCGGGTCAGGGTGGACCTGGGAACACTAGCAATTAAGAGGTGGTTCCACGCTCCTCAAAACCTCCTGATCAGTGGCCTTGCTGCCGGACGTCGTTTATCGTCTTACCCATGACGCGAATTCAAACGTGGCTTATTTGATTTAGAAATCTTACACGTTGTATTAGAGTTTGAATAGACGTTTCAATATACCCAATGTGACTTTGTCTTTTCTCTAAAAACAGGAACTTATAATCCAGAGAGTGATTCTTATGTATTCAAATTAAAATAATTCAGTTGAGCTAGTTCAGGCATTCACAAGTCTATCACACCAACCATGACGGTCCTGCATACTATACCACCAAATTCACAAACAAATATTTTAATCCATTCATTGTTAATCCAAATATTATCTGAACTCTTCATCCCAGAAATTGAGACAGAAATATTAAAAATCTTTCATAGCTATGTCCATTGTTCTTGTGAAATTTTAATTAAAAATTTAACTTTGAAAATAAAAATCTACTTTGTGTAGTAATAACATTTATCTAAACATTGTATCAGTCTGTGGTAAGTTTCTTGTGAATTGAATAATTAGTCTTGAGAAAAATAGTTCTTTAAAGTTTACTCTTTATGAGTATATATATATATATATATATATATATGTGTGTGTGGGGGGTAATTAAATAATATAGACAAGTGTTGTCTGTTTATTTTATGTAAATTCTTTTCATAATGCCTGATAAGCTTAATAACATTATCATTAAACGAAGAAAGAAAATCACAATATTGATACATATTTTTTAATCCAATCTAAGCTTTCGGCTTACATAAGCCATTATCAAAGATGACAATTACTGTACAATATATTAAGCAATACACGGACAAGAAAGTGATGATAGTCTGTTTCTGTTTACATGGAAGATTTCCAAGCAACGATAAACACTTGTTAGCAAGGTTAAATTACTGCTTTTGAACCACAAACTTCCCATAATTTCTCTCGAACGCTTATATCTGCTTGAAGTGTATCTTAATGTAAACAACTGACATAATATATTGCGAAATAATATATGTATACTCATATATATGTATGTATGCCAACTATATACATAGATATTATGAAATGTTACGACAATTATTTCAATATATTTTTTGTTTATACGTTATTTTTACAGATACAAATATTTAAGTAATGCTCTGTTTATAATAAACTTTATTAACAAAAGTTCATTATATATATATTGTTGTATGGGTATGAGTTTGTAACGCTTGTTTCAGTCTAGGATTGGTGTATACGGAATAAATTCAAATAACAAACAAATGCTATTCTTAAAAGAGTGCTCAATACAGAGTAGAGCAAATATAATTATTTATTCGAAAATTATAAGATCACCACTTGATAAGACACCAAATGTGTTGAAACGAAATGGCTGTTTTTGTAGTGATTTTATAACATATTTACGTTATAATTTTCGAATATATATATATATATATATATATATATATATATATATATATATATATATGCGTTATAATTTTCGAATATATATATTATATATATATATATATATATATATATATATATATATATATATATATATATATATATATATATATATATATATATATATATTCGAAAATTATAACGTAAAATATATATATATATATATATATATATATATATATATATATATATATATATATATATATATTATACCATTCGGACCAAGCAAAGCAATAAATCCACTAAGACTCAATGTTACTGAGTATGAGAGAATATGAGTAAAAAACATTTACTGGGAAGGAAGGAATCGGAAGAGATTCCCACAAGCGTGAAGTGCAATAGAAGAAACTACTAGCATAAAACCTGCGATTCTATGTTGACGCTTGAACATTAAAATTATGAGATCTTAATGTCTTATTCTCTACTGTAATTTGATTCATAAAGTCTAGAGGTGAATTCATCACAACAATTACCATGAAAGCATTTAACTACTGTTGAAATTTTCCAAGTGATGGTGTTTCTCTTATTTGGCAAATTTCCTTTTGATTTTCCAGCACTAGTCAATGCGATATAATGAAATATAGATACTAAAGGTTCATTTCCTTAAAGTTATTTTTAATCATTGATATGAGAAGACGGTTGTATAGAGATGAGAGTGTAGACGACCGTGTGTGTTAAAGTGTTGTTGAGTTAGAAAACACGTCCTGATTATTTACTGCTAAAAGGTCTAACTACAAGAAAATGGCGAACTCAAATTGAGTCCAAGCGAAGATGTAAAGAAAACAAACAAGACCGACGTATACTTGTCAAAAAATGTATTAAATGTATTAAACAACAAATTTACAAGTGACAAAGACATCAACATTTGTGTGCGGACGTAAAGTGTTTGTATTTTTGGTGAATGTTCGTACGTACGTACGTGTATATGTGTTTCATGGCGTTTTTCCATAAATGGACAAAACGCGGATTTCTACGAGAGATCACATTTTGTAAATGCATCCGCTGAAATGCAAAGTGTAAAAAAGAGAACGAGTATTTATAGTGTAGGGAGAGCGACCCCTAGTAAACAATTAGGGAATTATCAACATTTTTAACGATTTTGGCGCCAGACCTGACATCCATGTGAGAGCCTCGATCTGGTGAGGCGATTTAAGAACGTGGCACATTTAAGATAATGTTTTGTTTTTATAGCATCCTGCAGTGTTTGATAAAACTAGACATAGCGCAGCCTATTCCGTGTTACAAATATATTAATCGTCTGAGAGAACACTTCCTACCTCCCATCAACATGGCTGATGGTAACTTCCTGGAGAGTGACACATTTTGCCTCGGACTACCGTTTTCCGCTGCCGGGAATTGTATCAACTGCTAAGTCTGTTGATTCGAAAGTCGATTCACTGTGTCATGCTAGACCATTTTTTCTCGCCAGAAAATTTGTTACATATTTTATCAGTCTAGCATTTTACAGTTGAAATGGTTAGATGTAACCGTAAGTTCTATGGTAACAGATTCTTATCCCTCCCGGTATTACATCCACGGCCTTATAGATTGGCGGCAAGGTCTCATCATTTTACAGTTGAAATGGCTAGATGTAACCGTAAGTTCTATGCTAACAGTTTCTTCTCTCTCACGGTATTACATCCACGGCCTTATAGATTGGCGGCAATGTCTCATCATTTTACAGTTGAAATGGCTAGATGTAACCGTAAGTTCTATGCTAACAGTTTCTTCTCTCTCACGGTATTACATCCACGGCCTTATAGATTGGCGGCAAGGTCTCATCATTTTACAGTTGAAATGGCTAGATGTAACCGTAAGTTCTAGGCTAACAGTTTCTTTTCTCGCTTGTGGTACAGTCTCTCGGTTTCATGCCTTCCGGCCAACATCTTCAAAAATTTAAATGCAATGTCAATCGTTATCTACTGTCTTCCTGATTACTTTTCTATTGTTCTCGCTCTTCTTTTATTGCTTTCTAATTCTTCCACATCCAGTAACCTCGTGAGTCATAATGGCTCTACAGACTTGCATTCCAGTGAAATTTTCAGTCTAATTTCAATGCAATGTCAATCGTTATCTTCTAGCTTTGAATTTATTTTATTCATTTTGCAATGCAACCACCTGTACATCAACTACCAGCAACAAGGTTTTCAGAGTTGTCACGCAAGGCTGATGAGTTAGTTCTTCCTACAAAGTTAACCCATAGATGGGGGAGATGAGAATGAAATTGATTCATACTTGTACGAAAGCGAATGTAATGAACTCGAATGAAATTCTAACATCGCTGGCTAATTTCTTGTCCCGAACTGGTATGAGCTGCTTTCCGGGGTTCCGTGACCATCCTTTGACATGAAAACCTCATAGTCGTTGGGTGGTCAGCAACAAATCCAGGGGAAGAGGACCCTGATATCTATACAATGACTATTGTAGACTAATCTATCTACAGTCTTGCCTTCTTTTGTGTTCAATTTATATATATATATATATATATATATATATATATATATATATATATATATATATATTGTTTGAATAAAACAGACCACTTTATGGTTCCATGTAATAAGTTATTTCACCACAACCCCTTTAACAGGGCTCTGGATCATCAGACTTTACTTCCAAAAGTAGAAATGGAAAATGAAAAGAAATTCACACGTTTTTGACGGACCGCATCTAGCATATGTAAAACTAGCGAAGTGAGGAAGTGAGGTGGGAGAGAAGATATGGGTGGATTAGATGTACCATTTCAATTCCTTATTCTTAACCCCACTGTGTCGGCTAGACGTCGCTTAAACCTAACGTGTATTGTCTCTAGATATAGATGGGTAAGGGGTGAGGGAGAAGACCGACATTAAAGGAAGAAGCTTCAACAACCCTAATAAATTACATTCCACGAGGGCAGATTTCATTCAAATTCTTAGACGCTGTTAATTCGCCTTACTTTAAAGGGCATATTTGGGAGGTTAAGGTTTGATATAAAACGAAATGTCTAAACAATCTACGAAGAATTTAATTTGAAGTTCGTTGGAGTTTTGGATATTTTCTATGAAATAGTCGATTGGAAAAACTCATAGAGAGTACATTGAAAAAGTAATCCATTTTATATTTAGTAATCTTTTTTTTATTTTTCTAAACTTGCATCTATTGATTGTTAAATTGACATCTGTTCTTTTGATTTTTGTTCATTAATTAAATAAACTCGAGTTGATTATTCAGTTGACATCTATTCATTTCAGTTTTGTTCATCGATTAAACTCGTGACTTTTTTTAATATACCTACATAATTATCAAAGGTTCTTTCAATTTAAATAACTTTATCATCAATACTAATTGTTAAAAGGTAGTATATTTCAATTTAAATTAAATTACCAATTTAAGCTTTACCTCCGTGTTATTTAAACTCACTTCCAATTGGAGAATATTCGAGGAGAAATTTGGATAAAATATTACTAGGAGAAAATTAGGTCCTTCTTTTACAATCTTTTATATATCCATACACATATACACTTCCACACATGTCCGAACCCCTATCTATATCCACATACCTATATCTCACTATATACCTATGA
The DNA here is from genome assembly GCA_903632075.3 of Acanthosepion pharaonis. Taxonomy (NCBI): domain Eukaryota; kingdom Metazoa; phylum Mollusca; class Cephalopoda; order Sepiida; family Sepiidae; genus Acanthosepion; species Acanthosepion pharaonis. Next base: position 2,232,784 of record CAHIKZ030005398.1, read on the forward strand.
GTTCTTATATACACCTGCACACACATCCAAACGAAAAAATATATGTATATTCCCATATTTACACATATACACCTGCAGAGAAACACAACCACATATCTACATACATATCTACACATACACTTATACTTACATATATACATATATACACATAAAATCACCTGCATATCCATATACATGTACCTCCATGTACATACGCACATATACATTTACACACATATATAAATATACACATATACACATACACACATACACATGCATACATACATACACACATACATACACACACATATATGCATATACATACATAATATGCAATATATCTACATACATACATATGCGTACATATGCACGTACACATATATACACACGTACATGTCTCTATACCCATGTCCACCAATACACCCATTTATGCCTGCATTCGAAGACTTTATCAATATTTAATTACATTATGGATACCCAAGTCGTATAATTATACATATCTACACATATATTACCTGGCTCTTTCATATCTATGGCAAAACATATAGGTACCCATCTAATTGTACACGTCCATACTCACATAAAAAAAACCCTTGTATGCCTCTCTTTCCATATAAAAACATGTACATGTACATATCAACAGGTGCATCAGTGTTCAAGTACTTGTATACATACAGTCATGTGTTGGCGTTCATGCGTGCATAGTAATATTTCCAAAAGCAAAAGGAACAAAAAATCATTCAATGTTATTCTTCCTATATAATTATTTCTCAATGTATTTACTTAGGTTTAGGTTGTTTTTGTGCCGGCATTTAAAAACTAGTTCATTGTGTCTATTTAGTAATATGTCTGGATCTTTATGTTTGATTATGAAGATTTTCTCCTTTCAGCATAAGTCGCATCTGTCTCTGAAGTTTTTGGAGTTCTGGCTCTTGATATTATTTTCCACTTTATTTGTGGGGTTAGCCACTCTCAACAAATTCAATAATGTTTTGATAGTGCCGTTTGGTTCTTTTTACACTTATTTTTGAAGGACTGGCGATGTTTGTACAGTCAGTGTTTCCAATCTCGCGCCGATATTCCTATGTATATCTTTTTCTCTTCAGCCTTTTCTTTGGGGAAAAATTGTTTCTTCATATTGTGTTCTCTGCCATGCATATTCTTTCAACTGGGCACTCTGATCCTGTCCTGCGGTTTCATGTTGATTTTTCCATTCGGGTTGTATTATGATTTTGTATTAGATGATCATGAAGGTCTCTCAAGATTTTACTATTGTGTGAGCTAATATTTCTTTCCATATTATACATGCAAGAATAGCTAATCTTTAGATTCATCTTGTTGAATATCTTTTTTAGAGATGTATTTTTGCTAAAGTGTTTTTCTATCAGTTTTATGAAGTATTTACCTATATTAATATTGGAGAGGTATGCGAATTAACAGTGTCTAAGAATTTGAATGAAACCTGCCCTCGTGGAATGTAATTTATTAGGGTTGTGGTAGCTTCTTCCTTTAATGTCGGTCTTCTCCGTCACCCCTTACCCATCTATATCTAGAGACAATACACGTTAAATTTAAGCGACGTCTAGACGACACAAGTGGGGTTACGAATAGGGAATTGAAATGGTACATCTAACCCACTCATATCTTATCTTCTCTCCCACCTCTTTCTCACGTCGTTAATTTTACATATGCTTGATGCGGTCCGTCAAAAACGTGTGAATTTCTTTTCATTTTTCATTTCAACCTTTGGAAGTAAAGTCTGATGATCCAGAGCCCTGTTAAAGGGGTTATGGTGAAATAGCTTATTACATCGAACCTTAAAGTGGTCTGTTTTTATTCAAACATATCGGCTCTGAATTTTACATTGAGCTCTCCCGGTATCATCCTCCTTGGGTCGACCCATGCGGATTACCTAGTTTTGCATAAACTATATATATATATATATATATATATATATATATATTCTTGCATATACAATATATATACAATATATATATGTATATATATTCTTGCATATACAATATATATACATTATATATATGTTATTGGGACTCTCCCGTCGGTCTAGACGTATGAGGATCTGCCAGCTTATTGATTCAGTTATGAAAGTTTATGCGCTAATCTTAGGTGACATTTAAGACCCTGTTAGTGATTTACAAAGGACGTCGCATATGGAGCAAATGCAAGGATTGTGAGATGAGATCACTGTTAGATTGGTTGACCTTTTAGATCCTGCTCTCACTTCTTGAAGATGATTCAGACAAGCAAATTGAAAATTGCTGAGTCCACTAAAACACGTTGATCTCCATTCTACCCGCTCCAAAGCTAAGCGCTGAAGGGTGTTATGTGGTATATTGACAGCTGACAAGTTGCTTTTCAGCTTGTCTTTGTATCTTAGCCATGGGCGTCCTACATTCCTGTAGCCCTGATCTAACTGGCTGTACATTAGGATTTTGGGTATCCTGTCATCAGACATTCTCAAGACATAACCAGTCCTCCGTAACTGAGATTGTATGATAAAAGTCTCGATTCCTCCAATATTGCACCTATTAAACAGGTCTACGTTATTTGTCCTATCTTAAAGCTTAACCCCACAGATTGTACGCAGGCTGCTTTTATGGAAAACATATATATATTCAACTAACGAAAATCTTGGTAACCCGTATGGATAATCCAAAGAAGGATGAAATCCTGAGAGCTCAATGTTAAGTCAGAGCGGATAATTTAATTTAAAAGAAAAATAGACCAATTTAAGGCTCCATTAGTTATAATTTATTTCATCAGAGTTTTACTTTTTCTCTGGATCCTCAGACTTTACTTTCAAAGACGAAACGAAAAAATGAATTTAAAATTTACACTTTTGACGGGTAGGATTGAGCTTATATAAGTTGAATTAGAGGGTGATGAGGGATGGTGTGAGAGACATGGTCGAGTTTAGAGAGGGAAGGGAGAGTTTAAAATTTATCTTTATATTTCTTTTTATTACAATGCTTAATATTGCGGAAGGAGGTGGGGTAAGGATCAGAGATTGACTTATTTAGTCGGTCAACTTAACGGAAATGATACGGGAAAAGAAAGAAAGAAGAAAAAAGGGGAAAAGAAAAAAGTGGGTAGTAAAGAGATAAGAGATCTACGTAGGGTTTTTGGAGGAAGGAGACGGGTGACAGCAATTTAGATAAAAACAGAATCTAACGTTTGATAGTAATTTAAATGTTTAAAAAATACTCTACAAAGAAAATAAATTTAATGCTAGTTAGCTATTTAAAAATCAACTTGTCCACAAATAAATTAGGGATTCAATATAAGCCGAATATTATATTAAAAAACAAAAAAAATTCTAATCTCTATCTATAAAAGGCAGGATGTGTGTGTGTGTGTGTGTGTGTGTGTGTGTGTGTGCGTGTGTGTGTGTGTAACGAATGCACGGCGCAATTTCGACGGATTTGCCAAAATTTACATGCACATGCTCCAAGTACCAGCGGCAAGGCCAAGACGACTTTGTATTTCCCAACCCCATCGATAGTGGAAATAATCAATTTTTCCATGCTTCTACAGCAGTTTTCTTGTAGTTTGCGGCCATTTTTTACTGGCCAGAGTGAGAGCCTATAGCTGGCTGCCACGAATAGGCAGGAAGATTCTATTGACCAGCGTGTGAGCCAACAGCTGACTGACACGAATGTTAGCTAGCATGCAAAAAAAAAATCGATAGCTGCATTCGTCACAAGTGGGAAAAATTTAAATCTGCATGGCACTTTACTCCAATTGGCTCATTCGCTTGCTTAAACTCAACGTTGATTCTGTTTCCGCAGAACTGGGTTGGGTGTGAAAAAGTATTTGTTGTTTGGTTTTTCCAGTTACGAGTCCTTTTTTAAAGCTGATCGTTTTGTGTTCATTTTGTTTAGTTCTTTTGCTGCTAGTAGTAATATATTAATATTGTAGATGACTATAAAGATAAAATCTTTATCAGTTTGAGTCTAATATATGAATTTAATTTGTAGCTATTATTAGAAGGGTTTATTTTTTTTAAATTAAAGTTTAGATTTCAATTCAAGATGGAGTAAGATTTAAATGTAATAGTAAAAAAATTTACTGTTTTTTCTTACACACACCACATTCATATTTACGTAAAAGCACCTACACATACATTGATATACATGTACAATTACATATATACCCACATATATATGTATTGATGAACGTCAGCATACACGCATATACATATACAAATACTTACATATACATTTACATATCTCCAGACGCATCCATATTTCTACATATTTAAATTGTTTTCTTAAATTTTACAGTTAAAGTTAGATGGTGAATTAAGTGTTTAAATTTCAAAAAATATTTTAAATTTTAATATTTTTGATATCATGAATAAAGGTTATAGAGTAACATTTTTTAAATTTAACTTAAAGTGAGATTATCTCCAGGTGAATAAAAATTCCCAATCTTTCAAGTCTAATTAGAAATTATTTCAAGAGAAAATAAGATTAACTGGTAATAGTTATTTTTCCATTATAAGTCTATATACATAAACAAACAACGATATCTACATATATATTCTACATATGACAGATATAAATTCGTAAATATATATATATATACATGCACAAACATATATACAACCCTATATATATATATATATATATATATATATAATGTATACCCAAGTATAGGATTGGTGTATAGGGAATAAATTCCAATAATCAACAATTAGTATTTTTAAAAGAGTGCTCAATACAGAGTAGAGCGAATATGATTATTTATTCGAAAATTATAACATAAATATGCTATAAAATCACTACAAAAATAGCCATTTTGTTTCAACACTTCTGGTGTCTTATCAAGTGATGATGTTGAATGTAGATTGTAGAATAAAGGGTTTTAAAAGGTTCAAATTAATTAACCACCCCTCGTAAGGGGAAACGTTGTTACATGAGCTGGAATGACCCATGAATTATGTAACAGCGCTTACCCTAGCGAGGGGTGTTTGATTGATTTGAACTTTTTAAAACCCTTTATTCTACATTCAAAACCATCACTTGATAAGACACCAGAAGTTTTGAAACAAAATGGCTATTTTTGTAATGATTTTATAACATATCTTTTTTGTTATAATTTTCGAATAAATAATATATATATATATATATATATATATATATATATATATATTATTAAATATAACACAACGAATGTCTGTTATGTTTGATTATGAGCTGTTTTAATCTTCATATAGTTGCTTTAATTTCGGGAGAATATAAAAACAAAAACTTTCAAATATTTGGATATTTCTTATTATGCTGTTCCTTGATCAAAGGCTCACAGATGCCATCATCAGAATGGTTATATGGCCATTTAAACAAAGATATTCACCATCAAAGATGATGATATGTTATTTTTGTAATGTCCGTTTGTATGAGAGATTTTATAAATCACAAACAGTAACTTCTTCGAACAATACTCTGTCAGACGCCGCTAATTCCTATATATATTGGTATTGGGGAATTGGTTTTTCATTTACAACACCTAAAGGTTTTGTCGGGCGAGTATATATTTATAAGATTATTAGTATTATTTATATAGATATATATATATATATATATATATATATATATATATATATATATATATATATATATAAAGAAAGAAAGATATATAATCCGGTCAACAAAAAATTGCTTGAGGATGAAATGGAACAAATCTTTTAATTTAATTGCAAAATTAAATTCAGGACTTTAGCTTCTATTTTTTGAAACATGGTTAGAACTGTGTAGCGGAAAAACATATTTTAAATCAATTAATATATATATATATATATTCCTTTACCCTTCTTGTGATCAATTATTTCAAGATGAGTTCTGCTTGCTCTCTGTCAATCCGTTTTCAAACCAAACTGTCGGCAGCGACACTTTATTCCTATATGACACTTACGTTGGCATAAAAGATTGCTATACGACGATAACGGTCGCAGAATAGAAGACGCAGATTGTAAATTCGTGATGCGGTTCTGTGGCTGTGACACTATATATATATATATATATATATATATATATATATATATTTATTTATTTATTTATTTGAAAGAGAGAGAAATGGAGCGAGAGTGAGGTGATTCGATCAATGACTGAGTCGATTGTTGATCAATACCCAGCTAAAAGGAAAATATCTATCTTCCGGACTGTTCACCTGCTACTTAAGCAAATATCTACTCATCTTTGTAAGTGCTCTTTACTCAAAAATTTAATGAAGGTTTTCCTTAAAAGCCTTGCTCCAAGCAAATATGATCAGCTAAATTTCCAATTACTTAACTCGATTAAATATTTCCGTTTACATTGAATGGATGACACACGCACACACATTCATAATTGCAGTTAGATAGATAGATAGATAGATAGATAGATAGATAGATAGATAGATAGATAGATAGGAATAGACTGAGATAGATAGATATGAAACAAATTGCATAGATAGATAGATAGATAGATAGATAGATAGATAGAGATAGATAGATAGATAGATAGATAGGAATAGACTGAGAATGATAGATAGATAAGAACCGACTGAGAAAGTTAAATATAAAATAAATTAGACAGATAATTAGATATATAGATATGAAGCGACTAATATAGACAGATATGAAATAAATTAGTTAGTTAGAATAGACTGAGATAGATAGATAGATAGATAGATAGATAGATAGATAGATAGACAAAGAACAGACTGAGATAGATAGATATGAACATGTATACAGATAGATAGATAGTAATTGGAAACTGAATCGACAAAGAAAACATTCTTTTTCTAAGAAATCGATATTAAATAACACATATATATATATATATATATATATATATATATATATGTGTGTGTGTGTGTGTGTGTGTGTGTGCATGTATTTATGTGTTTATTCCACCAGAGGAGATGGTATCCTAAATTGTGTATCAAATATTTAATACGCTGATAAAATCGTATCCCAACAAGTATAAGATATTTGTCACTTTCCTTTTCTGGTTGCGATCTGTTCCTCCGTTTTCAAGATGGCGTTGCCTACACGCTACGGGGTACATTTCAATAAAAATTTCATTTGTAGCTTTCTGAAATAGGATAGCACCACTAGCCATTTTCAAAGAAAATTTTAGTCAAGAATACACACCTGGGATAATTCATATTCCGATACCAAACAGCAAGTGGATAATTCATATTCCGATACCAAACAGCAAGTGGATAATTCATAT
>CAHIKZ030005398.1:2245000-2275000 GCA_903632075.3 Acanthosepion pharaonis
GTTGGAAAAGCGGAAAGACCATGAGAAAATTTTGATGAAGAAGGAACAGAAAAAATGCAACAACAACAACAATAATAATAATAATAATAATAATAATAATAATGGTAGTTCAAGTCTTAAAGAAATACAAAAAATGTTCTCACAATTACACTCAAACCTTACGAAGGGCTTTATCTATGTAAAATATGCGTGTTTTTTTGTTTGTTTGTTTGTTTGTTTGTTTTTTCAAATTTGCTCATGATGCCATTTCTGACCTCGGAACTCGGAAAGAAATGTGTATACACCAACAATCCCTGTTGTAGTTGGAGCTCTAAGACTAGTTGGAAAAGATTGCAGTAGACTAATTGAAGGGATTCCTGGAAGTCCATGCCTAAAAAAAAATCGTCCTCACAAGTACAGCCCACACTTTACGAAGGGCTTTATCTATGTAATTTTCTTTCTTTTTTTTTTGTCAGTGGAAAGTGATACCATTTCTAACCTTAGGTCCCTGGGCGGGACCCGGAAAGAAATGTGTAAACGCTAGAAATCAAAGAAAATAAAAATGAAAATAATAATAATATGAAGAAGAAAGCGAGTTGTAAAAATGGCAAAAAAGCAGAGAAAAGGAAGAGGTAAGCCAAATACAAGTAGAGAAGGAGGATGAGAAAGAAGAAGAAGAAGAAGAAGAAGAAGAAGAAGAAGAAGAAGAAGAAATCATAGAAAATAAAAAAACAAAAGGAAGGAGAAAACATAATGTATGAAGAAGAATTAAAAGAAGAAATCAGGTTGTAGAAATGGAAAAAAGAGAGAAAAGGAAGTGGTAAGCCAAATGCAAGAAGAAGAAGAAGGAAAAGAAGAAGAAGAACAAGAACAAGAAGAAGGAAAAGAATAAGAAGAAGAAGGAAAAGAAGGAGGAAAAGAAGAAGGAAAAGAAGAAAAAGAAGAAAAAGAAAAAGAACAAGAAGGAAAAGAAGAAGAAGAAAGAAAAGAAGGAGGAAAAGAAGAAGGAAAAGAAGAAGAAGTAGAAGGAAAAGAAGATGAAGAAGAAGAAGAAGAAGGAAAAGAAGAAGGAAAAGAAGCTGAAGAAGAAAAGAAGAAGGAAAAGAAGAAGAATAAGGAAAAGAAGAAGAAGAATGAAAAGAAGAAGAAGAAGAAGAAGAAGAAAGAAAAGAAAAAGAAGAAGAAGAAGGAGGAAAAGAAGAAGAAGGAAAAGAAAAAGAAAGAAGAAGAAGAAGAAGGAAAAGAAAGAGGAAAAGAAGAAAGAAGAAGAAGAAGAAGGAAAAGAAGAAGAAGAAGAAGAAGGAAAAGAAGAAGAAAAAGGAAAAGAAGAAGGAAAAGAAGACGAAGAAGGAAAAGAAGAAGGAAAAGAAGAAGATGAAGGAAAAGAAAAAGTAGTAGAAGAAGAAGGAAAAGAAGAAGAAGGAAAAGAAAGAGCAAAAGAAAGAGGAAAAGAAGAAGAAGAAGAAGGAAAAGAATTAGAAGAAGAAGAAAAAGAAGAAGAACAACAACAACAAAAACAAATAGGAGACTGGAATGGAGAATGTAGGAATATGCAAAATAGGCAGAGAAGAAATAAAGAATTAATTAAAAAAAAAACTGGAAACCTGGAAATTGAGAAAAAAAAAAAAATAAAAAAGAAAGAAACAAAATAACAGACAAGAAAACAAACGAAAAGAAGACGCAGAAAAAGAAAACTGAAAATTATGCAATAAAAAAAAGAAAATTAAAACTCACAGACAAACAAATAAAAAAAAAAAAAAAAACCTAAACATGACACAAAAGAAAAACCGAAATATCTATAAATAATAAGAAAGAAAAAAGAAAGAAAGTATAGCGTTGAAATAACAGATAAGGAAGCAAAAAGAAAGAAAGGCAAAAAAAACTGAACACAAGAAAAGCAGAAAAATGAAAAAAGAAAGAATGTAACCTAAAATTACAGACAAGAAAGAAAGAAAGAAAGAAAGAAAGAAAGAAATAAGGAAAGAGAGAAAGAAGAAAAGGAATGAATAAAGAAAGGAAAAGTGAAGAGAAGAAAGTAAGCTGATATACGAAATGAGAAAGAAAGAAACGGAATGAAAAAATAAAGGAAAAGTGAAGATAAGAAAGTAAGCTGATATACGAAAGGAGAAAGGAAAGAAAGAAACAAGGAAAGAAAGAAGAAAAGGAATGAATAAAGAAAGAAAGAAAGAAAAAAGAATTAGTAGATTAGAATGAAAATAGCTTTGAAAACACAGATAATAAAAGAAATACGAAATAAACGTAAAAATCGAACACAAGAAAAAAAATCGAAACCATTTCTTTCTCTCTCTCTCTCTCTCTCTATATATATATATATATATATATATATATATATATATATATATATATATAAAGTGTGAGATGTATACAGATAGGGGTGTGTGGGGTGAGAGTTAGACAGAGAGAGAGAGTAGTGCAATAGGTACAAAATGATGGCTGGTGTCGTAAGCCTACTTTTGCTTTACACTCGCTCTTTCGTGTTATTTTACACAGAAGACTCTAATAGATTTGATTCCGACAAAAATGGTTATTGATCAATGAATCATTTAGTGATTAACTTGAATACAACATTTGAATAAGTCTAGAATATACATTTGTCACACCATCAGAGATAAGTCGAAGACAATAAAACGCCATTGTCACGAATCGACTTCGTTAGAACTCGGAGGAGATCAGTTGAATTTTTTTTTTCTTTTCCTGTTCTTGTGTGTTTCCACTTTCTTCCTTTAAATCGCTCTTGGAGAATGTTTAAGAATTTGGTTCCACAGAACGATTACTGCTAACTTCAGAGGAAGTAGTTTGGTTAGATCTTTTGCGTTGATATAATAGGAAGCCTATTACTAAGAAACGCATTTACATTATATTTATTTTGCTTGATCTCATATCCAGATAAATGTAATTTCTTCTTTGCTGATCGCTTTCTTTATGATGATGTAAGATAGAGTAGAAGAAAGTGCTGAAGTCCTGAAGTTGGACCTCAAATTTACCAGAAAATGACCCACACACTTGATTTCATGACCTTCCTCTGAGGCACATATGGAATGGGACATGCAGGATCCAGTTATAAAGCTACAACGAACTGATTCGGTTATAATTTCCAGTGGCGCTTTCTGTAGTATGTCCTAAAGGCGTAGCCCTCTTCATCCGTTGGTTCAACCGTTGAGATTTTTTGTCATCATCATCTGCTTGTTTCACCTTTGGTGTTGGTCGCGCTTAGTATGGGTCCTCCAAGTGTGGCTATGTTGGGGATGGGTATATAGACGTCATCAAAAATTTTGACCATCGACTGGAGGTGTACCGCCGAAGCCTAGGCGGACATTTGAGTGCCATGACTTAAATAACATGATCCAATAAAGAAATAAATAAATTTTCACCAATAACACTGATTTATTTACTGCTGACTTTGATCCGTTTTAATGAAACACCGTTTATATATATATATATATATATATATATATATATATATATATATATATATATATATATATATAAAACATACGTTTACACTGAAACTATAAAATTATGTAAAAAATTATCTATAGTTGAAGCATAGAATTACTTACAAAATATTTCGATTTCATTACTTAGAAAATATTCCGATTTCATTAAATAACTTAGGGAGGTTGATATACCGTAAAGCACAAACAAACAACCAATCAACAAGAAAGAACTCATTTATGACGCTAGTCCTTATAATATCCTAGAATTTCTTAAATTAAACGTTATTCCAAAATATTCTGTTAGGTTTCCAGCCCCGCAAACATTATGAAAATATAAAACACATATCTATCAAAGTGACTCAGTTATTCCCTTTAGACCTTCTGTTTAGATAGATAGATAGATAGATAGATAGATAGATAGATAGATATTGATATAGATATATATATATATATTTAAATTAGTAAATTTATAAAAATGTTTTGTAAAAATAAAAATATTAATAAGAACACAGAATTTGTTGTTGTTATCACGATGTTTCGGCCATTGTGCCCTTCGGTCTTCATCAGGTGTATAACGATCCACGTAACCTGTAGGGTATGTCGAACTGAACCATTTATTTAATCTACGTTCTCATTCCACTGCACACGTCTCGTGATATCTTGTTTTTATTTTTACTACTGCTCATTCAGTGCTCGCCATATTACTACTGACGCTAAGTACACACTGCCCAGCCTAGTGTTTGAACTGACAATTATTATATCACCAAATTCACAAACGAACATTTTCATCCACTAGTGTCCTATCCCGTAATTCCCTGTACGTTATGCTGACCGAGATACATCTGATGAAGGGTAGAGAGCTCAGGGGCCGAAATGTTGTGACAGCAACTACAGAGTTGAGAACAATAGCCCGAATGTAAATGGGGTAAATACCTCTGAAGATGTCTCTTGTAAATCGAAAGTTTGCATCTAATGCAAATTCTTGGCTATTCTTTAAATCTACAACAACCACTTAAGCGAAAAGCTATTTGAATTTTTGAAAGAAAAACGATTACGATATATATATCGTTCTTCTTTCATGCACATTTCAATGTATACGACAGACAAGGTGCTTTGATTTAGTTTCCTATACAATTTATCATGTAATTTTTTTTTTTTCTTTTCGGATGATAAATTATATAAAAAACTGTTTAATTGTTCTTTTTATCCGAGCGCTTTCGGCTATACATTTAACCATTTGCAAGGTTGAAATCTATTAACTGTTAACAAGAAATAGTTTGTTGTATGCATGCATTTATAGAATGTTTTCATTTTCAAAACAGTCAAGATATTGTGTCAATGTTCATAGTTGATATTATTGAGTGTTGTTTTTGTTTTTTTTGTTTATATTAATAAGGCTTCCATTATATTTAGCCTTCTTTTGCATGTCGATAATGCTATTATATTTGTGTTGTCAACAAGTATGTTATGAATAACTTCCGGTAGGTCTCCATGATTATTTAAATGAGATCTAATTGAGCTATAGTCAGAAATGTGTAGTGTAAGTCTTCGTGTCAAACATGTTGTAGTTTGGCCTATATAATTATTTTTCGAATTTTGATTAATCAGGAATAAAATTCCTTGATGGCCATAAGTTCGTAAATAATATTTGTCCTATCTAATTTTGTTTAAAGAGGTGAATTATTATTTTAACTTTAAGGTTAGAAGTTATATATATATATCTATATATATATATATATATACATGTGTGTGTGTGTGTGTTGTGTGTGTGTGTAAGTGAAAGTATCTCCCGTACAGCGCCTAGAATTTGTTTTTTCGAACGGTTTTGATACAAGAGGTTAACTCCGCAAACAATGTAACCCCCGTAAAAAAAGGAATGCGAAAGAATGTACACATCCACAATATTCGGAGATTTTACAAACAGCATACTAAAAACACACGCAAAAAGAAGACGTATACACGAAATTACTACGATGATGACTGATGGCAGTGGTGGCAGCTTCGGTGGCAAAATACAATGTCTGTAAGCAATAAAATAAAAATAGTTCAAAGAAAGAACTGGCTATGATAAGTAATTTGGATACTTATGTTGGTTGAAGAAAGTCTTTTTTGCAAAGAAACCGTGAAATGGCCTGCTAGTAGGGGTACTTATTTTCCAGGAGGAGGTCTGTGGTTTGGATTGAGTGGTTAGGAAATTAGTCTGGTAACAACAAAGTGTTCGCTTAGACTGGAAAAAAAATCTTTCAAAGTGAGTACTTGAAGCAATAATAATTTACATAGGAGAATAAATAAAATATATATATATATATATATATATATATATATATATATATATGTGTGTGTGTGTGTGTGTGTGTGTGTGTGTGTGTGTGTGTTAGCTTAGATGTGGCACAAGGCATAAAGTATTTGGGCAAGCACTGAATATCGAATTCACTAATCAGTAGCAATTGATCTCGCAAAACAAGGTAGCTAACCATAACAACACGTGTAAGTGGCAAAAGTGATTTTAGTAAGCGTATTTCTGGCACAAGACAGAAAGAATGGATCATCCAGTAAAGATCAAACTCAGTATTTCGTCGTCATTGATATATATATATATATATATATATATATAAGAAAGAAAGATAATGTAGTGGTTCCAACGAGAGAAAAGTATGTATATTAAATAGAAGAGAAGAGAGGTGCCGCAAACGTTTTTGGTTGTAATGTGGATTTATTTAGAAAAAATATTATGCTTTGTCTAACATAATTTCACGACACGTGTTTCTGGTCTCGCGACCGTCTTCAGGTAAAAGTGGAATTTCCACATATTATTAAAAATAATAATTAATTTTTCCTAATGTTCAATGTTAAATATTCTCGATATGAGACATTTTCTGTTTGTGTGTTGGTAATCTGAATTCGTTTGCGGCACCTCTCTTCTCTTCTTTTATATATATATATATATATATATATATATATATATATATATATATGAATGAAGAAATATATAATATCCTACATTCCGAGTTGGATTGAGCACTGTTTTTTCTGACACTATAGAGTATTTATATGTATTTGTATGCAATCGCTCTCTCGTATTTACCCATTCAGTTATATATATATATATATATATATATATATATACATAAACGTTAACATTGAAGTCAATACTCATGCTAGACGCAATCGTCAGTCCGCGAATTTTGGATTTTGTCTCGATTATTTATATATATGTGTCAGTGGTGCATTGTGGTTAATCTGTGGTGGCGGTTATTTTGGCGGGAGCGGCTTGTTTGTTTATCTATTTACTTGTTTGGGTTAATTTATTTGACTTGTTTTTCATTTTCATTTTGTATTATTTATTCTTTTCGGTTTTTGATGTTTTATTAACGTAGTAAAAGATTTTTGGGACCATATGCTTAGATCGCTTGTTTAATAATTTGTTTGGGCCTGGGAAGGTAATTAAAGCTATTTATTCGTCCAATTTTTAGTTGCTGTAGTCTATTCTGTAATTTAGGCGGGGGACATTTTTTAATTTATTTATTTATTTGGATTATTTTTACTTGTTTTTGCTCTTTTATGCTTATTTTTATTAGTTCTAACTGTTATTTTACCAAGGGCGAATTGTTAATTTGTTCATCTATTCGGATTAATTTTTTGTTGTTTTTTAATAATTTACTTATTTTATCAAACCCTCTCTAAAGAAACAACTAACTGAACACAGAAAATCACGCAAAGAAGAAGTGGTTTTTATCCCGTATTCGCATAGGACACACGCACATAACTCACTCCTTCCTCCTAAAAGACGAAGATCCTCCTGAATAGCATGCCGAGAAATTTATACTGTGAAGCACTTCCTGCTTGATTGCGGTGACATGGCATATATTCGAAAATTATTTTACAATGTGAACAATTTGAAAGAACTTTTCGAAAAATCAAACCCCAATTTGATCTTGACCTTTCTTAGGAAAGTTGGACTATATAATAAAATATAATTCCAATTTGGTGTCTGATGATGAAAGGGGGAACTTTGATACTTGCCAGGTGAGAAATTTTCAAAGAATGGCGCACCTCTGAAAACAGTGAATTTAAAAAACAATAAAAGGAAGACAACACCGAAAAGAAGGAAAAGAAAGGGAAAGTTTTCTTGAAAGCATTTCAACCTTAGCTAAAAAACAAAACAAAAAAAAAATTGCAACCCTGTAACGGCAAGATATATGCCTTAAATCAAAATCAGCATTGTTGCGGTTTTAGCCCCTGGTAGATATCCATGGCCTAAAAATGCCGATTTTTAAAATTTTTTTTCCATTTTCAGTTTATTAATGATTCTGACGTAGTTTGAGGTGTAGATGACCCTAACTGTTTGACCCTAAATGATCTCTTGCTGATCGATGGGTCGTTAAGTTTTAAACAAACAAAGAATTATTTTTTTATTTTGTATATTTTTTATTTACGCTATTTGGTTTACGATTTTTGAGTAACTGTTGTGGTAGGATTCACCTAATTTGCATAGTGGAGTACCGACCATATAAATATGGTTGGTACCGGGAAGACGAGGGGAGGAATCAAGAGATTCAATCCAGAGACTCTGCCCGACTGCGACTAAGTCAACACATTCTCCAGGAACGGTCTTCCCAAGAATATACAAAAGACTATACGTAAATATTGTGTACACTTTCTTGTTTCAATACATTTTGTTCTAAGTACATTTTGTGTTGCATTATTATTCCATGCATTAGTCAAGTTTCAACAGTAACGTAGTACCTTTTTTATCATTTTATGGCAGTTATAGCTATTTTTACGTCCACTTTTTGGATTGGTTATTGTGGTCTATTCTAACGATTATTTTGGCGGGACTGGTTTGTTAATTTGTCCATTATTTATTTATTTATTTATATGGGTTGATTATTTTTACTTGTTTTTTATGTATTTTATTTTCATTTATTCTATTTCGTCTATTCTAACGGGTGTGGTTTGTTTATTTCTTTATTATTTGTTTGGGTTGATTTATTTTACTTATTTTTATGTATATTTTTGTTTATTTGCATTTATTCATTTCAGTTTTCCATTTTTAAGCAATGTAGTAAAAATTTCTTTTCATGTCTGAGATAAGCTCAGACCGTTTATTTAGTAATTTATTTTGTTCTGGGAAGGTAACAATAACTATTTTTTCCGGCATTCAGTTTTTTGATTGATTGCTGTAGGCTGATCTTTCCTTATTTTTCCATAATAATTTTTGGTGTGATTTTTGTTTTGTCTTTAATTTCCCATATTTGGAAAGCATAGTGTTGTTTGCGTATTTACTATTGCTGAAAGATGTTTTATGTGCATAGTTGTTTCTAGAGTCCTTTAGTTGCTCTTCTGTATACTTTTCCTTCATTATCTGGTGATTTTACCGCGGCTTGGTATATGCTTACAAAACAACGTAATATACCAAGCCATGGTAAAATCAAGAAGAAGAAGAAATTTTCCTTACATACCAGAACATTTTTAAGTGCATATCCGGCTGCATAAAAAAGTATTTTAAATCCAACAATACATTTACAATACACTTACTCTTCTTCTTCTTCTTCTTCTTCTTCTTCTTCTTTTTCCTCTTCTTCTTCTTCTTCTTCTTTTCCTCCTCCTCCTTTTTCTTTCTTCTTCTTCTTCTTTCTTCTCCTTCTTCTTCTTCTTCTTCTCCTCTTTCTTCTCCTCCTTCTTCTTCTTCTTTCTTCTTCTTCTTTCTTCTTCTTCTTTCTTCTTCTCCTCCTCCTTCTTCTTCTTCTTCTTCTTCTTCTTCACACCCCCTCCTCTCTTTCTATTACACCCAACGTCGTGCCTTTGTTTATTTATTTTTGAAAATATTAACACTAGGATTGCCAGCTCCTTTGACATCTTTATTTACATTACGCCGTGAAGCAGCCATCTTTAATATATTCAATATTCAAGTCAGGAATAACAAGTCTGAAAAGAAATTCACAAATATTAATATACCTCATACTGAAAGAAAGTGATTATATATATATATATATATATATATATATATATAGATAGATAGATAGATAGATAGATAGATAGATAGATACACCTAGTGAGCCAGACAAACCTACCTAGGTTTCACCTAAACGGATCGACAGTTTTTTGTTTTTTGTTTTTGTATGATTTTAGCTATCGCCTATAAATATGTGTTTCTCTTTGCCTCGTTAGCCAAACTTTCCCTGACGATCCGTTTAGGTGAAACCTAGGTAGGTTTGTCTGGCTCACTAGGTGTATCTAGGTCTGCTCTACGGTTGTATTGAGCTCTTTTGTTAGTTGTTACTCGTATCGGGGTTTTTTTCTTTGGGCTTCAGACCTGCATCTGTGCGATTTTTTGTCGGCAGAAGTTCATGTTTGTAGCTCTTTCTTTTTTTAAAACCTTTTTTCCCTCGAGATTGATTTGATTAGCAAATCAAAAATTCGAGGGTTTTTCGAAACGAGTCTAGTTATCTCTATTTATATATATATATATATTATGTGTGTGGGTGTGTGTATAGATAGATAGATAAATAGATAGATAGGGGTCATAAACACAAGTATTATTGCTTGTGAGAAATTTTTCAATGCATTTACCCTATAAATAGCCCAGGTGTCAAAAACGACACCTCGGCCATTCAAGGTAAAACCTCAAATATCAGCTATTCCACTGAATATTTTTTAAAGAATTAAGTCTGTTAAGCATCTTTGCTAAAATTCAATAATTGTCCATAAGCCTCAGCATCGAACCAAAACTAGTTATTCCATAGGAATTGGTTGAAAATTTGAAGGTGTCGAAAACGACACCTCGGCCATACTAGTGTTAATGTAGCGTTCTTTATTTAAAAAATAAAAAAAACAAAAATACGTTAGATGGTCATTTGATAAAAATTACCTACGGATACCGTAAGGTTGAAACCAAGGTACCGGATTGAACTGACCTCCTGATTTTTTAAAGTTTATATATATATATATATATATATATATATATATATATATATATATATAATGTGAAAATATATAGAAAATAGGAAGGAACTGGTTAGGTAAATAATCCAAAGTTCCTTAGTATTTTTAGTTATTATTTTAAAAAAATAGTGCTCGATACAAAAGTAGAGCATAAATATAATTATTTATTTAAAAATATGATTCCAACTCGCAACATAAGAGGTCTCATGTTTCAAAACAGGAGCCGAAAACTTCAATATAATTATTTGAATTAAATTGAGTTAAAGTAAGCTCTGTTCCATCTTCAAGCGAAGTCTTTTTGGAATAACGTATTTCTGAAATTTACGTGTTTTAATAATACTTATTATTAACACCCAACACACGCCTACCCAATATAAACAATTCGCCCTAGCTGTTACCATAGAAATTTTGATTTCAATTATTAAAACACGTAAATCTTTGCAAATCTCTAGCAGGACTGAAATGTCACTTGCGACTCACACACAGGGTTAAATAAACAAATATATATATATATATATATATATAATATTTTTTTAAAGAATTACGTATTACAATTTCTTATAGCTATAATTTATTAGCAAATAATGGTCCAAACTCTGCGTGTAATTACTTTACTTTGTTTATTGACATTTAGTATTGATGTGTTTTGTTGTCCACTTAGTATTATTAATATCGTATATAGATGTTCCACATTTTGAATTTTATCTACAGGTCTTTTAAGAAGCTTCCTGAATATAAGGACATAACATTTCTAATATTTTTCTATTAAATTTACGCCCCCCCTTCTAACCCCCTTTCACAAAATTGAACATTTCATATTTGTCGACAATTCACGATACATTTGCCGCTGGCATTTTTTTCTCAATCGTCAATGATAGTCTGTCTATGTTCCGGTTTATCGTGACGTGAAAAAATAAACACATCCATCCTGTGAGCATAGTTTTCTATTTAACGAGGCTCTGATATTTAATTGGTTGCTCTAGACAATTTTAATTCTGACCTTATGTCCCCCCCGACTTTATCTTTGTTTTTAAATTTCCATAAAAATAATTTTAATCACCAGACGTACAATCATATTATTGAAATATGAAGACATTTGTGTAACGATTTCAAAATGTTTTATAACCTTTTATACTAAAAATATAATAATAATATGTAGCTCTACTTTGTATTGAACACTTTTTTAAAAGTAAACGCTACGAACAGTAGATTTTTACTCCATCTGTTCTTTCCCTCATTTGTGTATATATATATATATATATATATATATATATATATATAGAGAGAGAGAGAGACAGACAGACAGAGAGAGAGAGAGAGAGATTGCATATACTTTGCTAGCATGTTTTCATTAAGACATGTCTCATTGAATAGTTTAGACAAGTTTTGTCTATTTGTTTTCAATAGGATCCTTTCATATTGACGGACAAGTTTCTTTGTTGCTGTTGTCTTCCTAAAACAACATTGTTGTGTTCATCTGAAAGTTAAAAGAATTAACTGTGAAATGAGAAACGCTAAGGTTATGTACTGTACGATTTGAATTGATTTAGTAAATGTCAGGGGAGGTAACTTAGTTCTAAAATATGTTTTTTTTTTTTTAAACCCAAAAAACATCTATATTTAAAATATCTACTGTAGACATTTTCAAACATTTGTGCATAATTAATTTTATTAAGGATTGCTTTCAATTTTTTTTTTTTTTAATATAGATAGTTTCAAGAATCTTGTGAAAAAGTATAGACGCATTTTCAACAAGAATTTTCCTAAATTGCGTATGTGGACAGGCATGTTGCTGGAAATGTTGTGATATTATTGACACATCATTTAATGAAAACTCAACCGCCGAGACAACGTGGTAGTAGTATGACCAACATATAAAATTTTTTTTTTTTCGTTAGACATGCAATCTCTCAAGAGACATTTACATTTATAAATGATATTGGTTTTCTGCAACACATTAGTTGGTGGAGAGGACTCATTACGAATCATTAAATTGGATATATTGAATTTAGTATAGTATATAATTAATTTAATTTAATTTTTTTTACTAGGAGCTGTGGTGGATATATTAGTATTTATTAAATTTCTTTAGGATATCTTCGTCTTGTTTATAATTGGAATGTATTTTGATTGCAATTTAAAAGATTATTTTCTTTATTGATATTCAATACATTTTATAGTAAAATTAAAGACATACATTATCAAAACAAAACACAATTGGCTATGATTAATCTCATTTCTTGTCTGGTTTGACCTTGTAAGATTATTTTTAAAACAAAATTCAGATTATCAATTATAATTTAATCAATAAATAATGTAATTCTTTTGAATTAATTATAAAGTTTGAACTTCCATAGTTAGATTTCGGCATTGAAGAACCCACAGAGGTGTTGATATGCCGCTAAACGAAAACTAATATGTAAAAAAGAATGAACAAATAAATCAATCAGTTCTGCACTTATTTTTTAAGCTTATATAAAGTTTTACTTAACATGAGACAAATTTTATTTTATCTCATTATTAATTAATAATCTGATTCCTGCAGGGTATATGTTAATACAATAACAGAAATAAACATGTTTATCCCCTTCCCCGTGTGTATGTTACATTTTTACCGAAAGTGTCTTTTTCAGACGCAGACGAATAAACACGTCCAATGCGTAACGGTCAAAAATCAGCTACTAACATTTATATGTCGATCTTGATTCTTTTTATGCCCTACTGAGCTTGAAACAAGTCCTGTTGTTAACTCATACGTCTTGTAGAGGCGTTAGCCATCGCTAGGGTACTTCAAGGTACCTCGGTTTCGTAGTTAGCATATTAAAAACAAATAGAAATAATTTGTCTGAAAATGAAACGTTTTACCCAAAATATTTGGCGAGAATAGAATTTCCAAGTGAAAGTCTTTTAATAACAGTGAGGACTTAAGAATTTATGCCTTCATTGAATCTTTTCTGGTAATTCAACACAAAATAAATAAAAAAAAATAACTATATATTTACAAAAATTCACACTCAATTCTCCCAGATCAAGGATCTTCCATTGCCCTCCTATTAAGTTGACCGTCCTGTGTATGACGATAAACTACATCCGCGTCCTGGGTAAAACGATAAACTACATCCAGCAGCAAGGCCTCTGATCAGGAGATTTTGAGGAGCGTAGAACCACCTCTCAAAAGCTGCTGTTCACAGGTCCGCCCTGACCCGGGGTAGTAGCACCTTTTAGGGTCCCAGCTATGGGCAAATAGTTAACACTCGTGTAAAAATAGGTTTTAATACCAGAAATACTTTCTAATAAAAAAAAAATTATTACCAGCAATAATTTTTGAAGGAATAATTATTATCAACAATACTTTTAAAAAATACTAGCAATACAAACAGCTATAAATTCTCTGGAAAAAATATTTCCCAGAAATAAATTTTTGAAGAGAAACATTACCAGCAATAAAAATTTTGTTGGCATTAAATAATCCATTGAGGTTGATATACCGTAAAATAAACCAAACCAAATCCTGTTTGGGTGACCTCTGTGATAACCTCAAATGAATGTGATTCGGGTACGCTATTTCTCATCCCGATAAACAAGCCAAAAAGTGATTTATTTTTAAATTGTAAAATAAAATTCTTTGTAAGTACGTCAGATATCATAATTCCCTCATTTTTGATAATTTTTCATTCTGTGGGTATTATGTTCATAATAATTTGTTTAGTTTGAGATGCAAACTAAACAAATTATTATGAATATAAATTTACTTCGTGCAAATAATTACTTCACCCCAAGAAATTCTAAATTTTAAGCCAAATTTGTGTTTTTATTAAATTATAGACACTCTTTTGATATTATAATTTTAAATCAAATTTTGTTTTTTCATTAAATCATTGGTAGTCTTTTAATATTAAAAATTATAACTCAAAATTTGCTCATTTATTAAGTTACTGGCACTCTTGATATTATAAATTTTAAATCAGTTGTTTTTTTATTAAATTATCGGCAATCTTTTCAAATTATAAATTCAAATTGAACGTTTTTTTATTAAATGTTTGGCACTCTTTTGAAGTTATAAATTTTAAATCAAAGTTTTTTATTTGTCATTTATTAATTCTTTGGGACTCTTTTGGAATTATAAATTTTAAATCAAAGTTTGACTCAAAATTTATAATTTCTTGGGCCGAATTCATTATTTGCGATAAGTAACTTTACATTATTTGCGGTGAATTAGCAGAAATCCTTTATTTTTTTCTTTTATCGAAAATGGCCAAGTCTAATTAATGAGTTACGTCGTCATCTCAAAATTATCATGTTTCAAATCTGCATTAAGTCTGGCGGCAAATCTCTTACGTTTCTTCTTACACACAAATGAGAAAGAATATTAAAAAAAAACACATTTGAAAAGTTTAAATGGACACAAGGGACAAAGTAAATTTGTTTACTGAATTTCTCTGATTCGTGCTTATTTTATAGTCTCGGATTTCGACATTTTTTAAATTTTTTTTCTTCTTATTGTCTGTTACTTTTTTCTTTTTCATCATCTTTTTCTTCTTGCGAACAGGCAGA
Source organism: Acanthosepion pharaonis (assembly GCA_903632075.3). NCBI lineage: Eukaryota > Metazoa > Mollusca > Cephalopoda > Sepiida > Sepiidae > Acanthosepion > Acanthosepion pharaonis. The sequence goes on from CAHIKZ030005398.1 coordinate 2,259,937, forward strand.
CATATAGTTTATTTGTTTCTTTTTCATCATCTTTTTTCTTCTTGCGAACAGGCAGACATATTGTTTCTTTCTTTCATCTTCGTCATCTTTTTCTTCTTACGAACAGGCAGACATATTGTTTCTTTCTTTCTTCTTCATCATCTTTTTCTTCTTGCGAACAGGCAGACATATTGTTTCTTTCTTTCTTTCTTCTTCATCATCTTTTCCTTTTTGCGAACAGGCAGACATATTGTTTATTTGTTTCTTTTTCATCGTCATCGTTTTCTTCTTGCGAACAAGCAGACATATTGTTTCTTTCTTTCTTTCTTTCTTCTTTATCATCTTTTTCTTCTTGCGAACAAGCAGACATATTGTTTGTTCCTTTTTTTCATTTTCATCATCGTTTTCTTCTTGCGAACAGGCAGACATATTGTTTCTTTCTTTCTTCTTTCTAATCATCATCTTTTTCTTCTTGCGAAAAGGCAAACATATTGTTTTCTTCTTCTTCTTCTTCTTCTTCTTCTTCTTCTTCTTCTTCTTCTTCTTCTTCTTCTTCTTCTTCTTCTTCTTCTTCTTCTCGATGTCTTTCGCGTTGTTCTTCTCCTAGGACAATACGCGTGCCGGTATGACAACATCAAGTAAACAAAAGAAAGCACATTCGCTAAGATGGCGTAGTGTACAATCGATCATGTGGGACATTTGGGACGCATATTGCATTGTAACGAGGCGCGTTGCCATGGAAACAAGAAATGAGAAAAAAAAGGAGGAGGAGAGGAATTTTTCATGCAAGATTCATTTTATAATCGATTACATTCGATTAGTACGTAATTAAGTTTCATCGAAATATCCACTGGAAAATAAGAAGAAAGAAATATATAAATGTTTCGTTTTCGATAATCTTAAAGTTTTTAGACGTCACAAAGACATATTACAATTTACTGTATTCCTATCCACATACACACACACACACACACATATATATATATATATATATATATATATGCAGGTTTCGTTAAATAATTTAGACTCGTTCTGTCTACTTATTTTCGGTAATACACTTTCATATTTGTGAATAAGTATTTTTGTGCGGTTGTTAAAAGACAAGAAAACACCGTGTTGGTTCATATTGTATTTATTTCGAGTAGCATAATGTCATCATCAAATTATATATATATATATATATATATATATATATAAAGAGAGAGAGAGAGAGAGAGAGGGGGGGAGAGACACACATTAATTTGGAAATTCTTGCAAAAATCTAATAATGGTCGGATTTCAATGAAATTATCAGAACTTATTCATATATGAATGAAATTATTTTTTAAATGTTTTTATTAGAAAATCTTTGTAAAAATAGTTTTTTTTTTTTCACGTGTGTTTCAACCCCTTAATTAATTTTTATTAAAACTTGAGAAATTCTTGGTGATAATTTTTAGTGACTATGTTCGTTAAAAGCAGAAATCTTCGAAGAATTTAAATCAGCGAATTTTTTTTTTTTTTTTTTTTTTGCAAAATTGGAACCTATCTTCTCGAAAATCTCTTCTGAATCGAAAAATTAAAAAAAAAAACACAATAAAACTAAGACATTATTTAATTAGAGAAGCTATTAATTGGTTTTATGAATAATATATATTGTCAGGCAATATTATCTAAAGAAAATTTTTTCGACAAAAATTTAATTTTTACAATTTTACAATTTTTTTTTTATAATTTTAAACTGAAGAACTTATAAAAATATAAAATCTTTTTAAATTTCATTTTGAATTATATAATTATCAGGAAATATCGTTATAATGTGAAACTATTTGTTTCAAATCAGATTAATTTGACTTTAAATTTGCTAATTTTCCTTAAATAAGTTTTTAGAAATCTACATTTTTTCATTGTCGGAATGAAATACCAAAACATATATATCCTATACGCAATTCTAGGGCACCTCGAGGCGGTGTAATAGTTAACGAGCTTGTTTTGCTAGAACATTTACAACTGAGTAGTGAGTTTGATCCTCATTGGGTGCCCCATATTTTCGGCCTTGTGCCACATCTAAGTTACGCTTCGAAAATCTACACTAATCTAATAATATCCGCAGAAAAATGCATCCAGAGAAAAACGTGTTTTTTTTTTAACCAGAGGTCAGCACCCTTTTGAAATGTGTGACCCTGACAGCAATAGTGTCTCGGAGGAGGGCCATGATACCAAATGTGCAATAATAAATTGTGCCGACCTCAGAGCGCACCGTCTAGAACGCTGCGTTGGTCTGGAGGTTTGAGTAAAAAACAATAATTATTTAAACAAGGTTCCTTATTTTACTGCAGGAAAATAAATCGCAGTTAGAAAATGGTAAATTATTTAATGAGAGACTTGTGTCTGCTTATTGTACGATGAATTCTCCATATTTTCTTCTTCTATGTGGCGTATCCCTTCAGGATGTAGGCAATCATGGCCCTCCACTTCTTCTTATCCCTTGTAACTCTCAATATGTTTCGCCCCTCTGCCACCTCCCCCAAACCACGTTCTGTCATCCACTTGCTTAAGCCCGTCACGTATGTCACGCGTTGCTTTACCTTGTCTCACTTTTCCTCTATCCGCCCTGTGAGTATCAGATTCTCCCAGCCCTCCTTCCTCATTACGTGTCCCAGAAACTTCAGCTGCCTCTTCCTGATGTTAAGTATAAGCTTCCTCCTTGTTTGCAACCTCTCTAAGATCTCATCATTGCTCACACGCTCGGTAGAAAATCATTTGGGACCCTTCGATGAGCTGTAACGGTAAAGGAAGCTTGTCTCGCAGCTAGTGAGTTCGATATTCGCTGGGTGCCCACTACTTTCTGCCTTGTGCCACACATCTAATTTACGCTTATTTTTATGTGCCATGTCCTTTCAGGGCGTAGGCGATCATGGCTCTCCACCTCCCTCTATCCCTTGCAGCTCTCAACAAGTTCTTTCCTTCTGCTTCCCCCCACTTACCATGTTCTGTCATCCACTTGCTTAAGCCCGCCAGGTATGTCACACGTTGTTTTCCCTTGTCTCTCTTTCCCTCTATTCGACACGTGAGTATCAGATTCTCCAGACCCTCCTTCCTCATTATGTGTCCCAGAAACTTCAGCTGCCTCTTTCTGCCGTTAAGTATAAGCTCCCTCCTTGTTTGCATGCTCTACAAAACCTCATCGTTGCTCACGTTCGGTCCATGGTATTCTTAGCATCCTTCTGTAGAGCCACACCTCCGCAGCCTCGAGTCTCTTCTTCATCTTTGAGGAGACGGTCTATCATTTGCTGCCGTTAAGGTTTGGTTTGGTTTGGTTTGGTTTCATTTGGTTTGGTTTGGTTTGGTTTGGTTTGGTTTGGTTTCTTGTGTTTTACGGCATATCAACCTAAATGGGTTATTTAATGCCGACAACTTTTTCTTCTGGTAATATTTTGTTTTGTCAGAAGTCGATTTCTGGTAATATTTTTAACTCAAAAATGTATAGCTGGTAATATTATTTTAAGACATGTATTGCTGATAATACTTTTTTCTTTTCCTTTTTTTTCAAAAACGTATTGCTGGTAATATTTTTTTTTTAAATATATTGCTGGTATTTTTTTTTTTAAATATATTGTTGGTAATCGTTTTTTTTTTTCAAAAATATATTGCTGGTAATCGTTTTTCTTTTTTAAAAATATACCGCTGGTAACAGTTTTTCTTGAAAAATATATTGCTGGTAACAGTTTTTCTTCAAAAATATATTGCTGGTAACAGTTTTTCTTCAAAAATATATTGCTGGTGATAGTTTTGTTTTTGTTTTGTTTTTTTCTTCAAAAACTTATCTCTGGTAATAATTCTTTACAAAGTATTTCTGGTACGAAGACCCATTTTTACACTTTCATAATGCTTTTTACCTCAGTTTGGGAGTTAACTATTTGCCCATAGTTGGGACACTAACAGGTGCTACCACCCCAGGTCAGGGTGGACCTGGGAACACTAGCAATTAAGAGGTGGTTCCACGCTCCTCAAATCCTCCTGATCAGAGGCTTTGATATTGGACGTTGTTTATCGTCTTACTCAGGACGCGGATGTAGTTTATCATCATACCCAGGACGCGGATGTAGTTTATCATCATACCCAGGACGCGTATGTAGTTTATTGTCTTACCCAGGACGCGGATGTAGTTTATCGTTTACCCAGGATGGGGATGTTGTTTTTTGTCTTACCCAGGATGTGGATGCAGTTTATCGACATACCCAGGACGCGGATGTAGTTTATTTTTTTACCCAGGACGCGGATGTAGTTTATCGTCATACCCAGGACGCGGATGTACTTTATCGTCTTACCCAGGACGCGGATGCAGTTTATCGACATGCCCTGGTCGCGGATGTAGTTTATTGTCTTTCCCAGGACGCGTTGTCGTTAAGGAAGACAAATATCACATAGCAGTTCAGTACTCTTTTCTTTGTTACCAACGAAATCCTCCTGTCTCGTAATACTCCCAATAGGGGGAAATATTTTTTGATGACAAGGGCAACGCATCATTTATGTCATCATCACTCAACATTGTTCTTAAACGACTCTTCGTATATTTTACTTTCTAAATAATAGTTGCTCCAAGGCATATGTATTTCTAAATAATGCTACCATCATTTTTCGCATTATTCCGTAGACCTCAACTCCGCCTGGAAAACCATTTCTTGGAGAAGTCAGCAGTGGATTCGGAATATATTTCTGCTACTTTCTTCTCAAATGTATTAGATAATTAGTGTCCAGGTGTTAGCTAGTGACATTTCATTGCCAACCTCCGTTTTGGTTATTCATCATTCATTAACCCTTTCTAGTTTTCAATGGATATATATATATATATATATATATATATAGTGTGTGTGTGTTTGTGTACAGAAAGAGATAATCAACAGAATGAGACAGACAGACAGACAGATAGATAGATAGATAGATAGATAGATAGATAGATAGATAGATAGATATGGACATACTGTGATAGATAATGTTATATACCGTACTTATGAACACTAATGGTTATGTCCCAACCCCCCAAAATACGTAAATTGTACGTGGGGGTAGGTGTCTAAGTAGTCCACCGATAGCAGTGGTTTACCTACTACACGCCGCTGGCAAGTATTGTACTTTGTTGATGTTATAAAGATTACTATTTCATTTTCAACATCCTTTTTGGGTATTTCTTCATTCACTAATCCTTTCTAGCTTACAACAAAACTAAATGCATCCGTTTCTAAAGGTGAATGGTCTACAGTCGACAGAAAAGGGGTCATAACAAACCTGCCCAATTTCAAACCATCGGATACACAACTGGAAGCACTTCGGCCTAAAATTTACTTCCAGATAACAGAAAGAGAATATTACTCATTGCTGTATTCATATGCAAACCTCCACCTTAGTAAGTAGTTGATTCAACCAGAGGCTAAACAAACGATTTTCAACTGTCGTATTCTCCTTTGACTTTCTTTTGAGAGTATCATAATAAAAAAAAAATCCATTGCAATTCAATTGCTTTGAAAAAGAAACATGTAAAAATAATCCCCCAAAAATGCAGGCTAGTTTCTTTATATATATATATATATATATATATATATATATATATATATATATGTATGTTTATACTCATAAAAATGCAACTCATTTGCTAGTCGCCGTAGGTGCCTGCATACATGTAACTTCAGGCACACTTTAGTGTCGTTGGCGTACCACATGTACAATTTGATCAATAGTAATGGTTTCATCTATGGCAGGTAAGCATGGCAGAGGTCCTATTTCTTCAAGCTTGCTTTGATTTCAGTGTCGTTCAAGACTGACTGTCTGAGCAAGGCTAAAGGACCCAGTCTAGCCTACCATTTCATCCATAGCTAGAGGAAGAAGCGATAGATTTGTAACAACAATTCTCGTTCATGCATCCGTAACAAATTCACGTACTTGAATTGTTTTAATTATTATCTTAATAAATTTGAATTGATCGAGACACTCTGTTTGCCTTGTTCTAACTAAAAACTTCGTATCCAGCACTTTGAAGGTATGAAGTAGTGTAATGGTTAACGAGGAATCAGGCTGAGGCTGATTTTGATCACTTTGTGTCAATACACTTGGAGAAAGCCATAAATCAACATGCTTGGGTTGACTTCCACCACTATATGTCCGACTATATATATATATATATATATATATATATATATATATATATATATATATATATATATATATATATATAATCTACATTCAACATTCATCATCATCCTTGATAAGACACCAGAGGTGTTGAAACAAAATGCCTATTTTTATGTTATAATTTTTAAATAAATAATTATTTTAGCTATTGAGTACTCTTTTGAGAATAGTAATTGTTGATTTATTGGAATTTATTCCGTATACACCAATCATATATTTGGATATATATATTTATTTATATATATATATATATATATGTATATATATTAGGTTGGTGCAAAAATAATGACGTAATAATGTCGTTTTTGACGTACTTTTCTACGTCAAAAAACGACATTCTTACGTCATTATTTTTGCACCAACCTTATATATATATATATATGAAGAAGTCGGAGACTTTAATTATCCAATTCGTTTATAATTTTTATTTCGTGAACACCGAGATGTTCATCTCCTCAGAACGAAAACCTACTCCGCGAATGGAGAAAGTACACCGGATGGACACTTTAGGTTCGTAGTGGGGTAGGCGGGGGTAAGGATACGTTATTGAGAGATTAGTGGTTGGTAGTCGTCGATTTCCTCAACCAAGAATTTACTCTACAATTTTTAGATTTTAATATTGGTTTTTATGTTACTTTGGCCGATACCGTTTGTTGTTTTTTTTATGGAGGATAAATGAGGTTGATTCAAATTAATTAAATTAAATGTATCTTTAAATAAAATTCGGTTTTACTATGATAAAACTTAAGCATTTGTTTTTGGCTGAAGTCTTATAGTCAGTGGAGACAAAAAAATGAACGCCCCCCGCCCTAGAAAATCGATTTTGTATTTTTACCAAGACAAGTGAGTAATAGAATTCGTTTATTAATACTGGGTATTAATACAGGTGTACGTTATATAAATCAAAAAATGGTTTAGTATTTTGTCGGGTGAACTTTGGCTTTAATAACGGCCTTATTTCTTCGTGAAATGTTATAGACTGAATTCTTTGGTAAATTAACGTCCTTTGCCAGATTTTGTCGACATTCCTTTCAATCTTCCAGTGGCCTAGTCAGAGTCCTGACCGTAACCCAATTTAAAACCTTTGGGTGATAATGGAAAGTTAACACAGAAGATGAGCTTTTTGCGAATTAAAGAAATGCTGGAGAAATCTGTTGATTTACTGAAGAATTTAGTCTATAGCATGCCTCGAAGAAATAAGGCCATTATTAAAGCAAAAGTTTACCCAACAAAATACTAAATCATTTTTTGACTTTCATAGATATATACACTGATATGTTCTTATAGGAACTGGCCCTAACATGCTGAGCAGTCGACAAAATCAAAAACAAACAACGCACATGAGCTAAATTAAAAATAAAAAATGGCCACAATTTACCCATCACACCCTGTGTGTATATATATATATATATATATATATATATATATATATATATATATATATATATATATATGCAATTTTTATATATATGATATATGCGCAGTACTTACTGGAAAGAGCTCAATATCAGCGATAGAGCTAACACATTTATTTGCGTTGATGTGAGTTTGTGTGTATATATATATATATATATATATATATATATATATGTGGTTTATATATATATATATATATATATATATATATATATATATTTTATACGTGGTACTTATTGGAAAGCGCTCAATATCAGCGATAGAGCTAACATATTTGGTTGGATTGATGTGAGTTTGTGACCTGGGTTTCACGCCCTTCGCGATTGCCTTTCGTCTGACGAAACCCAGGGTTGCAAACTCATCAACTATATATATATATATATATATATATATATATATATATATATACTTTATTCATATATATATATATATATATATATATATATATATATATATATATTTATATATATATGGCTTTTTGTTCGTATATGAGTTTATAGAAAGCCAACAATATTTCACTAAGTGGAAGTATGAACGTCAAATTGCGAAACAGTTTTTCCTTTTATAGGATTTCGAGCGAACACAGCAGGGAGATTTCAAGCACAAATATTTTTCCTCCACACATGCGCATTAGAAAACACATCGTGCAAACTTACCGTTTGCAGATAGGTACGCGCACAAAATTTGACGCCATTTTTTATTTTTAGCCTCTGTACTTATTTCATTCTCTTCATCGCTTTTTACTTCTTTATTATTTTGTTGGAAAGCGATCGTTTCTCCTCCATGGATTATTTTTGTTTTTTTTTAATTTTTTATCAAATCCCATATTTGTTTTTTGTTTTTTCTTTTTGTCATTCTTTGTATTTCCTTTTCTGTAATAACATTTTTTACTCTCCTCTCCCCAGACATACACTCATTTCACCTTTCTATTTTTTTCTTTCGTTTTCATCGTTTTTTTCCACTTCTTCTTCTTCTTCTTCTTCTTCTTCTTCTTCTTCTTCTTCTTCTTCTTCTTCTTCTTCTTATCCCTTCCTTTTCATTTCATTCTGCACATCCCTTCCTTTTCCTTTAATCTACATTTTTCTTCTTCATCTTCATCTTCTTCTTCTTCTTCTTCTTCTTCTTCTTTTCCTTCTTCTTCTTCTTCTTCTTCTTTTTCTTCTTCTTCATATCCTTACCTTTTCGTTTCATTCTGCATATCCCTTCCTTTTCCTTTAATCTACATTTTTCTTCTTTTCTTCTTCTTCTTCTTCTTCTTCTTCTTCTTCTTCTTCTTCTTCATCTTTTCCTTATTCTTCTTCTTCTTTTTCTTCTTCTTCATATCCCTAACTTTTCGTTTCATTCTGCATATCCCCTCCTTTACCGCTATTCGCATTTTTCTTCTTCTTCTTCTTCTTCTTCTTCTTCTTCTTCTTCTTCTTCTTCTTCTTCTTTGTCTTCTTCTTCTTCTTCTTCTTTGTCTTCTTCTTCTTCTTTTTCTTCTTCTCCTCCTTTTTTTTCTCCTTCTTCTTTGTCTTCTTCCATTCTGCATAACCCTTCCTTTTTGTTTCTTTCACAGTCTACGATTCTTTTCCTTCATTTAAAAAAATCTCCTCTTCTTCTTCTTCTTCTTCTTCTTCTTCTTCTTCTTCTCATTCCATTCTGCATATCCCGTCCTTTCTTCTTCTTCTTCTTCTTCTTCTTCTTCTTCTTCTTCTTCTTCTTCTTCTAATCCACCCCCTGCTCTTTGTCCTCCTTTTTGTCTTCTTTTTCCAGTCTTCTTCACACTTCTTATTCCCCCTCTCTTCTTTTTCACCCTTCCATTTAAAAAAAAAAAGAATCTAGTCTTCCTCCTGGGTTGTCTTCTTCAAAGAAATATACTGTAGAACCTTTTTCAATTCTTCTTCTCCTGAGATAGATAATTATTCTCCTCCTTTTCTTTTCCTTCTTAGACGTAACTTTTTCTTCTACTTCTTCTTCCCGTTCTTTTCCTCTTCTTTATTTCATTTTACTTGTCGCTCTTTCACTTAGAAATCGTTACAAAATGTCACTTGCTCTTATCAATCTTCTCCTTTCCCCTTATTTTTCTTTGACATTCAATCATTTTTACATTTCTATCATTTTTTTTTTCGGTCGCCTTTGATGTATGCGACCTTCTGTCAACCAAACAACAATGACGTCATAACCATCGTCAATCGTTTTTCTCTCGTATGGACTTCTGCTAAACTGCAGCACACCAAACGAGATCTCGCAAAAAGTAACAAATCTCACCTAGAAATACGTAATACGCAATAATTTCCTGTACATATATATATATATATATATATATATATATATATATAAATATAAATAAATATAACCGGAGGACGCTAATAACTTTCTCATGTGATATGTGTAATTAGATGATGCTGGATCAATAGAGTCCCTGGGTCGACCCTGGGCAAGATTTTCCCCGATTATAAATGGATTAGATCGAACAACTAAGGCAAAACTGACTTATGATGGCGAACAGACCTGAAAGACTGCAATTTCTTTAAAAAAAAAACTATTGTCAAAGTATCTCTGTGAAGTTTAAAATGGCTAAATCTGAAAGCAACTCCATCAAATCTATCAATTTATCTAGCCTAGTTGATCGATATCTTTTACCCCATATCGTTATCTGTGGTATATATACAGACATTCATATCTATCTATCTATCTATCTATCTATCTATCTATCTATCTCAGTCTATTAATATCTATCTATCTATCTATCTATCTATCTATCGCTGGCTCTCATATCTCTCTATCTTTTTATTTATCTATTTACCCACTTCAAAAATCTCGACATATCTAGGCAGCTTGCTACCTCTATCTCCCTTTGTATATATATATATATATATATATATATATATATATATATATATATATATATATATATATATATATCTTTGATGATGGTTTATGTAAACCGAAAACTTAGATAGGATTAAAAACATGTATCAATATGGTGTATTTGTAAGAAAATAATGATCTACACCTCTATTGATACGTTTTGTTTTTTGTTTGTTTTTGTTAAGGGAGGCGCATAATCTTTATTCTGCACCTTAGACTCTAAAAAGGAAGTATCATTTTTTTGTTCTTCACCAAAGAAAGTATAAATTGTTTGTTCTTCACCAAAGGAAGGATAAATTTTAAATTTTTCCTTGAAGATCAAGGTTTTTAGAATTAAATCCCTCTATTTTTGAATTATAAATGTGAGAAATTTGTTTTAATTGTCCTTATAAATAGGAATAAGATGAGAGATCAATAGATGTCTCCCCCTTCCAACTACTCGACTATAAAAGAAACGTACTGAACTGAAGTCTACCGCAGTTGTCTCCCCTTGGAACTACTTGACTATAAAACAAATAGTTCACCCTCAATCATGAGCAGTAGTCAAATTGCACTGAAGAAAGTTTCATTACAAGATTTAACATCAGATTTTCTTTCTTCTTGAAAGTGAAGGTTACTGCAGTTGTCTTCCCTTTGAACTATCGATCTATAAAAGAAATGGTCGAACCTCACAGATGGGTGATAGCCAAATTGCATTGAATAACGCTTCACAATCTTAAACGTTCTTTAGTTTTTTTTTTCTTTTTTTTTCCGCAGGAAAACCAACCTCAGTTGTCTCCCTTTCGAAATACTTGACTATGAAAGAAATGGCCGAACGTCACAGATACGCGATAGTCAAATTGCATTGAATGACATTTCACTACAAACTTAAAAGTTCGTTAGTCTTTTTTTTTGTCTTTTGTTCTTTCCGTGGGAAAAGCAATCGCAATTGTCTCCCCTACGAACTACTCAACTATAAAAGAAATGCTCGAATCTCACAGATGGGCGATAGTCAAATTGCATTGCATAATGCTTCACTCCAATTTTAAACGTCCGTTAACTTTTCGTTCTTACCGTAAAGAAAGCAACTTCAGTTGTCTCCTCTTTGAACTACTCGACTATAAAAGAAATGCTCGAACCTCCCAGATGAACGATAGCATAATTGCATTTCATAACGCTTCACTCCAAGTCTGAGCGTTTAATTTGTTTTTCCTTTACAGCATCCTTCAAAATAATGTTCTATAATTGAACCTCAAATCATTCAGGGTCCTCGAAAAGCACATATGTCTTCTTGGCCCTATTGTGTGAGGCCACTGTGTTTCATAATGTATCAACGGAGTAGCATGGGAAAATCTGTCTCGTTAGTCGTGTATCGTAAGATACATGATCGCCTAAGCATGTATCACTTACTGATCATAAAATAGAAAAATAGCGAATATGCATCTTTTCCATTCTTTACATTTATAAGATGTTTCTCGTCCGGTTGTTTATGGCTGTACACGTTTACGCAACGAGTATAGCGTTACTAACGATACTTTTATCATTCGCTTTTACTTTTTGAACTTATTTAACTAGAAGATGGGATAAAAAAAATAGAGGAAAAGAGGTTAGTCTTTCGTAATTTGCTCTCTCAAAAAAGGAACTCGCATGACACACGAAATACATGATAAAATCATTTTTATAAGCGAAAATATGGAGGTCGCACGATACGCGAGATTGCGCATTGCAAGAGTATTCACTGTATATATTAATGGTTTTAGGCTCTCTTTTTTAAATCTTTGTATTGCATGAAACAAGAAAAAACTTGTTTGGAAAAAATTAACGATCGTTTTATTTCCTATCTTAAGCTTTGTTTTGCCTTTGATAACGCAGAAATATATATTTAGAAAGAGGTGGCAATACTATATATATATATATATATATATATATATATATATATATATATATAAAGTGCGGTTTCTTTCATTCGGCATTTTCTGTGATCCGGCAGTGATTCGGTTCCTTGGGTACAGGATTCATGAAGACGGACTGTACAGAGAATAGAATTTCACACGCCGTTTCATGATCAGTCAAACGAAACTTATTACATTTCTCTGAAGAGAAAAATCGAATTTATATTTTAGAAAGTGAGATATCATGAAACGCTGCTATAAAAACAGACAGACAATATGATTATTTTCTATATATAGGCTCACATTTAAACAGAAATGATACAATTTTTATTTAATTTAGTAGCTCCAGATAGAATCGTTCAATAAAAGTAAAAAAAAAAAATGAAATACCCACAGTTAAAAAAAAACTCTTATATATACACGCGAAAAAATTTTCAGCAGTAACACTTTTCCATAGTAAACACTAATGCTAATGACAATGTCCATAATAGCCATTTCCTTATAAGGAAACATTCGGCATAATCTTACTTATTATAAACGCAGATTGTGTGTGTGTGTGTGTGTGTGTGTGTGTGTGTGTGTGTGTGTGTGTGTGTCTTAACGTTTATATATTGGATCGGATTTCCTACATTTTTCAACCGATTTCAACAAAACTTCACAGGACTACGTAAAAATACCTTGCGGTGGTTCTGACAGCGCCAAAAATTGGAAAAAACACAATTGTTTTTGCACGAAATCAATTTGAAAAAACAATTAAAAGGCATCGCCAGAATGAAAGGGAGACAACTCATATCTAGTTATACTTATTATAAAACCCAGGTTTTGTGTGTGTGTGTGTGTGTGTGTGTGTGTATGTGTGTGTGTGTTCGTTTATATATGGAATCGGATTTCCTACATTTTTCAACCAATTTCAACAAAACTTCACTTTTTTTTTGGCAGGTAGTATTTCTTATTGTCTTGCACACTTTTTTCTTTATTTTTACACTCAGAATGCTTTAAAAATTCCATTTACCAGACAATTGTTTATAATAAAATTCTATTCAATCGGTAGACTCATAACGATTGAAAACAATGTTTTTGTTTGAGTTTCGTAAGAAAAAAAAAAACTAATTAAGACATGCGTGTCCGTCAACCTTAAACAATAATCTTTGTCAATTTTATTTTTCAGTCTTTCTGATGTTCGATACTTGATCTATCTCTCACTGTTACATCCCCTGGCAACGCCGGGCTCTACTGCTAGTATTTTATAAAGTTCAACTGAGAGCAGCTAGTGCTGCTCTCAGTTGAAGTTTATAAAATATTATTTCTTAAAACAATTTATCAGTCAGTATTAATTTAGGCTTTCTTAAAAGTTCGTTAACTTTTCCTTCTTAGCGTAGGGAAAGCAACCGCAGTTGTCTTCCCTTTGAACTACTCGACTATAAAAGAAATGGTCGAACCTCACTGATGGGCGATAGTCAAATTGCAATGAATAACACTTCCTTTGTTAGTTTTTCCTTCTTTCTTTCTTTCTTTCTTTCTTTCTTTCTTTCTTTCCGTTGGGAAAGCAACGACATTTGTCCCCCACTTTAAACTACGCGACTCCAAAAAGAAACTCGAATTAAGGTTTTAGAAAATACAAACCATATCAACCAAAGTAACAACTTGGCAATTTCATTTTTTTCTCTTCGAGTTACATGCTATCCATTTTAGTTGTTTCTGCTGTTGAAATTCCTCAAATGAAGCTGTTTTTATAACCTGGTACAGTTCTTTATCTGTGATTCTCTAGCATAATCGCCAAGGTCATCAGGTTTCACCCGCTGGAGCCATTCGGTGGTAGAGATCTAACAGTTTATATATTTCTGAGTGGGTTGGCATCCATATGAGAGCCTAAATCTGGCGAGGAGATTTAAGAATATGACACGTGTTTTTTTTAGGTTGATGCTTTTGCTTTTATTGCAATTTGCGTCGGTTGAATGAAACTACCTCAAGCGCAGCCTATTCAATGTTCATTTCCCTTATCTCTACTAAATTTGTTATAACTAATCCATACAGCGATTTTTCTGAAGTGTTTGTCAATTACTAATTTCACATCCGGAATTTTTGGTTTGGTTTGGTTTGGTTTGGTTTGGTTTGTTTTACGGCATATCAACATCAGTGGGTTATTTAATGCTGGCAAGACGTTTATTACAGGTAATTTTTTTTTTTTTTAAATTAATTGCTGTTAATATACTTTTTTCAAAAATCTATTGCTGACAATATTTTTTGATTAAAAATATACTGATCTAATATTTTTCTTCTAAAATATATTGCTTGTATTTTTTTCCTTTAAAAATGCATTTTTTCCCTTTAATAAGGATAATCTAGGTATAATTTTTCTACAAAAATGTATTGCTGGTATTAAAACCTATGTTTACACTCTCATAGTGTTTTGACACCAGTATGGGGCTAACTATTTGCCCATAGATGGGACCCCACCCAACAGGTGCTTTTTTTCACAAAAGATATATTGCTAGTAATATATATATATATATATATATATATATATATATATATATATATATATATTAAATATCTTGTTGGTAGTTTTTTTTATATTTAAATATTATTAAATAAATTTAATTAAATTAAATATATTTTAAATGTATAGTTGGTAGTTTTTTGTAGTTAAATGTACTGTTGGTAGTTTTTTCTCCCTGTTTCTAATATTTTTTTCAAAAATGTACTGCTTGTAATATTTTTTTTTCCCAAAATGTATAGCTGGAAATTTTTTTTTTCTAAAAATAATAAGTAATATT
>CAHIKZ030005398.1:2277500-2282500 GCA_903632075.3 Acanthosepion pharaonis
ATATATATTCCCTGTATAGAAGCAGCAATTTCCAGGTCATGTTTTGCGAAGACATAGGAAAGAATCCTTTCTGAGAACATATTATTCCGAGAATTTTTTTTTTTTCTCCGAATACATTCGATTGACATAAATGGCGGAAACATAATATGGCGATTTTTGTGTAAGGATTTTTCTATTGTTCAAGTGGAAGGAACAAAAATAGGAACAAAATCCAGGCGAAGAAGGAATAGTAAAGATTAAGAAGAGAGTCAAATAGTGTCATGATCAAAATTGACAGGAATATAAAATGGATTTATATTTAGAGAGATTGATATGATTAGGTTGTGATACATAGACAGATTGTTAGATAAATTCATAGATAGATAGATAGATAGATAGATAGATAGATAGAACAAATGATATTTATAAAGATATATATGTTTGTGTGTTTCTGTTTCTAAATATCATTATTAGATAGATAGATAGATAGATAGATAGATAGATAGAATAACTGACACTAAGAAACAGATAGATAAATATATAAATAGATATAATACCTGACACTTAGAAAAATATAGATAGATAGATAGAATAACCGGCACTCAGAAACAGATAGATAGATAGATAGATAGATAGATAGATAGATAGAAACAGTTATCGATAGATAAAATAACTGACACTTAGAAACAGATAGATAGATAGATAGATAGATGAATAGATAGATAGATAGATAGATAGATAGAATAAACAGTTCTAGATAGATAGATAAATAGATAGATAGATGAATAAATAATAGAAATAACTGACACTTAGAAACAGATAGATAAATTAACTACATTTGAAACAGATAGATATGATGAGAACGTGAAAAATATATATATATATATATATATTCACACCAGCACCATATAGACGATATATATATATATATATATATATATATATATATATATATATATATATATATATATATATATATATTCACACCAACACCATATGAGCGATATATATATAATATATATATATATTCACACCAGCACCATATGAGCGATATATATATATATATATATATATATATATATATATATATATATATATATATATATAAATTTTGAATCTGTCAATCAGATAGCCAGTTCTGACTAAACCTTCCCAAATTGACTGCTGCATCAATGCCTATATGTCGCATTTAGACTCACACAAATAGAAAAATATATTCAGTGACAAATCGCGATCAAATTTCCGTTTTGTAACGAATATGATTTCACGATGAAAAAAAAAGTCGAACGGTTTTCGATAAATTTTCGTACCATATTGACTTGTTATCATTTCCCAACGCATCACAGCCAATGGGTCGATTCCTTTTCTTAATTTGAAACCGCACAGACTCGTTCATTCCGCAACTTTCTGTTTGATATTTATGGCTTCACTAAGTAAAGAGAATGACACATCCTGCCGAATAGAGGCGATCGAAACCGAACGTAGAATCCATTGTAAAAAGATTAAAAAAAAAAGTAAAAAAAGTTACCGCCCTGGTGCCATCTTTGATTTGACGAAGAATACTTGAAAATAAATATCGCATTTTGAAGGAGAAATGCTAATTGTATGAGATCAGATCAAAAAAATATCGGTTCTGTTTTTATATATTCATGTTAGAATTGGTGACACTATGGAATGTGGTTTGTCTGACCACTTGATAGATTAGCTAGATGCTCGCAACGTTTCTTATGTGGGAATTGGTTTGTAGAGTGGGAAATAATTCATCACCCACAAGGACGCGGAGATGTTTTTTTAGCTCTATCTAAACTAGCAAGAAAAGACTGTGCAGCTCCTGGCATATCTACCATTCGTCCTTGCGTTGAATACTGCTACCATATTTGGTCTGGTGCCACCGCTGTTCATCTCGAGGTCCTAGACAAAATCTCGAGACAGATATGCAATGTGATCGGTCATGACCTGGCATCTCTCGACTCCAGTCACTTTCTCACAGACCTGATGTGGCTTCCCTCTGTCTTTTCTACATGACAACTGCTGTGAAGGGCAACTTTCACTGGTACCTCATTTCCATGAATTTAAGCGTTCTACGAGGTTGGCATCTCGGCCCCACCCTTTCACTGTCGATACAATTAAATGAAACCGCCTCTTCTACTCCAACGGCTTCTTCTCTCACACTTCCCGACAGGGGAACGCCCTTCCTCTTACTTGGTTCCCTGATAGGTATAATCTTCAAATATTCAAATGTCATGTCAATCGACATCATCTGATGCCTTAATTCTGACCCCCGTCCTTCTCTTTATTCTTTCCTCAAACATCCCCTCTTTACTCTTGCTCTCACTCTCTGTAACCCCTTGCGTCCCCTATATATACCTGCCTTGCTTGGGTGAATTGATTAAAAATAAAAACGACGCACACACGCAGACACACATACACAAACATCCTCTTACTTGCTTCTCTGATAGCTATAACCTTCAAATATTCAAATGTAATTTCAATCGACATCATCTGACGCATCTGTCTATATTTCTGAGATGAGGTATTATGTACACTATTTACATTATTCGGACTATTGTCCTCATCTTTGTTGCCATATTTATTACAACGTTTCGGCCTTTCAGTATCTGTCTATATTTCTGAGATGAGGTATTATGTACACTATTTACATTATTCGGACTATTGTCCTCATCTTTTGTTGCCATATTTATTACAACGTTTCGGCCTTTCAGTATCTGTCTATATTTCTGAGATGAGGTATTATGTACACTATTTACATTATTCGGACTATTGTCCTCATCTTTGTTACCATATTTATTACAACGTTTCGGCCTTTCAGTATCTGTCTATATTTCTGAGATGAGGTATTACTTTACACTATTTACATTATTCGGACTATTGTCCTCATCTTTGTTGCCATGTTATTACAACGTTTCGGCCTTTCAGTATCTGTCTATATTTCTGAGATGAGGTATTATGTACACTATTTACATTATTCGGACTATTGTCCTCATCATTGTCACCATATTTATTACAACGTTTCGGCCTTTCAGTATCTGTCTATATTTCTGAGATGAAGTATTATGTACACTATTTACATTATTCGGACTATTGTCCTCATCTTTGTCGTCATATTTATTACAACGTTTCGGCCCTTCAGTATCTGTCTATATTTTGAGATGGTTTTATTTACACTATTTACATTATTCGGACTATTGTCCTCATCTTTGTCGCCATATTTATTACAACGTTTCCCGGCCCTTCAGTATCTGTCTATATTTCTGAGATGTTATTATTATCATACACTATTTACATTATTCGGACTATTGTCCTCTTCTTTTGTCGCCATATTTATTACAACGTTTCAGCCCTTCAGTATCTGTCTATATTTCTGAGATGAGGTATTATGTACACTATTTTACATTATTCGGACTATTGTCCAAATCTTTGTCAATATTTATTACAACGTTTCGGAGAAAAAGTATCTGTCTATATTTCTGAGAACGATATTATGTACACTATTTACATTATTCGGACTATTGTCCTCATCTTTGACGCCATATTTATTACAACGTTTCGGCCCTTCAGTATCTGTCTATATTTCTGAGATGAATGTAATATGTACATATTTACATTATTCGGACTATTGTCCTCATCTGAGATATATAGATACAACGTTTCGGATAGATCAGATATAGATGTCTATGAATGAGATGAGGGTATTATGTAGGACTATTTACATTATTAGGACTATTTATCCAAATATATAAAAATAATCATAGATAGATAGATGATAGAAGGAGAAAAAGATAGATGCAACAAAAGAAAGGAACATCCAAGAGGAACAATTGTTGGGGGTTGATAAAGTGAGAGAGAAAGGGGGGGGACGGATGCAATGAATTTTAGAATATTTATACAGATATACCACAGAGATAGATAGATGTTGGGATAGATAGATAGATAGATAGATGAATAGATATGAACAGACTGAGATAGATGGATGGATAGATAGATAGATAGATAGATGGATAGATAGACAAGAATAAATGAGATAGATAGAATATAAAGCTAGACAGGGGATAGATAGCTCATGATAAGATAGATAAAAAATAAACATAGATAGATAGATAGATAGATAGATAGATAGATAGATAGATAAAAACAAAAATAGATAGATACATCCATAGATAAATAAAGAACACAATAAGATCGTTAGATATATAAAGAATAAACTGAGATAGATAAGAAGATAGATAGATAGATAGATAGATAGATAGATAGATAGATAGATAAAGAATAAACTGAGATAGATAGATAGATAGATAGATAGATAGATAGATAAAGAATAAACTGAGATAGATAGATGAATGAAAATAGATAGATAGATAGAAATAGATAAAAAAATTAACTGATGGATAGATAGATAGATAGATAGATGGAACAGACTGAGATAGATGGATGGACATGGATAGATAGATAGATAGATAAAAGAATAAACTGAGATAGATAAAATATGATGGATAGATAGATATGGATAGATGAATAGATAGATAGATAGATGGATGAATAGATGGATAAAAATTAACTGATAGATGGATGAATGGAATGAACTGATATAGCTAAGGAGACAACTAAGAATATGGCTGATGGCTATCTCGATGGCTATTTTAGCCCTAGCTAGCTAGCTATGGATAGATGAATAGATAGATAGATGAATGATGTAGATGGAGATAGATAGATAGATAGAAATAAACTGAGATAGATAGATAGATAGATGGATGGATAGATGGATGGATGGATGGATGAATGAAAGAAATAAACTGAGATAGATAGATGAATGGATAGATGGGATAGATATGAATGGATGGATAGATGAAATAAACTGAGATAGA
Source organism: Acanthosepion pharaonis (assembly GCA_903632075.3). Taxonomy (NCBI): domain Eukaryota; kingdom Metazoa; phylum Mollusca; class Cephalopoda; order Sepiida; family Sepiidae; genus Acanthosepion; species Acanthosepion pharaonis. The sequence goes on from CAHIKZ030005398.1 coordinate 2,282,363, forward strand.
TGGATAGATAGATGGATAGATAGATAGATGGATAGATGGATAGATGAATGGAAATAAACTGAGATAGATGGATAGATGGATGGATGGATAGATAGATGGATGGATGGATGGATGGATGTTTGGAAATAAACTGGGATG
>CAHIKZ030005398.1:2287500-2290000 GCA_903632075.3 Acanthosepion pharaonis
TAGACTGGGATAGATAGATAGATAGATAGATAGATAGATAGATAGATAGATAGATAGATAGATGGAATGGATATGATAGATAGAGGAGGGATGGGATATATAGATAGATTGATCGGATGGATAAATAGATAGATTAGATAGATAGAGATAGATAGATAGATAGATAAGAATACTTTGATATAGATAGATGGATAATAAAATTATATATATAGATAAAGAACATATTGAAATAGATAGATATATGAAAAAATAAACTGAAATAGATAGATAGATAGATGGATAGATAATTATAAACGGATATATATATATATTTAGATAGATTTAAGTATAAACGGATATATATATATATATATATATATATATTTATATATATATATATATATATATATATATATATATATATATATATAGATAGATAGATAGAATGAATATAAACGGATATAGATGGATGAATAAACTGATATAGATAGATAATAGATAATAAAATGGATATATAAAGATATATATAGATAGATAACATAATTGAAACTCTTTCGATAGATATATAAAATAAAAGATAGATAGAAATAGATGAAAAAGAAATAGAAGATGATAGATAGATAGATAGATAAATAGATAGATAGATAGATAGATAGATATTAGTATAAACGGATATAGATAGATAGATAGATAGATAATATGATGATAATAGATAAATGAATGAATGGATAGATGGAAAAATTAGATAGATTTCTTTCTTTCTGGGATAAATTCTTTCCCAGATAGATAGATAGATAGATAGATTAGATGATAGATAGATAGATATAATCGAATAAACTGATATATAGATACATCAGATAATAAAAATACATATATATATAAAGAACATATTGAAATCGATAGATATATGAAAAACCTGAAATATAGATATGATAGATTCATTAATAGAAGTGGATATAGATACGGATATAGATGATATAGATATGGATATTATAGACAGGATTTATAGATACTGGATAGATAGATAGACAGATAGATAGATGATGATAGATAGATCTTTTTAGATAATGAATAAACTGATATGATGATGGTTATGATTTTTTTACATATATATGGATAAATAACATACTGAAAATCGATATAGATGCCGTGAAAAATAAACTGAAATAGATAGATATAAAATAGATGGATAGATGGATATAGATAGATGATACTGATAGATAGATGGATAGATGTATAAACGGATATAGATGAGATAGATAGATGATTGATAGAATGATAGATAGATAGATAGATAGATAGATGCAAGACTGATATAGATGATAGATAGATAGATAGATAGATGATAGATAGATAAAGATAGATAGATAGATAATAAACTGATATAGATAGATAGATAAGAATATGATATAGATAGATAATATATATATAGATAAAGAATTCTTGAAATGGATAGATGGATGAAAAATAAACTTAGATAGATGATAGAACAATAAACGAATAGATAGATGAATATTTAGATAGATATATAAAGATAGATAGATCGGATATATATATATATATATATATATAGATATATGAATATATATAGATAGATAGATAGATAGATATAAACGGATATAGATTTATAAGAATAAATGATATAGATAGATAGATAGATAATAAAAAATATATATAGATAAAATATCATATTGAAAAATAGATATATATGAAAAATAAACTGAAATAGATAGATGAATAGATGATAGTTACATATAAACGGATATATATATATTTAGATAGATGGATAAGTATAAACGGATATATATATATATATATATATATATATATTTATATATATATATATATATATATATATATATATATATATATATATATAGATAGATGAAGATAGATAGATAGATAGATATAAACGGATATAGATGATAATTTGAATAAAACTGATATAGATAGATAGATGATAATAAAAATACATATATATATAAAGAACATTTGAAATCTTAGAACGATGAAAAATAAACTGGAAATAGATAGATAAATAGATGAATAGATAGATAGATAGATAGATAGATAGATAGATGGATAGAATGATAGATGAATGAATGGATAGAATGAGATGGGATGGATAGATAGATGGATAGATAGATAGATAGATAGATAGATAGATAGATAAGAATAAACTGATATGGATCAGATAGATAATAAAAATGCATATATAGATAAAGATCATATTGAAATCGATGGATATATGAAAAATAAACTGGAAATAGATAGATGGATGGATAGATAGATAAGTATAAACGGATATATATATATATTTAGATAGATAAGTATAAACGGATATATATATATATATATATATATATATATATATATATATATATATATATATATATATATATATATATATATAGATAGATAGATAATAGATAGATAGATAGATAGATAGATAATAGATGAATAAACGGGATAGATAGATAAGAATAAACTGATATAGATAGATGGATAGGTAGATGTAAAA
>CAHIKZ030005398.1:2292500-2307500 GCA_903632075.3 Acanthosepion pharaonis
AGATAGATAGATAGATAAGTATAAACGGATATATATATATATATTTAGATAGATAAAAGTATAAACGGATATATATATATATATATATATATATAGATAGATAGATAGATAGATAGATAGATAGATATAAACGGATATAGATAGATAAGAATAAACTGATATAGATAGATAGATAGATAATAAAAATACATATATAGATAAAGAACATATTGAAATCGATAGATATATGAAAAATAAACTGAAATAGATAGATAGATAGATAGATACATAGATAGATAGATAGATAGATAAGTATAAACGGATATAGATAGATAGATAGACAGATAGATACGAAGAGACTGGGATAGATAGATAGATAGATAGATAGATAGATAGATAGATAGATAGATAGATAGATAGAAAGAAATAGATTGATAGATATAAACAGAGTAAAATATATAGATAGATAGATAGATAAAAAAAACCTGAGATCATTTTTTATATGAAAATTATCCTGCAATTTAATATATGCAATTTACTTATATGGGTCCGCGCTGAAACAGCTGTTATCGCGTGTATCTTCTGTTTATCTGTTTCTGTTGTGTTTGGGCGTGTCCCCACTGTCCCGTTGTCTCCGTGGCCAACGTACATCTATCTAGGCTCACAACTGATGCCCATGACAAATCCTTTGCGCGCGCCTGTGAGTGTGTGTGCGCGCGCGCGCGCGCGCCTGTGGTATTGACAAAATGATAGAGAGAAAGAAATGGAGAGAAGAGAATACGAAGTAGATTCCATCTGATAATAATGACAATTTTCTGCAACCAGAGATTTCGAGAATAAACACTCAACAATTTCCCTTGTAGTCATTAATCAAACAAAAGGGCAGCGGGCTGTCCATTTGGTACCAATTACGCTCTGCTTGATAATATTCGAATGAGAGACGAGACAATATGTCGACTTCTGCACTTACCTGTAGATTAAAATATATCTGTCATAAACGGACGCTTGCTATTGACCCGAATGCATAATGGTGGAGAAATGACAGCAATTCCACTTCAAAGACGCTAAAAGCCCTCAGTCAACACATTTATTTATTAAGCTCATTTAAGTCGGGCACAAGGCAGCAACAATAATAATAATAATAATTAAAAAAAATGTTATTTATAAAGTATGACAAAAAAGCAACAGTTATATAATCATTTTAAACGAATCTCTAACGCACGGGCCCAATAATAAAACAAGGAGTTCAACATAATATTCATCTATGTCTGACACAAGGCTAAATAAGGCTATATAAGAGAAGCTTTTCATTATGTTTTTTTTTCTATTTCTGACACCCTTGGGCGAATAAATCACGTTCTCTTCGTTTTCCATTCATAAGGAAGAAGTTCCACACGGACAAATTCTTCCGAAGAAGCGATGCCTTTTATAACAGCCTCTTGTGAGGATATTTCCTCAGTCACTACAAACTTAAGCTTTTCATGTCTCGGATTAACGGTTTATCTATCCCTCATATCCTCATGACCTGCATTTCTTACCTCCTCCTTTTCTCTTCATATAAAAACCTGATTCAGTAGACATCTTAACTTCAGTGGCTCTTGGGCTTTTATTGGAGGAACATTAGTAAAATATTAAAAAATAGATCAAGAGTAAGGACGGAGGCAGTCATGGCTCTCCACCTTTTTCTATCCCCTGCAGCTCTCAACAAGTTCTTCCCATCTGCTTCCTCCCCTAGACCACGTTCTGTCATCCACTTGCTTAAGTCCGCCAGGTATGTCACGCGTTGTTGTCACTTGTCTTTATTTCCCTCTATTTGTCCCGTGAGTATCAGATTCTCCAGGCCCTCCTTCCTCATTATGTGTCCCAGAAAATTCTGCTGCCTCTTCCTTATATAAAGTATAAGCCTCCTCCCGATATGAGCTGTAAAATGAGTAACGAAAGACAAATCAAATGGAAAGAATAAAGGCATACTTTTTATATGAATTCTACATGTATATAAAGAGAAAGAGAAGAGAGAATTTCTAAACATATTTTTTTTTTAGCGTTTGATATCAGCTCAGCAGGAATGAAGTCCAATATATGAATCTATTTAAAATGAATACAAACACTTATTTGAAGTTGATCATATCTCTTCATCCGATGTCTGCTTGTCAAGGCATTAAAACATCTATTCAGTTTTGCTCGTGGCCAGCATCGCCTGTTCGTTGGAGCAGGCTAAAACGTTTCTTTTCACCTTGGTGGTCTTCAGGCCTCACGTTTGGCGCCTCAAATCCATTTCGCGCCTAAATTTGGGTTTTACCCATTATTTCCAGATAAATGGACTTGTTTCTCCCTACCAGGGATTTCATCAATCTAGCTGAAATAAGATATATATATATATATATATATATATATATATATATATATATATATATTATAAAGGATATAAGAACAAATGGAATTTGTTTGATCAATTTCTTTTTGTCACGGCTTCAAAATCGAAGAACCGAGTTCAATTCCGGTCGATTTAGTTATATTCATTTATGCTCAAATAATCTTTTCGGATTATTTAAATCTTTAGCGGTTAATATCAGCACAACAGGAACGAAGCCTCATATATGAATCTGTTTAAAATAGATACAAACACATATTCCTCTTTCATACTTTCCACTCAACTTTAAACTGCAATGTCAATTGCTACCTACCGTCCTCCTGGTTACTTTCCCTCTGTCCACACTCCTTATCATGTTCCTGTTTACAACTCCTTCACATTCAGTAACGCCTTGTGTCTCAGTGGCTGTACTGCCTGCCTGCCTGGGGTGAACTCGATTTTAAAAAATGGGATATACCCGAGTGCTGGTTTATATTCATGTTGTGGTAGGATCCACCTAATTTACATAGTGGAGTACCGACCATATAAATATGGTTGGTACCGGGAAGAGAGGGAGGAATCAAGAGATTCAACCAGAGACTCTGCCCGACTGCGACTAAGTCTACCCATTCTACAGGAACGGTCTTCCCAAGAATATACCAAAACTATCTGTAAATATTGTGTACACTTTCTTGTTTCAATACATTTTGTTTAAGTACATTTTGTGTTGTATTATTATTATTCCATGCTTTATTCAAGTTTCAACAATTCACTAATTATATTATCCGGACTATTGTCCTCATCTTTGTCGCCATATTTTTTTAAAAGTTTCGGCCGTTGTACGCTCCGGCCTTCTTCAGGTGGTTGGAATGTCGAACCAAATCCTTTATTTCGCTCACTGGGGAAGACTGTTCTAGTTCCACGTGCCATGTTTAATGGATGTCAGTTATCAGTTATCTCCTATTTATTTCCCTCTAAAAGTTCTCCACTGCCTTAACCGGGTATTGAACTCACGCACTTTGGGTCCTATCACTGGATCTAACCAATGCCTTTATCCACTTTGTTATGTGGCCTTAAACGTGGCAGGTGGAAATAGAAGAGTCTACCCCAGTGAGTGAAATAAAGGGTTCTTGAGTTAGAAAGTTTACTGTTTAAAAAAAACGGAGTATCTACTTAAATAGAGATACTAAAAATGACGTTTGAAGTAATAATATATATATATATATATATATATATATATATATATATATATATTTAGAATGATGTTCCATGGAAATAGTGTTTAAAGAAGAGAGAGACTTAGGAGATTTTCGTCTGTGGGAAAGAGATTGTAGGGTGGAAAATAATTCATCACCCACAAGGACGCGGAGAAATTTTTTTGCGCTCTATCGAAACTGGAACATGAAAACTGGACCTCTCCTGTACTCCATTTTCGGTCTATTGTGAAGGTGGAGTCAGGTGTTTACTGAACTGGTACAGGAAACCGACCATATTTAAACATTGTTGTGACATTACACACACACACACACATATATATATATATATATATATATATTTATCCCTCTCACATATACAAAGGGTGAGAGGGATAAATTGTCGTCTAAATGATGCAAAAGTAAAATTAACATTGGCATCTCAATTTAACAGATATATTTACCAAAATTACAAACAGAAAAGAATAAAGCTACCCATGAGAATCGCTATTGGCTTCAATCACCGTCTTCAGCGACTGCAGAGTCTCCTGCAACTCTTCTGGCCGGTCTCCTTGGTGAATGCTGCCATAATCCTTGCATTCCGTTCATTTTTGGTGTTACAAGGAGTTTTATTGGTCTCTCGCTCAAGTGCGCCCCACGCATAATAGTCACGAGGGTTGCAGTCTGGGAAGTTAGGTGGCCAGATATATGGGATGATGTGGTCGCAGAAATTGTCTCACAGCGAAAACTGGGTTCTCCTGCTTGTGTGGTATGGTGCAGAGTCCTGTTGCCAGATATAGAGTCTTCCAGCAGCTACCCTCTTTATCCAGAGCACCACTACCTCCTCAAGCCACTTGATGTAGATCTCCGCGTTGGAGATAACTGTGGGAAGATAACTCGAAGCATAATGTCGCCATCACTAGTGATCACTCAAAACACCTTCGTAATCAGCATTAGACTCATCGGACTCTTTCCGAATCCTCCGCAATGTCCTCAGATTGACATCCAAAACCTCTCAAATGTTCGTATTGGATTTTCCGACATGAATGACAAGTCGGAAAACATCCCGTTTCCAAATTTCTGGTGGGGTGAATTGCGCCATGAAGCTCTATTTCTTACAGACGGTGCCCAACTAATCTTACTATACTGTGCAGGCGACAAAATCAAAAACAAACAACGCGCATGTGCAAATTAAAATTAAACTCTCTCTCTCTCTCTCTCTATATATATATATATATATATATATGTGTGTGTGTGTGTGTGTAAAATTTGAAGATGTATCTAAACCTAAAATGTATGTCCGCTATGTAGATGATATTTTATTTTAACTGAAGAAAGAAGTCAATAATCTCAAAACTATAGTTGAAAAATAAAACGCAGTCCTTAACTTTACCCAAGAACTTTGTCAAAAGAATAAACTCTTCTTCCTAGACGTTCTAGTAAAAAAAAACACACACCACTTCGTTATACAAAAACCCAAAAGTAAAAACACTTCCCACCTTAATTTTACGAGTAATGTCTACTTTGATATAAAATGTGTTAGAAAAAATTTCCTCAAGAGAGCTCACGAGAATTCATCCTCTCGTTCAGTTTTCTTTAAAGAATTCAACAATGTGAAACAGACGCTAGTTAATAACGTTTGTCCAAACTACCTCATAGATAACCAATTTAGATTATTTATGCAATAGCACCACTTAACTTACAGATATAAACAATAACAATTTTCAGTTTGTTCGGGTGTCAATCTCAAATTCTATAAAACTCAAATACAAGATAATTGTAAGCAGAACTGAGCGCTCTGTTGATCAGATTTAATAATTAATTTACTAGGATCTACCCAGGGTATATATTAACGGATCGATTACCTGTACTATCTATCTATCTTCTCTCTCTCTCTCTCTCTCTCTATATATATATATATATATATATATATATATATATATATATGTTATGGGGTCCATCTTTTTCGGATATAATGGACTCGTCCTGCTGCCATAAAATAGCCACAGTCAGGCAGAGAAGATGAGTCGTACCTAAGTTGTCTGTGAGTGTCGGTAGTCGGATAGAGTGAAGTAACCTCTTGTAGAAGTCAGTTACAAGCACGTAGACTCTAAGGAAGTCCTACTTCGCGAGTGTATATATCTATCTGTATTTGATACTAACCGGCGTTCCTGGATTTCACTAACAGCATTACCTTTTGTATTTTGTGTAAATACATTTAATTTCTTAGCTTAAATAATTGCGTTTGTCATTTATTGGATACCTATTTTTCACGCGGGATCCACAACAACTTGGCGAACGAGGATTCGAAACTCACGCGGAAAAGAAAAAATTTTAGTACGCCTAACCAACAACAACTTGGCCACAAAGATTCAAACCCAAGCGGAAAAGAAAAAGTATCAACAAAAGAAAAATCTCCCCTCAACGTTCAACAAGCAAATTGGCGTCGAGTGATTCGAACTCACACGAAAAGAAAAAGAAAAAGAAAAAATCCTTCCCTCGTCATCCAACAACAAATTAGCGACAAACAATTTCGAGGAGTAAAAATACCGAAAATTGAGTTATCATGGCGGATTTAAAAAATATGTTGGTAGAACTAATAAAGCACCAAAATGAGCAACAGTTACAGCTACAAGAAATATGGCAAAAGCAATTATTACAAACGCAAAAGGAAAATCAAGATAGACAAACAGAGCTCCAGAAACTAATATTGAAAGTAGCAGGCAACAAGAAGTTAGATATTGAAAAAGAAGCAACATTTTCGCAAGACGCAGTGTGGAATACCATAGAGGTTTTTAAATATTCTCTAGATGAGGACAAAAATTTTGGAGATTACTTCAGAAGACATGAAGACATCTTTAACATACACTGTCAAAATTGGATAGAAGCTAAAAAGCTACGTCTATTGCTTAGAAAATTAGGAACTGAAGAATATACAAAGTTCGTGGATTATATCTTGCCAAAAAAGACGAACGAATTAAAATTTGACGAAGCAGTGACATGTCTTAAAGAACTCTTCAGCCCCAAAACATCACTCTTCCATAGGAGGTGGAAATGCCTTAACCTGGTAAAGGGCGATAATGAGGATTATTCCACGTTTGCCGCAATAATAAATAAACATTGTGACGACTTCAAACTAGCGGAATTAACCCCGGATAGTTTTAAATGTCTCATCTTTGTTCAAGGGCTAGTTTCTACAAAAGACAGCGAAATGCGTAGAAGAATGCTGGCAAAATTACAAAATGAACTGGGTCTAACATTACAGCAATTATCAGAAGATTGCCAGAGATGTTTAAGCATTAAGAAAGACGCAAAGGACATTAAAGAATTGGCTGTTTCTCATATACGTAAGTTAAACAAAAATCTACGTTCTTCACCCTCCCCGGAAAGAAAACTAAAATTTTACGACAATGAAAAAAGATTCTCACCCTCCCCGGAAAGAAAAATAAAATATTATGATAAGAGAAAAACTACAACATACAGGAAAAATTATGACGAATATCGAAACAAATATAAGCCCCCTCCAGCAGCATGTTATCGATGTGGAGGATTACATTAGAACAAGGATTGCCGCTTCAGATATAAAAACTGTCATGAATGTAGAAAAAAAAGGCCACAAGGCATCCCAATGTAGAAATAGAAAAGATACTAATAGAATAAGAGCTACAAGGATGAATAATGATGAAAACAACAATGTAAGAAAATATGTAGAACTGGAAATTTTAAAGAAAAAGATTAAATTACAATTGAATTCGGGTTTCGACCTCACGATAATCAACTTACAGACACGGAAAAAACTCAATAGACCTACGATGTTACACACTCAAAAAATTGCCAAATCGGTTACAGGAAAACGAATAAAATTTGAGGAAGAAATAATAGTGAATGTTAAATTTCACGGCAAAACAAAAAAACTGAAGATATACGTCATGAAAGATACTGAAAACTTAGTAGGCATCGACTGGATGCAGAAATTCAACGTTTGGGACCTACCTATTAACTCGTTTTGCAAAAAGAGGTTGAACAATCAGATACCATAAAATTGAAGGAAGAATTATACAAGCAATTTCCTGAGGTATTTTCAAGCGGGTTAGGACGATGCAACAAATTTAAGGCCAAAATAGAATTAAAAGAAAACCAATTTTTAGAAAAAAGGGGAAATATACCGTTTGCAACTATAGAAAAAATAGATAAAGAATTGGAGAGACTTGAACAAACTGGGATTCTATCTAAAACAGAGTTTAGTGAGTGGGCTGCGCCGGTGGTTTACGTTAAAAAGAAGTCGGGAGAAATTCGCGTATGCGCAGATTTTTCGACAAGGCGATAAAGGACAACCATTACCCACTACCGAGCAAGAGCAAAATTCAATATACACCGATGGTGCCAAAGAGGTCATTCAAACCTGGAGAACGGGTTTATTTCAAAAATTTTTAGAAACAATATATCGTACTGGGAGCCGGGTACAGTAATCAATAGAATCGGAAATCTAATGTATACCATAAAAGGCGAAAAGTACACAGACAGAAGATATATCGACCAGCTACAGAAAAGACGAATTGAGGAACCAAGCTCGTCAACCGCAGAAGATGACGACGCTATGGATAGAATCTTTGAAGCGTTTGAGATACAAAGACCGCAGGAAAATACAGTAATGAGAAGGTCAAATAGGAAAAGAAAATTCGTCGAACCACTAATCATCAACCACATGAGACAAAAATACTAACTCCCCCAAAAAAGGGATCTAAGGAGGGGGCTGTTATGGTGTCCACCCTTTTCGGATATAATGGACTCGTCCTACTGCCATAAATTAGCCATAGTCAGGCAGAGAAGATGAGTCGTACATGTGTCGTACCGGAGTCGTCTGTGAGTGTCGGTAGTCGGATAGAGTGAAGTAACCTCTTGTAGAAGTCAGTTACAAGCACGTAGACTCTAAGGAAGTCCTACTTCGAGACTGTATATATCTATCTGTATTTGCTACTAACCGGTGTTCCTGGATTTTACTAACAGCATTACCTTTTGTATTTTGTGTAAATACATTTAATTTCTTAGCTTAAATACTTACGTTTGTCATTTATTGGATACCTATTTTTCACGCGGGATCCACAAATATATATATATATATATATATATATATATATATAGATATAGATATAGATAGATAGATAGATAGATATGTACCCATACAACCCCACATATATGGACATATAAGCACTGAGTTTGAAAAAAAATTTAGAACAATGCTCAGAGACAAGCACTTAGAGGCTGATGATAACCGTATGAAGAACTGTTTGAAATAGACTATCCATATGTCGACGAAATTTTATTTTATTTTTTTTATTTTTTTGGTGTAAGAAATACATATACTCGGTTAAAATAAAAACATCGATCTCTCTGTGGATCAGTTTTAATAATTAATATTACTAGGATCCACCCGGATTATATACCAACGGATCGATTACCTGTACTATGCATGTTGAAAATCAACTCATAACGCCCGAACGAACATTTTCATGATGATTACCATCTGAGCTATACATATGCAAATACATACACACACAAATATATATATATATATATATATATATATATATATATATATATATATATATATATATATATATCCGAGTTATGAGTAAATAGCAAGACAGACTGGATTCTATGGCCTTGGATGGCAACTGGTCTAGGAGAAGAACACCTCTGAATTAAAAAACCTGCGGTGGGTCGTTTGGGGACCTTGTGGCACGTAGTGCACCAGGTCTCTGTATTCGGCCCTTCCAAAAGTGTGGATGGATCTGCACGAAGTCTTCACCACTATAATCAAATCATATGTGCAGGTCTGCCTGACTCTCATTCGTCGTAGGGAGAGGTATCGCGGCAAAGGCGGTCCAGCGTGGAGTTCTCGCTTCTTTCCGCCGCCGAGCTTCACTGGGAGCATTGTTTAAATTCATTTTCAAAGTCAGACTTCCTTTAGTAGGCGCCTTGTTAATGAGAGTGGGTCTGTGTTAGGGATTGGCTTGAAAATAAATTTAGAACAATGCTTCGAGACAAGAACTTAGAGACTGACGATAGACGAATAAAGAACGGTTACCTTATTCAGGTATTTTTGGTTTTGTTTTTTTTTTTGCTGCAAATATATATATATATATATATATATATATATATTATTATTATTATTATTAGTTGTGCTCTGTAAATTTACATTGAGAACTGTTTTATAAAAAAAATATCAATTAAGAACACCGGATTATATATCTTACTGTTTTTTTTTATTTTAATCCTATATATATATATATATATATATATACATAAGACATTTTATGTTTATAAATTCTTATATATATATATATATATATATATATATATATATATATATATATATATTCGACGTATGAGGGTCAAACAGATCAGTTCCCAGGAAACCGACAGCCCGACACCGGCACATGAGATTCGATTATAGTGGTGATGGCCTCGTGCAGGACCATCCACACTTTTTGAAGGGACGAATACAGAGACCTGGTGCACCGAATGCCACAAGGTTCCCAAACGACCCTCCGCAGGTTTTGAATTCAGAGTTGTCCTTCTCATAGACCAGTGGCCATCCAAGGCTATAGAACCCAGTCTACCCTGCCAAGGGTATTAGCACGTAAGTGAATGTAATGGATTCGACTGGAATTCGAACTCAGCTCTGCGATTCCTCATATATATATAGTTGAATATTTAGGCAGCAATCGTTCCTTTATGCATGTTTCCTTACAAACGACAGACAAAGTACTACGATTTAGATATATATTTATTTTTTCTTGTGTTCGAACAAGTGTTTTCTTTTCGGACCTAGAGTGTGTAGAAACTGTCCAAATGTTCTATAATTCCGAGCGCTTCCGTTATATATCTTATTTTCCGAACCCGATTAGCATATTATGGCCGTATTCGTAGTCAATATTATTAAGTGTTAGCTTTTCCTGTTCGGAAAATAAAACATCACTATAACATTACAAACATCCACAGAACGCACACATTTAATTAAACTGAAAAAAATAAAATCATCCTTGATAATGGCTAAAAGTATAGCCGAAAGCGTTCGGGATTATTAGACAATAGTATTAAAAAGTGCTCAATACAGGTATGAAAAAAGTAAAATAAAAAATAAAAAAAATAGCAAGTAGAGCTTTTAATTTGAAAAATTAGATTTTTATCAATTGATAAAAATCGCCCGATGAAACCGTGAGTCTGAAACCAAAGTAGCGGAATCAATTGATATCCAGTTTTTAAAGAAAGTGAGAAATAATATGTATCAACACATTAGCATTCTCTCTTCCAGTCATTATTAATAATGACATCAAAAATCTTGTCCGTAAACATGAAAGGGTCCAACTGAAAATAAGTAAAGAAAACTTGGCTAAATTATTCAATTAAAACACACACACACACATATATATATATATATAAAAGACAGTTTTATGTTTATACGTTCTTTTCATAAAAAAAAAAATCCTCTGATAGGAGTCGAAACTGTTATCCTAAACGGAACCGTCATTTAGCCTGACGTGCTTTTACCGATTGAGCCACAGAGGAGCATTTTTGGTTAGCAAGGTCGATTTTACTGTTTTTAAACACAATTCTCCATGATTTTCTCACATTTGTTCATATCTGCTCAATGCGTATCCAAAAATAAACAAATGATGCCATACATTATGAAATGTACGAAGTCCGACAATTATTTTATGTCCTAAAAAAATTGTCAGACATTGTTTATGAAAATTTCTCGGACATTCAGGCCGGTAAATGTTGTTAATACTGTTTATTATACAGAGCATTTACTTAAATATTTGTATCTATAAAAAGAACGTATAAACATAAAAAAAATATCTTAAAATAATAGTCGGATTCGTCCATTCCATAATGTCTGACGTCATTTATATATATATATATATATATATATATATGAAACAAAATTGAATTTTCGCGTAGTTTGTGATTCTAAGAACTCAATTTCCCACCTGAATTTGGATTTCGGCCCAAATCAGTCTTTTGGCCTGAATTTGAATTTTGGCCCAAATCAGTCTTTTGGCCTGAATTTGAATTTCGGCCCAAATCAAATTTTTGGCCTGAATTTGAATTTTGGCCCAAATCAGTCTTTTGGCCTGAATTTGAATTTCGGTCCAAATCAGTCTTTTGGCCTGAATTTGAATTTTGGCCCAAATTAGTCTTTTGGCCTGAATTTGAATTTTGGCCCAAATCAGTCTTTTGGCCTGAATTTGAATTTCGGCCCAAATCAGTCTTTTGGCCTGAATTTGAATTTCGGTCCAAATCAGTCTTTTGGCCTGAATTTGAATTTTGGCCCAAATCAGTCTTTTGGCCTGAATTAGACTTGTAGCCCGAATCAGAGTTAAAGTGAAGTTTTGAAGTTCTATGGTGTGAAGTGAGGAATTCAAAGTTATTGCTTCAAAATTACATTGCTGTTCTCTAAGCTGGACCATAGGTCCCTAGTATTTTGGGGCTGGAGCCACAGTTAGCCCTACAAAGGAGCTAGCTTAAAAGTCCTTACGGAGTGCGACATTCCAACTGGTATTTTTAGGATGAATCTGACACTGGCGCAGTTGAACACCTACGAAATTCAAGAGAAATCTCTTAGAACTCAACTGATCGGACCGAAACCTTCACGCAAGCCACGTTTACACAATATAAAAGCAATCAATTATTCCAGGGAAATTATTAATTACCCGGCTAATAATATCGAACGAGATCAAATGCAAGGATCTTATAATCTGTTTAGCCTAGAGTGACCATATCGAGCCAATTGTTAAGTCTGCTGCAAGTAAGGATGTTTTACTGTGTTGTAGCAAATAGAATTTTCCCGACAGAATCCATCTTGCCTATTTCTGAAGTTAGCATTCGTCCGTGTATTGAATACGTGTTACCATATCTCGTCTAGTCCTTCTCCTGTGCGTCTCAAGATTGTTGCGTAAATTTTACGTCGATTTTACTGTTTTTAAACTACAATTCACCATGATTTATATGGAGAATTGTAGTTTAAAAGCAGTAAAATCGACCTTGCTAACCGAAACGCTCCTCCGTGGCTCAATCGGTAAAAGCACGTCAGGCTATATGACAGTTTCGTATAGGATACAGGCTCGATTCCTGTCGGAGGACGACGCATATTTTCTATGAACATTTCTCGGACATTCAGGCCCTTAAATGACGTCAATACTGTTTATTATAAACATAGCATTGACTTAAATACTTTATCTATAAAAAGAACGCATAAACATAAAAAATACACACACACACAAAAATATATATATAATTCAGTGTGAAAAGACGATAATGCTCGCCTTGTGTTGTGACACTATGAGTTAGATATATGCGCACGTGTGTGTGTGTGTGTGCTCCCGCACATCTGTGTGTGTGTGTATATATATACACCCACACATCTGTGTGTGCGTGCACGCGCACACATATGTGCGAGAAGATTAGTTAGATTTGACCTGGGTATCAAACTTCAAGACCCAATGACTAGATTAGGAATCTAGATAAAAACATGTTTTGGACATATGGCCAAAAGGGTAGATAAGTGTTAAGTACTTGTCCAAATAAGAAGATAGTTAAAAGACCGGCTCTGGTCAAAACTTAAAAGGGTCTGAATTTAATGTCCCTGAATCGGAGTCAGCTAGGCTAAGAAATATTTTTATGTCCACTTTTCTTCAAAGGGAGAAATGGTCATGAAAAAGTTATGGGTTTATTCGTGGGTGTCCCTTGCCCGGAAATGATGAAAGAGGACTCTGCATATATACGGGAGCGCTTTAGGTTTCGTGGGAGACTTAGTTTAGGTCCGAGGAAGGTTGATTCAGGCCGGAGCAAGTAACAACGAAGAGCGACACATTAGCAGCTGGACATTGTTAGTTAAGATATATATATTTTTTTGCCAGCCGAGAATCAGCCTAGAATTAATTATCCACAAAAGGTCACACGCCCTCACTACTCTTTTCGTCCTACCCAAGTTTGTAGTTGTGTTTTTCTTTTGCCTGTGAGCCTTGCCTCTCGCTCGATCCGCCTCACAGAAATTCTACGACGTGGGGTCTGCATCTTTGTGCAACGAATTGCAGAGGGTGGGTAGCTTCACAGTGTAAAAATGACAACACTCTTTCTCTCTGCCGTTTTGGAACAACTTAATTTGGCCTTCGACAAACAGAATATCCCCGCAACATAATCTTCTTCGTGCTATTTCCTAATATTTGTCCTTGTACTTTACGCATCTAAAATTAGTAACAATACGGCACTGATGGGGAATTATATAAAAAGCCTTCGCTGAGTCAACGAAAGGAAAGCTCTTAACTCCAGGTTTTTAAATGTGTACATCCATGACAAGAAACCTGTTTTTACCACTTAAAGGAAAGTCAGCGCCAACAATACACCCTCCCTATCTTAACCCTACACCTTTCTCCAGCGTTAAGTAAATGTCAAGATTTTTATCAGGACAACGATTACTTGTGTGGTAAACGCCATCTTTCTCTCCTTCTTGGAGTTTCACGGAACTTGAAACTTCATCTATATCCGTGCAACAATGGATAAAATTGTATTTAGGGACATGTCCAGTATTTTGACTCCCATGATCTACTGAATTAACAGCACTTCTCAAATTACTATGGCTAAAGAGACACGCTGATACTTTTTCGACACTGTATCGTTGCCCGATGACAAGAATACATCACCCTCACTCGAGTTAGCAAAGGACAATGCACAATTTTTGAGCACCTTGATAAAATCCAAAGAATCAGCAATATTATTGGACTTAATCTGGCAACTTGACTTCAGTCACTTTCCCGTCGCCGTAAGCTTGCCTCTCTCTGTCTCTCTCTTTTTCTGTACATATTTTCTTTTTAATTGTCCGTGGGAGCTTTTCGCTATGGTAACTAAGCATTTTTTAATTTAAGCTCAGTAAGAGACTGACGCATAGAGCTCATCAGTTTACAGTTGAACTGGCTGGATGTAGGCATAATTTCTATGCTAACAGTTTCTTTTCTCGCACATCTTGCTTGTGGAACTCACTTCAGGCTCCATGCTTTCCAGCCAACTTTAATCTGCAGAAATTTAAATGCAATGTCAACCGCTGTCTACGGTCCTCCTGATTACTTTTTTTCTCTTCCTGTTCATTATTAATGATACTGTTCCTAATTCTTCCACACCCTGTAAACCTCTTGTGTCTTAGTGGCTTTACTGCCTTGCATGAGATGATCTGAAACCTATTAATATATATATATATATATATATATATATATATATATATATATATATATATATATATATATATACTCTGTGTGTGTATTTGTGTTATGAAATGGACAAAAGACATTTTTTATGTTCATACGTTGTTTTTATAGATACAAATATTTAAGTAAAACATGTCTTAAAAATAAAAAAAAAATAATTGTCGGACCTTGAACATTTCATAATATGTGACGTCATTCGTTTACATTTGTG